>JAZGTL010000056.1:1200000-1572500 GCA_037349345.1 Oemleria cerasiformis
GTAGACTTGTAAAGGATTTCTTCACAGGTGATGTAGAATTGATGGAACTAGCGATCACTAACATTGTCCTTATTTCAAAGGTGCAGAGTCCAGAGAAGGTGGCTCAATTCCGGCCAATTTCTCTGTGCAACTTCTCATATAAGGTAATATCGAAGATTATGGCAAACAAATTGAAGCCCATCCTACCCAATATTGTCACACCGCAACAGAGCGCTTTTATAACGGGAAGATAGATTCAGGATATCATCCTCATTGCCCATGAAGCTTTCCACGCCCTGAGATTAAGGAAGAAGTCAAAGATTTATGAAATGGGGCTCAAGTTAGACATGAACAAAGCTTACGACCGGATTGAGTGGAATTTCCTTTATTTTGTACATATTAAACTGGGATTTAATGTGAAGTGGGTTAGGCTCATAATGAAGTGTGCCACCTCAGTAAATTTCGCAGTGGTGATTAATGGCAAGCAAGGAAGGCGTTTCTCCCCATCGAGAGGTCCCAGACAAGGTGATCCAATCTCACCTTATCTTTTCATTCGAGTTTGTGATGTACTGTCTGTTGTGCTTAATGGGGAGGTGAAAAAGGGGATTATTGATGGTATGCATTTTGAGAAGGATGGTCCTCCTTTATCCCATATTTTCTTCGTAGACGACTCACTTTTGTTTCTAATAAAGGCAAATGATCGAAACTGCCATGTGGTGAAGAAAATTTTGTAGTCATACTGTCAGGCTACTAGACAAAAGATAAATTTGGAGAAATCAAGTTTATTCTTTAGTCCAAACACACCTACCCAACTTCGGAATCAGCTGGGAAACATTTTAGGAGTACATGTGTCATCTGATCCTGGCAAATATTTGGGAATTCTGTCAATGTGGGGCAAAACTAAGAAGGAGGCCTTGATATATATAAAAGAGAAGATTATGCAGAAAGTGGGTGGCTGGAAACAAAAGCTCTTGACGGAAGCTGGGAGAGAGGTTTTGATTAAAGCAGTGGCTATGGCAATCTCGGTCTATCCTATGGCAGTCTTTAAGTTTCCCTTAACATTGTGCTCACAGTTTGATTCGATATTTGCAAACTTCTGGTGGGGGAACTCGGAGGAAAATAACAAAATGCACTGGCTTAGTTGGAAGGAACTTGGAACCCCAAAGATGGAAGGAGGCATAGGCTTTCGAAATCTGGCCGATTTTAACATGGCTCTACTGGCCAAGCAATGTTGGCGTTTAATTCATGAGCCTGAATCTCTGTGGGCAAAACTGATGAAGAGCATGTACTACCCTAATTGCTCCTTTCTGGAGGCCCGAAAAGGTCGAAGAGCCTCCTGGGCGTGGGCAAGTTTGATGGAAGGCCGAGAGATTGTCACAAAGGGAGCTCAATCGCAGTTGTTAAATGGGGCAGTAATTAGATTGTGGATGGATCCCTGGATTCCAAGTTTGGATGGTGCACGGCTCTGCCCCCCTCTAGGCATCGATTTGAATGAAAATGAAAGAGTTGAGTCAGTAATCAATAAGGAGACTAGGTCGTGGAATTTGGAGAGGATCTTGGAGACCACTACTGAATCTGAAGGGGATGCCATCATGAACATTCGAATTGGGAACTGCAGGGAGAGTGACCGGCTTGTGTGGCCAGATTCAAGGTGCAAAAATCTTACTGCAAAGGAGGGGTACGCTTGGATTCGTAGGAGAAGGAAGAATAATGTCTCAAATAGGCCCTCTTCGTCTCGCTGGATTCCAAATGATATATGGATTTGGGGGGGGGGGGGGGGGGGGGGGGGGGGGTGGTGGGGGTGGGGGTGTGGGGGGTTGGGTTCGTAGGAGAAGGAAGAATAATGTCTCAAATAGGCCCAATGATATATGGAAATTGATTTGGAGTGGGGGGGGGGGGGGGGGGGGGGGGTAAAACAATCCCAACGCGAGCTGATCTCCATTTCAGGCATTTGGGTAGGTCTCCAATCTGTGAGTTATGTGATTTATATCCTGAGACTGTGGAGCATGTTTTATTTCTCTATGTGGGAGCCCATGATCCCTAAAGTCAAGAATTTCATGTGGAAGGTGGTGAAGCGGGCAATCCCAACGCGAGCTGGTCTCCATTTCAGGCATTTGGGTAGGTCTCCAATTTGTGAGTTATGTGGTCTATATCCTGAGACTGTGGAGCATGTTTTATTTCTCTGTGTGAGAGCTCAAGCCGTGTGGTTTGGTGGCCCTTTGTCATATGTAATTAATCTGCAGAGCTTCACGTCCTTTGAAGATTGGTTTATTGTTGTGACCTCTCCTAGCTTCTGTGCCAGCGGCATGTGAGTCTGATTTCGATTTCATTTCGATTTCATGTTGGATGTTCTGGAAAGCCAAGTGCTATGCAATAATGAAGAACAGACCGTTCAATCCGACTAGGGTCATTGAGAGTATTAGTGCTCTCGCCTAGTTGACTTGTCTGTTTCTCTTGCGGCGGGAGTGGCATATCTATGTTTATTTCAAGTCTTCGTGTATGTCTTTATTTCGTTTCAGAAATTTGTTGGTTTTATCGTTTGTTTATTCGCTTTGCTGCTGGCCTTTGTGGCTTGATGAATGAAATTCATTTCGACCAAAAAAAAAAAGGATTTACTAATTTCTGAAATAATATGGGTTTAATTTTGTTTCTAAAACCCAGACTAGGTGGACTTGATGTTGCAATATTTGTGCCCGGTACATCTCCCTTTGAAGTTGATTAAATCCAACCAGATATATGTATATATATATATATATATATATATATAGATAATTAATTTAATTCTCACCGAAAATTAAGCTCCATGGCTTCTCTCTCAAGTCGCCAGCCTGGAAAATGAATGAACATCTCCATCTATAAATTCAGAGTCAATATTAATAATCTCCCTTTTAAGTCATCCCCCAACCCCCGCCATTTGTCAACATTATCACATGCTTCTCGTCATCAGCTAGCTACTTCATCAATGCCCTTCCAGATAGATATACATATATATATATATATATATATATATATATATATATATATGACTAAGTGAGAAAGAGATCAAGTGGACTTGAAAGAAAATTCGATACATAGAGTTATGTTTTCTTATCGGTTATCAGACATATAAGTTACTCTTACTCAAACCAAAACCTTTTGTTGAATTGATTGGAAGGGTTTAGATTGTGAAGTTAAAGTCGACTTAGTTGGCTCTAGCTAGGGTTTCAATTCGATCTCATTTTTCAATTCTAAAGACTTGAACAAAGTATATATATATAATGCACTTTATGTTACACCCCGTCCTGAATATGCAACTGGATACCAGGAATACCGAGTGCTAGCCAACACCTAGATGCTGAGTCCAGGTGACGAAAGCCCAACTAAAACGATGCGTTTTAAGAATCTAGTGAAAGGTAGAGTAGTAAACACTAAATTACCGTTTCACCGTGACAATAGACCACTCAGAGCATAATTAAAATAAATGATTATCATAATTGAAGCATTAATGCTTAACCGACTGTTACCTTGTTACACCCTCCATGGGTGGTGTCAGAGCTGTCATCACGTGATCCCTTCCTCGAACTCACGAACTTTCCTCTGCATACATGAGGGGGGTAAAATAGAAAGGTGAGTTGAACTTATTTCTCGATGAAACACATAACTTATAGAACATATATTAACCCCTAATTACTAGCATACATAGGTTTCTCAATCTTATAGATACACATTAGAAAGTTTCAACTGTGACTCCATCAAGGTCACCCATGTGCACAGGTACAATCCATATCATACTCACCATATATTCGGTGCCCTTCATGACACTTTAGCATTTGGGTCATCACATGTGGCATTGTTTCATACTCAACAGTATAATCGGTATACTAATCAAATAACCCCGCAGGGCTAGCAACCATACAACACAATCACATAATAATTTACCAACTGACATTCATAATGAATCTTCATACATTGAAGATGACACATCCAATCCCATGGATGAAAAGACTAGTAATACTTTGATATCATTGCCTCTCTATGATGGTATCGATCATTTCAAGGACACATCGTCCATACAAAACATAATCTCATCAATCGGGGTCACCGCCCACACGATACCCACTGACCTCGATAACTAACGTACCCTCACTGGTATATGAACTCTGATCACTGGTCATGACAATCATCATCATGTCGTATAAACCAGCAAATCCCTCGACTCTCATATCGTATTGACTAGTATAACATATCGCATAAGCCAGCATAACCCTCAGCTATCATAATCATATCAGTCGACATATCCCTAGGCTATCGTATCATCATGAGCCGGCATGTTACCTCGACTATCAACCTACATGTTACCTGGACTATCATATTTCATAAGCCGGCATGTTACCTCGGCTATCATATCACATAAGCCGGCATGTTACCTCGGCTATCATATCACATAAGCCGACATGTTACCTCGGCCATCATATCACATAAGCCGTCATGTTACCTCGGCTATCATATCACATGAGCCGACATATTACCTCGGTTATCATATCTCATCAGCCAGCATATCCCTCGGCTGGCATAATCATGACTTAATCATCATTTCAGGTATCCCAATGGCACTGTAGTCACACGAGTCACGCGCATGTGACATGACTGGGTATCTTCGCTCGTACCACGACCACGTGAAGGACTGGGTGCAAGCACCATCACCACGAGTCCCCCTAGGAGCTCTGGGACCACAAAGACTCATAAGAGCTCGAGGACAGGACTAGCGCTGTTTAACTAGTATAGAGAGAGCGCAGGTGAACGATCACGTGGAGGACTGGTCTGTGGCCTACAGACAGGTACGACACCAGCGACCACCATCAGGGCATACCATGACTCGACACTGACATACGACTCAACAAGACTCGACAATACTCCACATGACTCATACATGACACATGACACATGTACTACACTGGCATAACTCCTCGGCAATAATATCTCGACACTAACACATGTGTTGGGCCGGCATGACTCCTTGGCGATAGCATCTCAACTCTAACTCATATGCAAAGCCGGCATTACTCCTCGGTGATAGCATCTCAATCATATACCCAATTTGTCTTGATCATCAAAATCTTCATATTATTTGTTTCATCTCGGCATCCGTCCTTACTCGCGGTTCGAATATCCTAACTTGTTTCTCAGAATCAAACCTCGAGATATTCCCTATAGCATTAGTTTATACTCGTTTAAGAGTATTTACCTTTCATGGATATTATAACTATATCTCGAAATCTATCCTCTAGATATTCCCTACAGCATTAGTTTATACTCGTTTCAGAGTATTTACCTTTCATGGATATTATAACTATATCTCGGAATCTATCCTTGAGATATTCCCTATAGCATTAGTTTATACTCGTTTCAGAGTATTTACCTTTCATGGATATTATAACTATATCTCAGAATCTATCCTCTAGATCTTTCACTATAATATTAATTTATACTCATTACGAAGTATTTACCTTTCTTAGGATTCATAATCCTCAAATAACATAGTTACATTATGCCGGGCCTTAAAATCACCCCTGACATATTCTATATTTATTTTCTATTATCAACACAAATTTCGTAGGGTTTACCACCATCAAGTAAGAATATTAATCACATGCCAGGCTCTAAATCTAGCTCGTGGCATCGTCTAGAATCTCTAACATCATCCTAACACAATAATTAATTTAAACGACCCCAAGCATTACAAACAAGTACACTTATCTCTATTCATTCCATAATTACTCAATCATATAACAATTAGCATGACACTTAGCCAAATAATGAGAATTTAATCGACATATTTTTGACTCAATCATGTCCTATCCATAAACCCATAATTATAATATAATCATTCTAAGTTAGGCATTCCAATTTATCCATCGGTCATTCAACACAATCCATCATCATATAAGAAATCATATTCAACAAGTAATCCATCATATAACATCATGTATTCGTAAGTTTAGGGAAAGAGATCCACTCACAGTACATCAGGGAGAGCTCACCCGACAAAATCCATTATTGCACGTACATCAAGGTACTTGATCCCGAAAGTCTCCACGAGCTTCGTCTCGATCCATACGGCCATTCGGACTCTCCAATACCGTAGCGCCTCGCAAACAAGGTAATTATTATTAATAAATAGTCATTTAAACTATTAAATCTAACTTCCGATTCTCGGAATTTCTCACGCTTTAAAAATACGTTTAAAACCACTTAAACTGTCCCCAACAACCCCCCAAATGAACTCCGATGGGTCCAAACCTGCGCCAACGGGTCCGGAATGTTAAATTACATTAAACACGAGTTGTTGGGAGCTGAGGGAGGGGCCCACACACCCTGGCTCCATCAAGGGGTACGACTGCAAGATGTAGTTGCCCCTACCTCTCTTATGTACAGTCTCGCCGGTGCCATGGCCGAAATCGCCATTAATTGCTGATTTCAAGCTTTTTCCCAAATCTTCAAAACTCAACTAAATCTCACAACCCAATAGTCTAAACTCATCTACTCGACGAGAGGGATTCAATTATGAAGTCCAGAGGTCGAGATTGTACTTGTGGCGACCGAAAATTGCCTCAAAAGGCGCGATGACCCATTTATTCCGTGGATTGCTGTACCACATACGGTGGTCGACGACCTCGATCATTGATACAGCTGGGTTCTTGGGGACGAGATGAAGAAGATGATGGTCATATGGTGGTCTGGGTCGTCGCCGTTTGGTGGCGACGTCCATGGCTTCCACGCGAAGCCTCGCGGAAACATAGAGAGGAGCGAGTCGTGAGAGGAGAGAGGAAGTGGAGTGGGCCAATCGGGAGAGGAGAGAGAATGCTTTTTATAATTTGAACTTTTCGAAAATTACCATCACGTCGCGACAGTTTTAGACCTTCAACTTTCTCGTTCGAACTCCTATTTCCGCGTGCCACCTGTCTACGTACTCGTAAACTCGAGACCTACGTAATGGTGCAAAAAAAATTTCCAAAAGAGTCCTCGATCGAAAAGTAGCTTTCAGGCTTTCGAGAAATTTAGGAGTAAAATTGTCAATTTATAAATCCATCTTTAATTACTTCACGACCCAAATAACGTTGGACCTTTGCTAGAGGCCCAACACCAATTTCGTTCGAGCCAACAATTCATTGGAAATTCCAGTAATTCATAAATTGAATTTTATTTTTCAGAACGGGTCATAACACATGAACTTATATTTGCATGTACACATGAACTTATATTTAACCTCGCAAGCATAATCAAACCAATTTAATTAAAAAAAAAAAAAACCTTGTATGATAATTAGCTGGAATGGTCTCGGTTGTGAAATCAAAGTCTGGCATGGAAGGTGTACATTTGAGCTAGGCAAGTGGGACAAAATCTTTGGTATCGATATTTAAGTGCTTGATATCAACCACGTTATATTTTGACATCTTTCGTAACTAAATAGAATTGATACTTTAAAATTATCTCATATGATCCCGTGCTAATTAGGACACGTTTAAAAGTGTTTCAAGATAAATGGCATAATATACGTGTCTAGTTGCCCATGCAAATCACAGCTAAGCAAAGGCCTATGCCCTCAAAAAACGAAAGCAGAAGAGTAAGACATAAAATGCATTTATAGCAACAGTTTGGGGTTCGCATTCAAAGCATTTCTAACCACTTCTCTTCAATTCTACCCTTCAATTCATTCATCACCATTTTCATAATTTCATTTTCAACAAAATTATCCTCATCGACACCAAAACAAACAAAACAAGAAAAAGAACTAGTTTGGCCATGGCCTCCATCACCACCCAATCACCATGCCCATTTCCTCCATCCCCACATTAGCTACTACTACTACGCCTACTACTCTCATCACCACCACCCATTTCTTTAAGCTCAGTCAGTTTCACTTCCTCATGGCAAACAACGCCGTTTTGAGGTCGTCCCTTGTTTGGTTGGCGGCGGTTATAGTGGTGGTTGGAATATGCACACAGTCCTTGAAGAAGATGATGTTAACGTACGTGGTTGGTTTGCTGGGTATTGCCGGCATGCTTTTGCCCGATTGGGTTTACTTCGACCGCGACTTCTCCCGGTGGACTTCTCCGGTTTCAGCCGACGAACGAGCCTCTGAAATTGCTCAAAGATCTGGATTCATAACAAGGTAATTACTAATTAGCTACCTCATTATTCTCTCTTAACACTTCGTACTTATGAAATTTTGGTGCTGCCTCCATTTTCAATTATTATTATTTATACAGGAGCGAATATTTCCATATTTAATTTAGTGTATACTGAAGAAGAATTCGACACAGTTATGAATTAGTACTGCTTTGATTTGGCCCGGCCTCCTAATTGGATCATTTCTGTTCCCATCAGGCAAAAATTGTCCTGTTGGTACACTGGTACTAACTAGAAGATTGCAATATTTATAAAAGAAATAATCACTCTATTAAGAATAGACTCGTTGCTTATAAGAATTGGGGCCAGAGTATGTCTTAGGGCCCAAACAAGACTTGCGTTTTGAGATAATCCTCTCGTTTCACTTTTTTTCTTTGTTAATTCTCGTTCACTCTTTTCATTCAGGGAGTTTACTCTATACATATCTCTCCTTCATTTGGGCACGTAATCTATTCATATCTCATAATCAGAATAATTCATTTTCTAAATAATTTTGTTAAAAACTAACGAAATTAGAGATGATTCAGTAATTTATATGTACCAATAAATAAACGATATGAGTAACAATTCATTCTAAGTAATTAATTACCATTTTTTTTTTGTTAAAAAAGAAAACATGATGAACAATTCAATCAAGTAATTACCTAAAATACCTAATCCTCACTTTACCTAGCTCTATCACTTTGCCCATCTACTAATTACCAACATATGTGATCCCATTTCTTTCGTCTTGTTAAGGAGGTATGGGATTTGTTTCAGCCCATTTAGGGTTAGATCGATGTGTTGTTTAATTAGTGTAGATTAGGAACATGATGTTTGTACATTCTCTTTTGGGGTGTTTCCCTATTCCTTATTGATATTTAAGTTTCTAGGGTTACTGGTTAACTAACATGGTAATAGAGCCGTTTTTTACAAGTAGTCATGAGTTCGATCCTTATTCCCCATTTATTTGCAAGTATAGGATGGGGTTAATTTTTTATTTTATTTTGATATGACGATATTAAGAAATTGCTAACAGATAATACATGACGACATTAAGGAATTTGTCATAGATGAATAGACGCGAGAGGGATGGTGTCTGTTTGATATAAGTTGTTGTCCATTCTCTCAACAACTTAAACACCTGTTTTTGATGGATAAAAGTTCTGAGAGACAATTCGCCATTGTTGCAGATTTAGAAAGAATCCTATGAGATTGGCTGCTTATGCCACAATTTATGGGTATGCTCTGTACAAGTGGTGGATGTTCGTATCAAGCTAATATAAAGCCCTTCAAGATTAATGGTGTTTGGGCTACTTTCTTTTTTATTGGTATGTAAATTATTATCCAGATATGACACCCCACTTTCTCTTCTTATTTGTTTTCTTTGCAATATTACAAGTTTGTGTATAGCATTTCCTATCTAATTAATTATCTACAATAGGTAGCTCCAATTTCCTCTTGCTCTCTAGCATGCTTAAATTTGCAAATTATATTTCTTTTTATGGAATGATATTAGGAAAGAAGATATAAAAATTGAGTATCAATTTTGTCATATATTTTTATATGTAAGAATACCGAACCTGAGATAAGAGATTTCTGATTACATAATATAAAAAAAATATCTATAAACATTAGAACTAGTGACACCAATTATGTTGTAAGTACAATACTAAACACTAACCGATTTGATTGACATGCATACTTGGATTAGTACTTGAATTTTATGGAACTGAGTTTGTTGTTTAGTACTTGAATTAATTACTTGGTGCATCTTTAATGTGAACTGACGATTGGATAAATGAATTGCAGGCATGATTATTGATTGAGTTTGAGACTTTCGAGTAGAGTGAGGAGGGTGAAATTAAAATGGTTGGAAAAAGGACGAAGAAGAAGGTGACGGGACAGTGGTTGTAGGCCGGCACAAAACAAAGCCGCCACAAATGTAATTTCTTTTTGTCTTTTCCATTTTTTGTATTTTGTTTTCACTAGTCATCAATTATTTGTTAATCTTACAACATGCCATTGCCAACCCACAAAATTGTGGTATATATTTGATTAAATTCATTATTTGAAATATTCTTCAAATTCATGCTAAAAAAAAAATTAAGAAAACTCTGTAAACATTAAACAATACCCTAATTTACTTGAAGGCCAATTCACAATTTACTTGACGCCAATTCACAATACCCTAATTTTTTAAGTGATGCCCAAAAAAAAAAGATTTAGCTCCATAGTGTAATGAGAAGTACATGTACATCTATTGTAATTAATGTACTTCTAATAATGTATGTTAGAGTATCTCCGGTATAGTTTCTAAAATACATTTTTTTTTACTAAATTTGGAGATTTTCAAAGAAAATAGGATTCCAACAGAGTCACTATCTCATTCCCTATTTTAGAATTTTGGGGGTTCTGGATACCCAAGTTTAGCAAATAGGAAAGAAAAAATAGCAATTGCTATCTACTCTCAATGGACGAATTTTATTCAAATTTCAAATGTTTAATATTTGAGATTTATCAAAATAGAGAACACTGCTGGGGTAAAAAAATTCTACTGAAGATGGTATTAGTACTATTGATTTTATAATATTTTTATTTACTTTTTATGGAAAATTTTCGTTTAGTCAAATGTGAAATTAATATTTAATGTTTATATTCTCTACTAAAACTAGTCTCGAGCAAAAAAAACAAACTCTAGAAAAAAAAAGCAAAAAGAAAAACATACTAGCAATTTAAGCGTAGGGGTATTCGTGTAATTCCAACAATCAAATAAAGCCCTAATATTTTCGTCCTCATCAGTCAGTCATAGACGATCGCTCACCTTCCTCTCCGATTCTCTGTATTCTTTTCCCTTCTCGGTCGCTCTCATCGCCGGCAGCCAGAATCGCAGTCTCCGCCTTTGGAGAACCAGAGGTACTTGCTACCCAACTTCTCCGTTTTTCATTATCTTTATGGGAAAATAAGACGCACAGATTGTTCAATTTTTTGTGTTGGGTAGCTCGTGTATTTCGAATTTAATTTCCCGTCTGCGGCTTTTAGGGTTTAGCTTCCCCTGTTAGTTGTCTCTATTGCTTCAGGCTCTCTATATTTCCTCTATTTTGTTCGAATTGCGTGCTCTGACATATTTATACACTCTGTATGTAGCTGCCTGTGTATCTATGGTTTAAGTTCACCTATAATTTGTGATCATGAAATTAATATCTATGGAATTGTTTAAAATCATGCTTTAATTTCATTAAATGCCTTTGTATGGTGGTGAATTCGAAATTAGATAAGGAGCTTTAATGGAAGATGTTATTTGCTCTCGGCCGGTGCCTTTGTATGGTGGTGAATTCGAAATTAGATAAGGAGCTTTAATGGAAGATGTTATTTGCTCTCGGCCGGTGTTCTTGTTTTTTCTTTTTAATACAATTAAATTGGGTGAGGGGTTATATACATTGCGTATTGATCTAGCTCTTTACCAGACTCGAAGCCCAGACCCCTTCCCATATAGTGAAGCGGAATACCCTATGGTACTAGTACTTGTGGCTCAGTGTTCTTGTGTTGTATGTTGTATTGGCAACTAAAATTTCAAAACTTCACACATTGGCAAATCGAATTGCAAAAACTTCACACATTGGCAAATCGAATTGCAAAAACATCACACATTGGCAAATCAAATTGCACAAACAATCACACGATGCCAAATTGAATTGCAAAAGCACCATACATTGCTGTTTTATGCTGTGTTTGAGTCGCTGCATCTTCTTATGAACACGAATAGGGAAAAAGAGGGCTCATTGCTAACTCTAATTGTTATTAACTTGTGACCTCAGGTCCTGAAGCAAAGGTGAAACAGACGCAATCTGCTCTTTAGGCTTGATAATAAGAGAGATGAGGCTGCTAACCCACAACATGCTATCATCCAACATCAAAGGCGTGACCAACGGCTTTCCTCTGAGCATTGAAACAGCGAAGGTGGTGGAAAAGCAGGTCGATTTCAACGCTGACTTCCTCAGGAACATGTTCCCTAAGATTGAGTGGAAGGCCCTTGTCAACGCCTCTCGTACCATGGGCTATGTCGAGCTCCCTGAGGAGGTTGATCCTTCTAGGCTTGATTCGGAAGATTTTCTGCGCAAGTTCCATCATGCCCTTTTGGAGCTTCATCTAGAGGAGGGTGCGCTCGTTTGCCCCGAGACTGGTCGCCGGTTTCCTGTTTCTAAGGGGATACCTAATATGCTACTTCATGAAGACGAAGTGTGAACCGAGTCATATGGTGGGCTTGACTGCAGTTGCTCATCTTGTACTTACTAAAATTAGGGTTTATGCTTTGAAAATTTTGTCATATGAATTGGAATTTGAGTTTTGTTTGTTATTGTAGTTTCTCTCCTGTGCTGAAAATTTTGGCGAGGCTGAAACAATCTTAAAAAGTGGCCTTATGTTTAACTTGAATCCTTTTCTTGATCAACTGTGGATGGGAGCTGTATACTTTGGGAAGAGAATTACCGCTGGACTAAGAGCTGAGCCGGTTGGTTGAACTTGAAGCCTAAATTAGTTAAAACGCATTTCGAACAAGTATGAGGAAGGCATGGGGGTGCAACTCTTGGGTTTATCCTAGCCTATACTAAATCCGTACCCTGATTTAATCTGAGCTCATATAAACTCGAATAACTCTAATCCGAACTCTAAATTCGAGTTAACCCGAACTCAACTTGAATCCATATAATTCGAATTAACCCGAATCCGCATTGTAAAAGTTGGGTTGACCTACCAAGTTCCAACCCGAGTTGCAACCTAAGGAGACAACTCATTGTCTCTAAATTAGTCAAGAGCTTGCTCTAATATCAATTGTGTGAACAATTATTCCACATTCACCAAGTATAAATGAACTTCGGAAGTAACAAGTAGATGTGACTACATGTGAGAACTAGGTGCCTGCTTTGTAACTATTTCTGGCTTTCTGCAAATGAAAATCTCTAACATCTCTCTTCAAATTGAAAGGCCTCGGTCGCTGCTGCGTCGCAACTATTTTTGCAGCGAGGGGTTTCACAAGGAGGAGGCGGGACGCCGAAAACCCAATCAAGAACGTTCAAATATTTTGATCTGAACACATCCCTCTCCTGTGCATAGCAATGCATTATGATAGCTGTGGATAAGCTAAAGACTACCACATCAGCTCTCTTCATTTTCGTCGACTGCGGCAAGTATCCGGTATCAGCCATGCACGTGAAAAAGCTCTCGATGGCCCGAGCAAGACAGTAGAGTGAGATCTCAATTCGCCTGCTTTTCTTCTCAATGGCTAAGGCCAGGCCGGTCGGGAACTGCAGCAACACCAAAGACACTCCTTTAAGCAAAGATATAAAATTCATCTTGCTTCTGAATTGAAAGAGTTGAAGAAAGTCCATACCGTCCCCATTGCTACCATTGGAATGTTACATCTCCTGAAAATCCAAAATAGAAAGCATGTCCACGCCCTGAAGAAAAACATAGGCAGGTTTTCTAAGCAGTGAAAGATCAATTTTCTCAACAAAAGTAGAAGTAATAAGAAGTATCAATAAGGTGAAAATACAACGAATCACCATTTTGAATATGCTATATGCAAGTTCATAATTATTTACCTTGACATATAGTGATTAAAATTCCAGTTTATTCATTCATTTATTCAATTTTATACCCAGAAATTCCCCAAACCCACTTTGCAAACCCTGGACCCGAAACTAGGGTCTCTTGAGGAAAGGTGGGAGGACACCATGGCCTAACCACACGTTAGCTGATTCTATTTCAGTATATTGTCCAACATCACTAGATAATAGCACTTATTTGTACCTTGAAATATCAAATTCTCTAAATTGTTTACTGATGATGACGGTCCCAAATAGTCTCTAAATTCTTGAGGGTCCGTTATATTTCATCTCCTCGTCAGTTCCTTCAGTATCCTACATACCTCTGTTTCCTATGCTTTGGATGGTATCCATTGTGTTTGATTTCCAGTTTCATCAGTCCCTAAGTCTAGTCTCGATGCCTTAATTTCTTCACTCCCCATAAACTAAATTTTCTAAGGAGATAAAATAGTGAAAACTTATCACAAAGGTAGGTTAAGGAAAGACCTAGGTTTTGAAAAATGAATCTGGACGCTGCCCATGTTCACATCTATGTCAGTTCAATAAGTGGGACATCTTTCCTAGTAGCAGAGTTCAGGTAAATGATACCATTATAATGTGAGACAGAAGAAAGCTAACCAGGCAGATGAGCAATATACGGATAGAAACAAGCTTGATCTAGCAGTACCAAGGAGGCCCTTTAGTAGTATAGAGTAACGCCTGCATATAAACAGCAATCATAAGAAGAAAAATCGGTGCAACCAACATACATTAACAGACATAGATTCCCAATTGTTGATTTCAAAAGAAGCTTAAACAGGACAATCCTATAAGAATGCAATATGCGTATAGGTATACATCAAATTCATATGATCAGAAAGAACGAGTGATGGGTGACATACTCTCAGTACTAAGAATAATCCACCTTTAACAAGACATAAAGGAAAAAACAAGAAACAAAAAGTTACAAGGTTTTTCAACGGAAATAAGAAGTACAAAAACCTGTAGATCACAATGTTGCTATTGCTCCAATTCTAAGCGTATATGTTGACTTAACAATAAGAATGCCCCTAAATTAGTAATGCCGGAATGCTTAAAGGTATTTAAGATATCCCACAAGAAAACTAATGGTGGCGCCTAATGCCACACATCAAATCTCAACACCTCTCCTCAGTTCTCAATTTTCTTCCCTGGAAATTTCAAATAGAAGATGATAGCGCATACCACATCTCCATAAAGTATTATCAACATATGAGAAAAGATCATCAAGAAAGGAAATCACATGAATCACCTTTTCAAGAGACCTTGGCGATGAACTATAAGGGCAGGGATCAAATATACTGGAAGATAAACTGGTAAAGCTCTTTTATAGGCTTGAATTAGGAAGGAAAGAATATGTGCACAACATGACTGATCTCCATGTACAATCTGCATGAATTGTGAAAAACTAAGACCCCAAACAACAAGATTGAAGATAACTAAGTTCAAATAATTGATAGGTATGACAAACAAAATGTAAATTTTATCAAATGGTAAGAAGAACGTAGTATGATGGATGAGGGATGCATACCGAGCAGGGAACTTCCATGGCGGGATCTAGTTTAATATTTGTTCCAATAGATTTGTAATAATTTTCTATTGCTTCCAAATTAGTAAAAGGAATGCCACTTGCAATCTCTTTTACGCCTTGCAATATTACTGTGTCCTTTCCACCATGTTTATTGAGAAAGGATTTATATGATGGCGGTAAACTGTCCTGCTTCAATATGTAAGCAGACCTGAGAAATGAATTTTTCCCTCCTTTTAGTTGAAGTACAGTCTAGGAAAAGGAAAGGATATCAAAAGCCCCTAAAAGTTAATAGGTAGCAGAAAAACTTCGCAAGTTAGTTAATATGTAAAGTCTGAAAAGACATTTCTTAGTTTGATACTTATGAATAGTACACTACTCTAGAAGAAAAGACATAAAATTTTAGTTGAATCAGCCACAACTTTTAGGTAGATGTGGTTAGCAGTCACCACATGATCCTAACCACACCACATGATCATAACTAAGGTTGGAAAAATTGTATCTTCAAAAATAATGAACTTTTTAGAGTTTTCATCAGACATTGTGACTTGGTACAAAAATCTCCTTTGACTCTCAACAAGATGAATTCTTAAACAGATCCAAAGGACACCGAAGTTTCAATTTCCACATACAAACATACTTGACAGTGCATTTCCATCTTTGGATCATAAGGTAACTTGTAACACAAAAGAAAAGGACAGATGGGGGGAAAACAATCCACACCAAACATTCAAGCCACATCTAGCAATATTATCACTAAAAAGGAACATTTGTAGTAAAGTGTACGTACAGAATTTGAGAAGAGGAGAGACACATAAGGAAAATATCACCGTGATCCCAAGTGAGAGGTTTACAAATGCGCCCAAAACGTTTGCTTTTAATCCCGCACCGTGAAGCCAACACGGCAGCACGCATAAGTATGTATATGGCCAAGCTCGTATGCTGAGTGTTCAACCCAGTGAGAAGCATCGACGGCCCTGCTATAGCACCTGCCAACAAAGCCCTCCATTTGGCTGTCCTGAACTAGAGAAACAAGTAACAACAAAAAATCATCAATTAAATCAAACAAATAGAAATTGAATCCAAGCAGAAAATGAGAAATTGAATGATGGAAGAAGAGGGTACTTGCCTACGGTGACCTGCCAAAGAGCCTATAATTTCATCCACTGACACAAATGTACCAGCAAAAGTGCCCAGAAATAGACCGTATCTCAATGTCTCTTTCAAAGCAGTAACAATTGCTTCACTATTAGTGATCACACCCTCCGTCCTTAATAATAAATAATAATGACTTAAATCACCATAAATACATAAAATGCATTGCTAAATTTGAATTACTAAAAATACGTAGTTAGGTGAGTTTTTCACCTGAGAGCGGCTAAGAGTTTTCTTCGTCTCAATCGAGCTAAGATGGAGAAAATGGCGAGACCGCCTTTCAGGCCAGCTCCGATGGTGAAGCCCTTGATTGAAGCAGTTACAACCCGCCGTAGCTTCTCTGAGTCGCTCAACGGCACGGAAACGTAAGAAGAATAGTAAAACGACGACGAAGAATCGGATTTCCTGCAATGCGTACAATTCGGATCGGCGGATTCGTGGTGGATGCCGTTGGGACCGCCATTTTCGCAGGCGAAGCACGTGCACAGGTCGCCGGAAGGCAACATGGCGGAAAATATACTAGGGTTTTGAATGCAGGAATTGGCGCGGTTTGTGAAGACGAAGAAGACTCGAAGCAGATGGGAGAGTAGTGTAGTGCACGCAGGGACTTGAGGAAGGAGAGCTTCGGCGATATGGGAAGGGCAAGCGAGCGACGCACACGTGTAAGACAGTTGAGGAGGTTTGGAATTGGAACGATGATGACGTGATAATTATTGGGTCCTATTTTGCAATTAAGAAAAAAAAAATATGAGCATTTGTTCTGCCTTTTTTTCTTGTTGGGATAATGTACATTTTTTTATTTCAATGGATAATGCAAATTTATTCATCTTCCCTTTTTTTTTTCTTGAGAAGAAAATGACCCTATATTATGGATTCAATTGAAATTTTGGAATTTTTATGAATTTTATGGAATTATTAGTCTGCATTTTATGATATTTTTTTTTGTTAACAAGGAACCCATTAAATGGAATAGTTTTAATATACTTATGAGAGCCTAAATGTGAGATGTGGATCATCTACGACACAGTACATGACGTAATTATGTACTCACATTGAGTTCATCTTTATCAAGTAAAATCTCGGAAAGATTAACGTAACAACTCACCGTTACGACCTCCAACTTAAATCTTGCTTTTAACCCCGTGAAGAATCGAACATCTACCTATCGAACATAGAGATGCAAGTTCACTCTAACCATCAGACTATTAAGAGTGAATACTTTATGAATTTTCTCTAAATTTGTATGCATTTAATTAACATTGCATTAATGGTATTTAAACAACTCGCGACTTCCCTACCAAAATTAGGCCAAGAAGTTAAAGTTTATGATATATCAATTTACATATCTGATAACTTTATCTCCTTAATTTTATACGAGCTGTGTCATAAGACACTTCTACCTCAATGATTAACTTTAGTTGGTGATAATATCTATTATTAATATCTACTCTATTTAAGTATAAAGATAGTTAGGTTTGGTAGCTTTACACTAATTATCTTCCAGTGACCTATTTAAATGGAGAACAGGACATTGAAAGATAAGATATACTCTCCATGACAAAACAAGAGCAACTGAAGCATTCTACAGCTCAAAGCTAAATTCGTGCTCAACAGCACTCTGGGCAGAAGCCGCAGAACCACAATTACTTTTGCAATTCCTCTGTGCTAACTACAGTTGTACAAGGATACTTCCATTTTGAACCAAAACAAAAAGGAAAAGGATACTTCCATAAAAATGAAGCCCTAGGGAATCAAAAAGAGAAAATAATGACAACCTAATTGTTAGTTACAGAGAAGTAACGAGAGCAGCAAACAGATGCATTTCTCGCCAGAACTGTGGTTTCCAATATTGCAAATATATTTAAGCTTCGAGCTTCAAAGTAGCACTAAATATTTGCTATTTCCTGATCAGAATAGGTATCTCAAGAATGAAAGTCAAAATTTGGAAGTGAACAAAGGGTTAGAATTCGCTATTGAGTTAGTATGAATCGAGAGAAGGATACAACGCGGAGTGTTCCTTCTTTTCGCGATACAAGAATCTTTGGGAACATGGATGGTAACTGCTGAAGGCACTAAAATCCTACGATTCTGAGTTTACAGTAAAACCTTCAATCATATTCCTTCATTCTACCTTGAGGACAATCTTCATGAACTCATAGACAAAGTAACTTATTGAAGCCGACGGGAGAACCTGAGAATGCAAACCACCAAAAATGAGAAAAAAGAAATGACCTTAACGCTTAAAATTTGAAAGGTTTCCATCTAGAGTTCTTTGGAAAGAAGTATTTGGAATGAATGATTCCAAAGAAGCATATGAAACCGTAGTATGGCCCCACAAATGGAAGGTCGGAAAAGAAAAACTCAGATTGGAAGCCACATACCTCAACATATAAAATATAATATAGCATGACCAAAGAAATGATGAAAACAAAAAGGATAGAGTCTGTACTTCCCGATAGTCCACAAGAAGAAAGATCAACTAGAAGAGCAAAGCAAAGTTATATTACACCCCAAAATTTCAATTTCCAATTATTTTTTAGTTAAAAGAAGGTAATTTTATACACAATTTGAAGCAGCTGTCAATATTCCACATGGGTATAGGACAGAATATGACAGTGCTAAGTATACCGATAGAAAGAGATGCATGCAGGCCTTCTAACAAAGGATCCATATGTTTTATCAAATTTTCAAAGCGGCTGAACCCAACAAATATAAAAAGGAATATGACAACCAACTGAGCATATCAACCCACCAAAAGTAACCGAAGTAAATACTGATACTTGTAATATAACATACCTGTAACAAGCTGGGAAGAAGTCCTGCATAAAGAGCTGGGACACCTCCGTGTTCAACAATTTTAATACAAGTTGCCAAGGCACTCATTTTAGTTGCCTGCACTTGCAATTGAAGCTGTCTCCTCACCACCTCAAAGGGGTATGTGGCAGCTTCTGCACAAGCACCAGCAATAGCTCCATAAAGTAATGTCCTAACCGGTCCCAACTCAAGTTGGTCAAAAGCATTCTGGCCCTGAACCTGTTGACTCATCTTTTTAATTCTTTTCCTTCCCTCTGGTGAATGCAGATAAGCTGATTTTAATATATCATACACCCCATAGAAAACTGCACCTGACGGTGCCATGCTTGCAATTGAGGGTACTAAGCCCTTATAAAGGGAAAAGAACCCTTCAGTTTGGATCATGTGGCTGAAAGCACCAATCACACCACCCAAGGCTTCCCCACCAGGAGCCACCAACTTAGTCCGAATCTGAAACACACCACACAAATTAGCACATATAAGTTATTGTAGGATAGCATTTGTTTTCTTTTCTTTCATTAGGAATACCTAAGGAATTAGATCTGATTCAGTGCGGATTAACTTTGAGGAATACAAACTCAATGCCAACAAAAAACATGAACTTCGGCATACATTTAGGAATTTTTTATTTTATTTTATTTTATTTTTCAATTAGAAAGATTATAATTTTAATTTGCTAAAAGAAAACAAAAACTGAGCAGCAAAAGGAAGACTGTATTTCCAAAATGTGAAATCAACCCTTTATCTATGGCTATGCCCACCCATGCCCAAAATTCTGAACTAATTATACTTGACCACAAAAAATATACAGTGGCATAAGTTAAGTAGAGTGAGCATGCAATGCAACCTTCAGCAGGGAGGGACTCTATACAGCATCACTGATTTTTGACAAGTTTTCATCAGGGAATTTGACGTACCAAATACTTTTTCAAGATCCATTACGGCCAATCTAACACTCAAGCCTATTAAGGCTACACATAAGAATTTATCAAGGGATGCAAAGATTCAAATTATTGCTGTAGTGCAATGTTATATGTAAATTTCTAGGACACGACATGGCAATTGGTTGCACATCGAAAAATGAATCTCACATTCCTGCAGATAGTATGTGCTTTGAAAAGTGCACCAGAAAGAGGAAAAGACCGACATGTTCCTAGTATGTCATCAGTTATTTCAGATGATCTTATAATCTTATCTCTGCCGAAGGCTATTTCAAATTAAAAACCAGACCTTGTTGAAAACTCCCGATGACATGCATCACTTCTATTAGCTAGGTTATGGAAGGTAAAAGAAGGAATTGACCAATCCTAGCATTTCAAAGTTTAAACAGATAATGGAAAAAAACCCACTTTCAGCTAGTAATTGATTAAACCGGAAAAATACTTGACTGTAACTTACCGTGTCAAGTGGTAAGCAGAGTATGGTAGCAGTAATTCCAGCTGCAGCCCCAGCAAAGAACCTCTCAAAATGCGTAGTCTCCTTATTTCCGGAAAAGCGGAGCAACTGTTTTCTGTAAGTATCATAAGCATAGAAATTGATTGCTTTAAATGGAGCTGTACGAAGAATATTGACTAGGTTTCCCTTCCAAAAGCCCCTCAAGCCCTGAGAAGCTGCAATTGACTTCACGAGCTCAAATAGATGCCTCTGTTCACCGCGAACTATATATTCCAGCTTTAGTCTCTCAAGGGGTGCAACAACAGTTCTGACACAAGAACATTCAAGCAGCCAAAGAAAAACTCCTAAGTTTAACCGTTATAACCTCAAAAACCAGATTGTAAATGAAACATAAAATCCCCATTTTCGATTCTGATTTCTGCATCTCATCCAATTCATAAAAAAAAAAAAAAACAATTGCCATTCTAACATAACATTTCCATTGAAATTACTTAAATCAACAAATTAAGAAAGGATCAATTCCATGAAACTATCCTTCTACCCTATCATTTATACCAAGTAACCAGAATAGCTTGAATAAAAGGAAGAACTAAATAAAGAAGCAACTAAACATACCTAGAAACCATGGCAGCTATAGCACCAGACCACAAATGCTTGGTGGTGTTCATGGCCTGACCTCTCCTTACCCCAACTTTCTCTATGTTCCTCTCTTCAACCGGCGCCTCCTCCGAACCCTCATCTTCGTTCTGCGCCAAACACCCTTTGGATTCCCCAACAACCCCATCGCTTCTCAAGCTCACCGACAAGAACCCACCCCCAGCCACCACTCTCAGTCTACAGCCATACGACGAACCAGACCCCGAAACGACAGCCGGAGAGGACTTCCTGAACGACACTACGGAATTAAGAAGAGAATTGGGAATTGCGGGTTCTAAGAACAAGCCGCCGGTGATAAAGAGGGTCGAATTTGGTTCGTCCATTTTAGGCGTGGGAATGGGATTGAGTAATAGGCTTTGGGTTATGAGCGTTGTGGTTGTTTCCGTCAGAGATTGAGCTGGTAGGGTTGGTAAGTACGAGGGAATGGAACGGAATTGGGGGTTGGTGAAAATGGCGGATTCGGCAGCTTTGCTTCCATCGCCAAACTTGCATAGTAAAATTCAGTTCCCTCCTTCACACTCTCTCACTCCCCCACTCGAAATTCAAGTCGGTTTTCTCTTATTTTTGTCCTTTTCTTTATAATTTCAATTAGCATTTTACTTCTAATTTTAACTTCAATTAGCTTTTTGACACGTTTATAATCTTTCTTCCCTTTCAATTTATCATTATTTAAAATATTAAATTTAAATTTATTTTTAATTTTCTTCCAATTTATCATTACTTAAAATATTAAATTTAAATTTATTTTTAATTTTTCTTACAGCAGACAAGTAAAGATGATTAAGAAATTGGGTTTATAATTAGTTGTAAAACAAAAAAAAAAGTTTCATAATAGTTCAATGTATACTTGGGTATTCATTTATGCTAAAGAGAAGGTATACATTTATGCTTAAGGGAACTTGTAATTACTCGTTAGTTCCCAATTTATCCATTTTGCTCATAATTTTTAATTTTACCCTAAATTGTAAAAAGAATTGTAAGAAGTTATCACTATTCGTATTAGCCATATAATGGTCAAACCGGTGCCTGCCTCTATTCTAAACGGAGTAGAGTCCGTAGAGAGATCCTGAGATGACGTCATTTTACTTGCCACGATTTTAATAAAAATTTGGCCGTTTAAGGCAAAAACTCCCTATCAATATGCCAACATTACTTTGGCGCCAACTTCATTCCACTACTCTCTGAAACTCCAGAGCTCCAGAGAGAAAGAGAGAGATTGCTACACAATTTTCTAGGGTTTTCTCGTTGCGATCAATCTTAGGCTTCGAAAATGCAAAAGATAGGTTTTCCGAGTATGCGGAGCTTGGATCAATTCAAGTCCCTCTCAAAATCGGTCTCAGGAACTCCGAAGACCTTCTCCTACTCATCGCGTCCTCCAGATTCAACCTCTTCTGGAAGCTTTGCGAATTTGAAGCTCACTGCAGGTTTTGATCGGAAAATACTTGGTTTTCTGGTTGATTTTCTTGGAAATTTGGAGTTTCTGAGACGTTTTGTTCTTGTTATTCGTTTACAGAGAAATTAGTGAAAGAGCAAGCTTCTGTGAAAACGGATCTGGAAATGGCGGTATCTCTCTCTCTCTATCTATCTATGCGTGTATGAGCGTGTTTGTATCGAGCTCGATTGTCTTCACTATCTGCGTCCATTTGTCAGGGTTTTAATTTCTTCTCAATATAGATGAAATTGATCGATTGCTGCAAATTCTAAGATATCTGACCAATTAATCAAATGATAAATGCAGAACAATAAGCTGAAAAAATCAGTGGAGTTCATCCGTGCCCTAGAGGAAAAATTGCAGAATGCTTTCAATGAAAATGCTAAGCTTAGGGTGAAGCAGAAGGAAGATGAAAAGCTGTGGAGGGGATTGGAGTCTAAGTTTTCTTCGACCAAAACTCTGTGTGATCAACTTACGGAAACTTTACAGCTCTTAGCTGGTCAGGTTCAGGATGGTAAGCATTTGAGCTCTCTGAACTTTCACATACTGCGTAGGATCACAGTGACACTATTCTTTTGGTTGCTTTTACAGCTGAGAAAGATAAAGAATCCTTTGAAGGAAAACTCTCTGCTAGTGCAGTAGCTCTTGATGGCTTAAATCAACAGATGAATAGCCTGTCTCTAAAATTAGAGTCTGCAGAGGAAATTATAAGGAACCGTAAGTTATTTCCCGTTTGCTTTCTTTATATGAGAGAATATTCGAATTTTAGAATGTTTGGGTGTTGTAATGTGTAACTGGTACTGGATAAAGGTGAGTTTGCCATTCTGTGATGTTCCTGACTCCTGACTGTAGGTGAAAAGGAGCTGGAGCAACTCAAAATTGATAAAGAAGAAAGGGACCAATCTTACAGCGATGAACAGAGAAGAACTGCAAATCTTATAGAGAAAAAAGGTAAACGTCTTATGCATGAACACTTTAGGTGGCATTATTACCCACTGGCAACTAGTGAACTAGATATAATGTATTATGAGCTAAAATTTCTGAATTTCTGTTTTTGGGCCTAATATGACAATCTGTGGAGTTAAAATAATTTAGATTACAGTTCATGAAGCTTTACCAGGGCCCCATTTTTTTCTGTGTCAGTGCTTTTGAAGATGGTTGAAGCTGATGCTTGAGAGCCTTTTAAAACTTAATCTATAATTCGCATCCTCCCTCCGAGGGAGATCATATAAATGTGCCAAGCATTAGATTTTCCTTTAAATTTAGGGAAGCCTTCCACATATGTCGCTTCGTATATGTTTTCTTCCCCTTTTAAGTGGTATTAAGATATATTGGTGTATAGTTGTCCATCACCCTTGTAAATTTCAACATTCTAACCTCCAATTTAAGAAATTCTGTTAGCATTCCTCTTACCTGACTCCTCTTAAGGAGTATGCTCAATGTACTTCTACCATTCTTAGATGTTCAGTGTTCTCTAAACTTTGCTGGCATAAAGATGAAATCCTTTTCACTTGAACCAAGATATTCTCTTAGAACACATTTTAGATCAGGTAGTAGGTCTTTAATAGTCAATAAAGTACTGTCTAATTAATAGTATGCCCTTTCTTTCAACGAAAAAATAAGAGATGTTTGAAGGCATGCGGTCATTGAGAAAGCACCTTGACCATGTTGAATGAAATTAAGAAATTATTATTTCAAGTTTCTGCGGGACTGTTTTGTAATGTCATTCATTTAAATAATTTACTTGCAGATGCTATGATTAAAAACTTTGAGGCAACTCTAGCAACTAGTAGGTTGGCTGCAGAGAGTTTGAACTCTAAGTTGGGTGAGGTGCACCTTGAATTAAATTTGAAAGAGGATGAAATCAAACGTTTGATTATTGTTCAGGAGAACTTGGAAACCGGAAAGCACCAAGTTCAGTTGAGCAATGATGACCTTGTTAAGAGATTAGATATGTCAGTCCTTGAGATAAGAAACCTAGAAGGATTTGTTCATCTATTGGCTGCCCACTTGCTTGAATTGGATAAACAAAGTTTGGATATTCTAGAGAAGTTTGATAAGCTAAACTCTCTCTATGAAGCTTGCTTCAAGTCGGTCCAGCAGGAGAAAGACCTCTCCACCAAGCTTTTTCAGAGACAGTATGATCAACTGCATGATAGATTTTTGAACTCAACATCAGATAAAGATGTTATACAATTGGTAAATGTGGAATTGAACAATAAGGTCATTGAACTTCAGAAAGTTCAGGAGTCTGTTATGGCACACCTTTCAGAGGAATTCCGTATAGCCAGAAAGAGGATACAGAATTTGGAGTCTGAAGCAGAAGCTCTGGTTTCAAAGAAGATTGAAACAGAGAAGTTGGTCTCCCAATTAGAAATGCAAATTGATTCTCTGTCAGAAAGTTCAAGAGCATCTGAGAATAAAATGGTTAGCAAGTTCCAATACATTCATTTTTAATCTTGAGATCCATTTTTCACTTATTGGCTTTGTTTTATACCATCTTGCAGCAAGATCTGTTGCTGAAAATTTCAGCATTGGAAATTGAGAATAAAGATAACACAGAGAAATTACAAGCAGAGATACAGAAGAAAGTGGAACAAATAGATGGTTTGCTTAAGGAAGGAGAAAAATATGAAGAGCATGTAAATGTGATGGATAAGCAAGTCAGTCAGCTTCAGGACACGCTAGAGGAGAAGGAGCAGCTTATTCTGCAACAGAAAGAACGAGAAAAGAATCTGGAAGAACAGATCACAGAGGTTTGAATTCAGTTTGAATGCTGGAGTTCATAAAACAAATTTGCATTTATTTTTGTTTATGATTTTATATTTTGTTGCAGAATCAGGCATTACTGACTGCTGCTGAAAGTAGACTTGTAGAAGATAAGAAGCAATATGATCTCATGCTAGAGAGTAAACAACTGGAATTATCAAGGCATTTGAAAGATATCTCTCAGAGGAATGATCAGGTGGTATATCTTGTGACATACTTATACGGACAACAACAGGTTGTTTAAGTACTTTTGGACTGACAGATGGATTTCATTAGGCAATTAATGACATCCGGAAGAAGTATGAGGTGGAGAAGCAGGAGATAGTTAACATGGAAAAGGAAAAGGTTTGCTTATTTTTTTATCAATGGCAATAAGTTTAGCACTGAATCATTTTGTTCAATTGTAATTCATTTGACACTTCAGGCTCAAAATCTTGTTGGAGAAAGGGAGAGAGAATGTGAGAAAAAACTTGAAGAATGCAAAGAAGAATCTAGGCAGTACTTGATCCGTGTTCAGGAGGAACATGCTACTCTGGTATGTCTGGGAAAGCGGCTATGCAATATATTTGAAATTGCTGATCACTTTACCCCTAGGATGCATTTGTTTGCTATCTTACTACCAAATCAGATTTTTTTTTTACTACACATTTTCTGACATTACCAAACGTTTACTTTCAGTTAGGCAGTAATTATTTTTCATATGTCAAATACCTCTGAACTTGAATTGGATCATACAGAATTCTGAATTTAATGATTCACCCTTAATTGTTTTTTTAATATCTGTGAATTGCAATTTGAAAAAGGAAAAAAAAAACCATTTTATTACTCAGTCATTTTGAATTGATGGTTAACCTATTAAATGAGCTTATCTGCAGTGTATTAATAAACATGAACTTTTTTAAGGAATTAATCCAATTTTACCATTAGCATCATGTGAAGTTGCTGAGAATGGGAAATTATTCATTTAATTCCCCGTTTCTATTGCATGCTTCTGACTATGTTTTCTTCAAATCCTAACTTGGCACATTTGGTTTAGATATTATTGACTTTCATATATGGTTTAGGTCAGTCGTATTCAGCAGGAGTATGATAAAAAGGAACTCAGTTTAAAAGCTGAACACAATGAAGAGCTAAAGCATATCCAACTTCAAGCTGAAAGCGAACTGAGAGAGGTTCAAATAGATTTAAATTAAGATGGAACTGCTGATTTAAGTTGAGTGTAATATGCTAGGTTACTAACCAGTTTATTTTCTCATAGAAAATGACATCACTGAGGAATGAACATGAAGCCCAGCTGAGAGGTTTGAGGCTTGAGCACGAAGATGAGTATAAGAAGCTGCAGGATGAATTGGATCTACAAAAGTCCAAAGTACATATCTTTCAGAAGTGATTCATATAGTTGATTTGCCTGTACCTTTTATTTACAATGCTTATTATATCACAGGAGGAGAGGCAGAGGGCATTACTGCAATTGCAGTGGAGAGTTATGGGTGATAAGCCACAGGAGGGCCAAGAAGTGAATTCGAAGAAGGTGTGGCTTTGAAATTCGATAGTGCTTTTTGTTCTATTCTCTCTCTTTCTCTCTCTCTCATGCACACACACATACAGTTCGTGTTTGCATTAAGATCTGGATGCAGTGATGCTAATCATCTTCAGATAAACTTAATATTCATCTTTTGATGTTCTTACTTAAATATAAATTCAATCATATCTGAGTTTGGTATTGCAATCAGAAGTTTCGATAAAAAAAATTCTCATTTTTCCCGAAGATATGATGTGCAATATAAATCTTTTGAATAATGGTGCAATCTATTTCTATTGGTATGTACAATCTGAAGTAAATAATTCTCTTATATGAATAACAGTAAAGCTAATCTCAAATGCTGTGACTTTGATTTCATTCTGTCTTAGGATTACTCCATTTCATCAAGGCAGTTGAGAAACACTGTTGGCAGAAAAAGAGGTCAGCACCTCCCAGAGAATGACGAGAAGGTGGCATAATAATAAAAAATCATTTTACGTCATTTTTCATTCTTGCTACATGACAATTTGACAATGGTTATGGTATGTCATTGCATTTCATTGATAGGATTCACCTTCACTGGTAGCAACACAAACACCAGTGTCAAAGTTGTTAAAGAAAGTAGAGAACGTAAACACAGGAAGTGTAATGAGCATTCCGAAGCATCACAAAAAGGTGAATAATTTCTGTACAAGAGTTTTTCTGCTAGTGTATTCTTAAATGATGCAACATTTTGCTTTACTATAAGTTATAAATGCATTTCAGCAGTAAGAAAGGAAATATTTATATAAATCTTCTTGGCAGGGGCACTATTTGTTGTTTAAAACTGTAATATTCCATACTAATATGGTCTGATTAATACGTTGCTCATCCTCTTAACCTCATTAGACCTATTTTATGGCATGGCAGGTAACTCATCAGGAATATGAAGTTGAAACTACTAATGGAAGAACAATCACGAAACGAAGGAAAACAAGAAGCACAGTAATGTTTGAAGTATGTACCTGATCACTTCAGTGAAGCTGTATAGTAAATCTTTTCTGTATATATTACCCAATACTGAAATCGATTTATATGTAACATCAGGATCCAAGAAAACATAAAAAGGCAAGTACACCAAAAGTGACTACTCCCAGAAGTGTTGTTAAGGTAACAGAAGATAGACCAGTTACTTATATACCGCAGTTTTCGTAATCTCTGGTTCATTTCTTTTTGTGTTTTCTTTAGAGCATGCTAGGTGGGGTGACATAGAATATTTACCGACTGGATGATATAACCTACCATATTGCTGTTGGAGTACTTATCCTTCAAAAGTTAGAAGTGCAGATATTCTTCTTTGTTGTGAACATCCATATGAGCTACCTCATATAATGCTATTGATATCATGAAGATGAATACCTGAAGGAAAACATAGGTTATAGTTTGGAAGTGTAATGTTAATTAGAGGTTTTATTTATGTATTGAGCTATTGGAAAAGGTGGATATGTAGGTGAGTTATATTACTGCGGTGTTCCTTTCGATTTGCATATGCATAAATTCCGATTTGTTATACTTGTCATGCAGGCATCTAAAGGAGGAGGTCAACCAAAACATTCAAACATAGGTGACTTGTTTTCAGAAGGATCTCTGAATCCATACGCAGATGATCCCTATGCATTTGATTAAGGTATTTTCAACTAATCAATTTAGACCTGATTTTGTTTATTTTATTTTTGGAAAGTATGATGAGTTGATTGCATTCTCTTCATTTGAATGGATTTTGATTTTATTAATCCCACGTCAAAGAATTTGGTTGCCCTTCAAGCTTTTTTTCTTGCCTAGGAAATGGTTTTTAACTTAACACCAACGCATCCCAATCATGATGTACAGAATAAACAATTCAAATATTATTGGATACCACTGGATGTCTAATAGGATTGCAAATTCAAATCTAGAAGTCCTATCTTCCCACTGTGTCGCATTTGTGTTTTTCATGCAGAAGGAAGAACATTTCTCATTTAACTTGAGTGTTATCCTCTTAAACTATGAACATCCAGTCCAGTCTCTGTTTTCTCTTGTTTTGGGCTGCTTCTAAATAGATTAACAAAGATCTTTTCCAGTTTGCAAGTTGCCCGTGGTGTACACTTGCTGAGAATTTCTCAAGAATATCATCTTAATCTTTAGATATTCTACACGGGTTAGCAAAACATAAGCAGTGTCAGTGTCATACAGAAGTATTACATGTCATTTAAACACTGTTTCTGGAGTTAGCCACTCAAACCATAACCCTTGTTGACCATTCCGTGAGCATAATTTTGTTCTCTTATCATTATTAGCCCCTCCAGTCTTCCTAGTACCTGATTATATCACTTTTACACCATGTCTCGGAATGGTTGACAATTTCTCTGGTGTCTTGCATTACACAGCATTCTAACATGCAGCCAGACTCATAATGTTCTCTTCGAATAATTAAAAATGAAAAGAAAAAGTCAAATTATTATGCATTCTAGTCCTTCATAAAGAGTCTCTGTTAGACACCCTATATCCTCAATATATGTTTCTTTGTAAATCTCTCTCTCTCTCTCGCTCCCTATATATATATATCAAATTATCTCTCTAATGTTTTCTCATCTTGGCTAATTATTGTTGCGAAGGGGACAGATTTAAGTGCTTGTATGTTTTCTTTGAGAAGAATGTGCCTGTTTGTTTTAAGACAGTGTGAATCACCTCCACTCTTTTGGTCCCATAATTGTTCCCTTTCTTTGTAAGCTCAGAGAAATTTATGTTGCTAACTGGAGTCATTCATCGAGAGATGAATATGATATTCTTTGAATTCTGTTACAATGCAACCGACGTTACTGCGATTGAAGCCTTAAAGCAGGATGTCTCGTTTCAGTTCCAGAATTAAAGAGATCTCCGTTCTTCCTCTGAACTGCTTCATTTGCTGCAGGCTGTCGATGACCAGTGCGCAGGGTTTCTGGTGTACATGCTTCCTCTTGTATATATATGTACGAACTTTGGAACTTTACTGATTTGCAGGTTTCATTTGGATCACTTCCTCACTGCTAAACTCTCGTCTATTATCACTTTCTGATAAAATGATATTATACTTTCTGTGTATACTAAGTGGGATATAGTCCGTACGGAAACTAGTATTGGCTTGCAACTGAGTTTTGTAAATGATCTGATACTTGCTGGTAAACATTTTAGTTCTTACAGTTCAGGAATTTTTTACATCAGTTTTATACCATCTTCCATCTATTAGTCTTAAGAATACATCCAGTGTGAACTTCTGAAATTGCTACATTATAAACATTAAATCACACGACCGGCTTTTTCATGTTCACCGGAAATTCTTGCCTTCGAAGGTCTGGCCAAACTGCCAATTTTTGGGGGCTACGTGCCATGAGGTGGACTTTCTTGTATCACTTGCTTCCACTCGGAAGGTGAGTGACTCACCATGCCACATAATTAAACAAAAAAGCTACAAATTCAACCCACAAAAATAATGATTAAGAAAAAGAATAAAGGAATAGAAAGGAGAAAGATGGACTGGCTGGAACTTTCTGTTGAGGTGGTTGAAGCGTCGGCGATGATGAAGGAGAGCGATGAGAAGGAGAGTATATGGGTCGCAGTTCGAATTCGCCAATGATGAGAAAGAGAGTGATGATGAAGGACAATGATGAGCAGGAGAGCGATGACAAGGAGAGAGATGATGAAGGCAGCCAACTCGTCGTTGAGGTCGCGGCTGGAAGATGAATGGATGGGTTGCCGTTCAAATTCGCCTGACCCAACTTGGGTCGCAGTTTGATTTCGCCGATGGGAGGTTTAGCGAGTTCGATTTCGTGGGAGGGTTCAATTCTTTCAGACCCATCTCTGCCCCCACATTCTCTTCATCATTGTCCATGGAACATGGTCGTCGCCCTTCACTTGCAAACTAATCACATCCCCAGCTCCTCCCACATTCCACACCAACACTTCATTGGAGTACAGATTTCCCGTTATCGTAAATTGAATACCTCGCATCTTTTGGCAGGGAACCCTATAATTCCATCATAAAAATTCTTGTTTAATAAAATTGACGTACGTACTTGATAATATTATCTTAATTGTAACCATACTGTTGGACAACCAGACTCGAAAAGGAATCGCAGAGGATGATGATCGATTGGAGCCGATTCGCTGAAGAGGATGATGGTCTCTTCAAGGATCGAAGTCAATTCACTTCTCAGCAGGAACTGCCGCATGCAAGATATGAACGTTAAGCCTTAATCTCTAGTTGAACCTTTGAATCGAGACTAGCTCGTGATGCATTCAATTTACTCATTTAGGTTTTGTGAAATCGGATTGAAGATTATTGCTAGAAACTATGTGATGATCAATATGATGATCTAATGCACTCTAGATGTTTGTTAATTTGCTTGAGAGAGATTTATGGATTTGAGGGAGGTCAGTTATGACTGACTTTCTCCCGTGAGTTTTTCTATTGATCATTTTCTGAGTTTGTTCGAATTACACAGCATATACACTCACTCACTCTCTCTACAAATTGGTTAGATATGATGACACTATGATGTCATAATACACACACATTTGCTCACTCCTTGATTTGCTCTCACACACACAACAATGCTAACTTTTTTTCACACACGCACACGGCTAACATCCATGCTCCCATTTCGTGCCTTTTGTAAATGACTCATTTCCTTCTTGAGTCAGCAGTTGGTATGCTGCCAAGTCAGCTGCCAGTGATGCGACTTAGTCACCAACAGCTCCTCCTAAGCTAGTCACTGAAACCACTCTCAGCAGACCCCTTAGATAGTTGAACTTTTCTCTAGGTAGAGCCTTTGTGAAGATATCTGCAAGTTGATCTTCAGACTTGCAATAATGTAGGGTAATTTCTTCATTTTGAATTGCATCTCTGATGTAATGAAACCGTCTGTTTATATGCTTGGTCTTATGATGAAAGACTGGATTTTTGGCCATGGAAATGGCTGACATGTTGTCACACAGTAGAGGAGTAGCCTCTAACTGTTCCTCTCCCAATACAAACCTTAGCCAGACTGCTTGAGTAGTTGCCTCAGAGGCATTTACATACTCAGCTTTTGCTGTTGAAAGAGCAACATTGCTCTGTTTGATAGATGCCCAAGAAAATATCCCACTACCAAATGAGAAAGCATAACCATATGTGTTTTTCATGTCATCCTCCGACCCTCCCCAATCACTGTCACAGAATCCCACCAAAGTAGCTGCTTTCCCTTTCTTGTATTTAATTTCATAGGTTAATGTACATTAGACATACCTTAGGACTCTCTTATCAGTTCCTAAGTTCTTCTTGGTAGAATTGTGCATGAATCTAGACAATAGACTTGAGGCATACATTATGTCTGGTCTAGTAGCAGTAAGGTAGAGCAGACTTCCCACAATGTGTCTACAGAGTTGCTCATCAGCAGCTTCACTAACATCATTTCTTTGCAGCTTGTCAGTAGTTGCTATGGGAGTACTCACTGGCTTGCAATCTTTGAGTCCAAACTTTTCTAGCAATGTAGTAGCATACTTCCTTTGATGAATGAAAATACCATTGCTAGACTGTAGAACACCCATCCCTAGGAAATGATACAATAATCCCAGGTATGTCATCTCATATTTGTTCATCATGTCTTGCTTGAACTCAGCCATCATAGCAGCATTGTCACATGTGTAGATGATGTCATCTACATAAATTGACACAATTAGAATTCCTCCTTCTTGCTTACACTTTAAATACAGAGTTGCTTCACTTGAACTTCTCTCAAACCCACAACTTAGTAAGTAGGAATCAATCTCCCCATACCAGGCCCTTGGTGCTTGCTTAAGCCTATAGAGTGCCTTGTTTAGCTTGTAGACTCTGGCTTCATTTCCTTGTACTTCAAAACCTTCAAGTTGATCCACATACACCTCTTCTTCTAGAACACCATTTAGGAATGCTCACTTCACATCAAGTTGAAACAGTTTCCACTCTTTCTGTGTTGCTAAAGCAATTAGGGTTCTGATAGTGTCAAGCCTTGCAACTGGTGCACAAGTCTCATTGAAATCAATTCCTGGTTTATGAGCATATCCCTTAGCTACCAATCTGGCCTTATGCTTCTGAACAGATCCATCCAGGTTGAGTTTAGTTTTGTACACCCACATGACACCAATCACTGGTTTGTCAGTAGGTCTCTCTGTTAGTTTCCATGTATCATTCTTTTCAATCATCTGTATCTCATCTTCCATAGCTTTCTTCCAAGCTAAATCCCTGATTGCTTCACTGAAACTTTCAGGTTCTATTATGCACATGTGACACCTAGCATAAACATCACTCAGACTTCTTAGCCTCACAGGTGTATCACCTGAACTTGAGCTGGGTGAATCACAGGAACTAGAACTAGGATTTGTACTAGGGCCAGAATTAGGGGTTGGGTTTGTACTTGAATTGGTGCTAGTAGTATGAGGACCATGTGTTGCTAGTGTAACAAAGTCAGTTCAAGTATCAAACCCTACTGATATGAACTCCTGAACTTCTGTATGTTTCTTCCAATCCCAGCTTCCTTCTTCATTAAATATTACACTTCTTGACACCACAATCTTTCTGGTTTCCAAATTATAGATTCTGTAGCCCTTTTCACAGCTACCATAGCCAACTAGAACACCTTTCACACTTGAATCATCTAGTTTCTGTCTCTTCTGTGATGGGATATGCATGTAGCATATAGAGCCAAATACCCTTAGATGTGACACTCATGGTATTCTACCAGAGAACTTCTCAAATGGAGTCTTACTCTGTACAGCCTTGGTAGGACATCTATTAAGGATGTATACTGCAGTGTTAACTGCTTCACCCCAGAACTCATAGGGTAGTTGTTTGCCATGTAACATAGACTTAGTCATCTCAACTATAGGCCTGTTTTTCTTCTCAGCAACTCCAATCTTCTGAGGAGAGTAAGCCACTGTCAGCTGTCTCTCAATTCCATGCTCTTCACAGAGTCTCTGGAATTCATTTGAGGTGTACTCTCCACCTCTATCACTTCTCAACTTCTTCACCTTGCATCCACTTTGTAGTTCAACCACAGCTTTGAACTTTTTGAACACATTCAACACACCTGATTTGTGCCTCATGAAATACAACTAGCACATTCTAGAGTGATCATCAATGAAGGTAAGGAAATACAGATTACCTCCCATTATTTCTGTTTGCATAGGACCACACACATCTGAGTGTATTAACCCAAGAGGTGTAGATGCCCTCCAAGCCTCTTCTGTGTCAAAAGCACTCACATGATGTTTCCCTGAGATACTTCCCTCACAGAGTTCTTTGTCACCTTCTAGACTGGGTAGGCCAACCACCATGTCCTTCTGTCTTAGCAATTTTAGGCTTGAATAGTTCAAATGCCCAAATCTCATGTGCCATAGTTTTGTACTTTCCTTTGCTTCTGCTCTTCTAGCTATTGGACTCACATAGTCCAGAGAAAGCTTGAAACATTTGCTGCCTGTCATAGGAACCTTGTCAACCCTTTGCTTCATGGTCTTATCTTCATAGACCTCTGCTCTACTGTCCCCAAACACAAGGCAGTATCCATATTCCACCATCGGACCTACACTTTAGGTTCTCATCCAAACTAGGTAAAAGCATCACTTCCTTGATGTAATTGTCACCTTGGTCAGTATGGACCAACAGGGAACCTTTCCCTGCAGCTTGAACTAGCTCACCAGTTGTAACGACCCGGACCAGAAATTAAATTCTTTTGAGAATTGGACAATTTTACCCTCAGTTTTGGATGGGTTCAGGAGTCACTTTTTGACTGGCAGTACTTTTGGGAATTTTTCTTGGGTTGTTGCATAGGTCACGAACTCACGAGTTCGTAGACAGGCGGCACGCAGAAAATTGAGACCCGATGAGTTTGTTACGGGTCTAGAAGCTTCAGGGGCAGTTTGGTAATTTTGGAAAAGTTGGAATTATATAGCAGACATTTTTCTCTCTCCTCTGGAGATTGGTCCATTCAATCTCGCTCCTACCCGAAGACCTCCCCGTGCGAACACCGAAGACCCATTTTCATCGGATGGATTTCGATCCGATTCGAACGAAACCAAGGTCGGGAGGATCTTCCCAGTGACCCCACGAGTCTTTTGGTGTAATCATCGGAGTGGGAGCACCGCCATAGGCGACGGACGGAGGAGGAAGGTGAACCGAACCTTCTCGGCCGTTTTTCAGCCAAATCAGGTACGATCTCGGAACTTTGACCTCATATTTGGATTCCTGGTGAAAAGTAGATGAATTTCCATGTGTAGATCGTGAAAAACGGTCAAGAAATGAAGAAGTTAGAAAACCTTGAAAATCGAACGGAAATGGCAATTTTCGGCGAACCAGACGGCGGCGGAGGTGGCGGTCCGGTCATCTTCTCCGGCCAGCCTCCAACGACGGCGATGGCCGTCCGATCGTCTTCTCTAGCGAGTCACCGGTAACCAGTCGGGTTGAGTGAACCGGTCGGGTCGAGTGAACCGGTCGAGTTGAGTGAACCGGTCGGGTTGAGTCGAGTTGGACCGGATCAGGTCGAGCCGGGCCGGGTTGGACCGGTCTAGGCGAGTGAACACTTTAGCAGGCGCGTGACCGGCGCGTGGCAGCGTGTGAGCGCGTGTTCTGACCTTCCGGTGGCGAGTGGAAGCGCGTGAGACTGTTCCCGAAGTCACGGCGGCGCGTGACTAGGGTTTTGGGACGTTTCGGATCGGATTTTGTTGGTTTCGAGGCCATAGGAGTTCATTTAGAGCCCGGTTGGGCAAATCCCAACGGTAAGGATTGACCGTGGAGAGGGTTTTGAGCTCGGAAAGTCAAGGTAGTTGGGTCATTATTGTGTAGGTGTTTCTTAGGCTAGAGCGTCCATGAATTTTGGGTTGGATGTTGTTGGTAAGCGGACTTTTGATTTATAAATTGTAATGCATGTATAAATATCTTTGGTTTAAATACTGTTGTGTATGGTTGCAATGATTACCTAGAATTTATAAATGAATGCTGGATATTTGTTTTTCCAATATTTCAGTGGAAGTGTGTTGTGAGAAATGATATGGTTGTTGGATTCGGTTTTGATATTGTTTTGACGTGGTAATTATTTGGGTCCATGATTTTGAGTTGAAATCGTATTTGTGATAAATGATAAACAAAATATATACTTGATTTTGGACACAATATCGTTTTGAGGGGGCCCAGGAGCCGGCCCTTGGTTCCGTGTTGGCGGACTCCCGGTGAACCCCCAATATAAACAAAATCGATTTGAGGGGGCCTAGGATCCGGGCCTTGGTTCCGTGTTGGCGGACTCCCGGTGAACCCCCAATACAAACAAAACCGATTTGAGGGGGCCTAGGATCCAGGCCTTGGTTCCGTGTTGGCAGACTCCCGGTGAACCCCCAATATAAACAAAATCGATTTGAGGGGGCCTAGGATCCGGGCCTTGGTTCCGTGTTGGCGGACTCCCGGTGAACCCCCAATACAAACAAAACCGATTTGAGGGGGCCTAGGATCCGGGCCTTGGTTCCGTGTTGGCGGACTCCCGGTGAACCCCCAATATAAACAAAACCGATTTGAGGGGGCCTAGGATCCGGGCCTTGGTTCCGTGTTGGCGGACTCCCGGTGAACCTCCAATATAAAAGGTGATTTTGCAGAGATTGTGGTCGAGTCCAAGTAGTACAGATTTTAGCACACCCCAAGGGATACCCTGGTGGCTAGGGATATGATAGTCGAGAGATATGCCGACTGATGTGATATGATAGCCGAAGGTTATACCGGCTGATGATATGATATGATAGTTGAGGATACTTGCCGACTGATGAGATATCATAGTACAGAGAGTTATGATACAGGACTAGCACACCCCAAGGGATACCCTGGTGGCTAGGGATATGATAGTCGAGAGATATGCCGACTGATGTGATATGATAGCCGAATGTTATACCGGCTGATGATACGATATGATAGCCGAGAATATTTTCGGCTCTAATATGAATTAGACGACAATTGTCATGGGCTTAATCAACCTATGAAAATACTTCGTCATCCGGGTCAGTGGGTTGGTGTGGGCGGCGACCCAGAGGGACGAATTATTGTTGGTTCACAAGTATCTGACTAGTTTGTTGTCTTGAGGTTTTCCAGTAGAGATGTCAGCAATGTCTGACCTACTGACATTTGGTGTCAGAGGGTATTCCTATTTGAACCACCACTATTTCGAGGTCTTGGCTTTGACCTGTATATTATCCTGCGTTTGACAGTAGGAGTGATCAGTAAGTACAGAGGTTCTGTCGGGAACCCTGTAAGGTTTAATAAAAATTATTTAAGAACAAAGGGTATTTATGGTATTTAAATTTTGAGGTAAAAGAGCTGTCAGACGGGATAAGGGTTCTTTCCGGGTTTCGAGGGAAAATTCGGGAAGGGTCCTTACAAGTGGTATCAGAGCTCTAGGTTAACTTCCTGTAGATCGCACACTTGTGTGCAAATTATTTAAGGATTTCTATTAACAAGATACATCCGAGGTGTTTACCTCTTTAGCGACCTTCAACTGAATAGGAGGTTGGTTCTTTAACCTGAGTTAGTGAAATTTCGGGGACGAAATTTCTTAAGGGGGGTAGATTGTAACGACCCGGACCAGAAATTAAATTCTTTTGAGAATTGGACAATTTTACCCTCAGTTTTGGACGGTTTCAGGAGTCACTTTTTGACTGGCAGTACTTTTGGGAATTTTTCTTGGGTTGTTGCGTAGGTCTCGAACTCACGAGGTCGTAGACAGGCGGCACGCGGAAAATGGAGACCCGATGAGTTCGTTACGGGTCTAGAAGCTTCAGGGGCAGTTTGGTAATTTTGGAAAAGTTGGAATTATATAGCAGATATTTTTCTCTCTCCTCGGGAGATTGGTCCATTCAATCTCGCTCCTACCCGAAGACCTCCCCGTGCGAACACCGAAGACCCATTTTCATCAGATGGATTTCGATCCGATTCGAACGAAACCAAGGTCGGGAGGATCTTCCCCGCGACCCCACGAGTCTTTTGGTGTAATCATCAGAGTGGGAGCACGCCGTAGGCGACGGACGGAGGAGGAAGGTGAACCAAACCTTCTCGGTCGTTTTTCGGCCAAACTAGGTACGATCTCGGAACTTTGACCTCATATTTGGATTCCTGGTGAAAAGTATATGAATTTCCATGTGTAGATCGTGAAAAACGGTCAAGAAATGAAGAAGTTAGAAAACCTTGAAAATCGACCGGAAATGGTAATTTCCGGCGAACCAGACGGCGGCGGAGGTGGCGGTCCGGTCATCTTCTCCGGCCAGCCTCCGGTGACGGCGATGGCCGTCCGGTCGTCTTCTCCGGCGAGTCACCGGTAATCGGTCGGGTTGAGTGAACCGGTCGGGTCGAGTGAACCGGTCAAGTTGAGTGAACCGATCGGGTTGTGTTGAGTTGGACCGGATCGGGTCGAGCCGGGCCGGGTTGGACTGGTCCAGGCGAGTGAACACTGTAGCAGGCGCGTGACCGACGCATGGCAATGCGTGAGCGCGTGTTCTGACCTTCCGGTGGCGCGTGGCAGCGCGTGGGACTGTTCCCGAAGTCACGACGGCGCGTGACTAGGGTTTTGGGACGTTTCGGATCGGATTTTTTTGGTTTCGAGGCCATAGGAGTTCATTTAGAGCCCGGTTGGGCAAATCCCAGCGGTAAGGATTGACCGTGGAGAGGGTTTTGAGCTCGGAAAGTCAAGGTAGTTGGGTCATTATTGTGTAGGTGTTTCTTAGGCTAGAGCGTCCATGAATTTTGGGTTGGATGTTGTTGGTAAGTGGACTTTTGATTTATAAATTGTAATGCTTGTATAAATATCTTTGATTTAAATACTATTGTGTATGGTTGCAATGATTACCTAGAATTTATAAATGAATGTTGGATATTTGTTTTTCCAATAGTTCAGTGGAAGTGTGTTGTGAGAAATGATATGGTTGTTGGATTCGGTTTTGATATTGTTTTGACGTGGTAATTATTTGGGTCCATGATTTTGAGTTGAAATCGTATTTGTGATAAATGATAAACAAAATATATACTTGATTTTGGACACAATATCGTTTTGAGGGGGCCCAGGAGCCGGGCCTTGGTTCCGTGTTGGCGGACTCCCGGTGAACCCCCAATATAAACAAAATCGATTTGAGGGGGCATAGGATACGGGCCTTGGTTCCGTGTTGGCGGACTCCCGGTGAACCCCCAATACAAACAAAACCGATTTGAGGGGGCCTAGGATCCGGGCCTTGGTTCCGTGTTGGCGGACTCCCGGTGAACCCCCAATATAAACAAAACCGATTTGAGGGGGCCTAGGATCCGGGCCTTGGTTCCGTGTTGGCGGACTCCCGGTGAACCTCCAATATAAAAGGTGATTTTGCAGAGATTGTGGTCGAGTCCAAGTAGTACAGATTTTAGCACACCCCAAGGGATACCCTGGTGGCTAGGGATATGATAGTCGAGAGATATGCCGACTGATGTGATATGATAGCCGAAGGTTATATCGGCTGATGATATGATATGATAGTTGAGGATACTTGCCGACTGATGAGATATCATAGTACAGAGAGTTATGATACAGGACTAGCACACCCCAAGGGATACCCTGGTGGCTAGGGATATGATAGTCGAGAGATATGCCGACTGATGTGATATGATAGCCGAATGTTATACCGGCTGATGATACGATATGATAGCCGAGAATATTTTCGGCTCTAATATGAATTAGACGACAATTGTCATGGGCTTAATCAACCTATGAAAATACTTCGTCATCCGGGTCAGTGGGTTGGTGTGGGCGGCGACCCAGAGGGACGAATTATTGTTGGTTCACAAGTATCTGACTAGTTTGTTGTCTTGAGGTTTTCCAGTAGAGATGTCAGCAATGTCTGACCTACTGACATTTGGTGTCAGAGGGTATTCCTATTTGAACCACCACTATTTCGAGGTCTTGGCTTTGACCTGTATATTATCCTGCGTTTGACAGTAGGAGTGATCAGTAAGTACAGAGGTTCTGTCGGGAACCCTGTAAGGTTTAATAAAAATTATTTAAGAACAAAGGGTATTTATGGTATTTAAATTTTGAGGTAAAAGAGCTGTCAGACGGGATAAGGGTTCTTTCCGGGTTTCGAGGGAAAATTCGGGAAGGGTCCTTACAAGTGGTATCAGAGCTCTAGGTTAACTTCCTGTAGATCGCACACTTGTGTGCAAATTATTTAAGGATTTCTATTAACAAGATACATCCGAGGTGTTTACCTCTTTAGCGACCTTCAACTGAATAGGAGGTTGGTTCTTTAACCTGAGTTAGTGAAATTTCGGGGACGGAATTTCTTAAGGGGGGTAGATTGTAACGACCCGGACCAGAAATTAAATTCTTTTGAGAATTGGATAATTTTACCCTCAGTTTTGGACGGTTTCGGGAGTCACTTTTTGACTGGCAGTACTTTTGGGAATTTTTCTTGGGTTGTTGCGTAGGTCTCGAACTCACGAGTTCGTAGACAGGCGGCACGCGGAAAATGGAGACCCGATGAGTTCGTTACGGGTCTAGAAGCTTCAGGGGCAGTTTGGTAATTTTGGAAAAGTTGGAATTATATAGCAGATATTTTTCTCTCTCCTCGGGAGATTGGTCCATTCAATCTCGCTCCTACCCGAAGACCTCCCCGTGCGAACACCGAAGACCCATTTTCATCGGATGGATTTCGATCCGATTCGAACGAAACCAAGGTCGGGAGGATCTTCCCCGCGACCCCACGAGTCTTTTGGTGTAATCATCAGAGTGGGAGCACGCCGTAGGCGACGGACGGAGGAGGAAGGTGAACCAAACCTTCTCGGTCGTTTTTCGGCCAAACTAGGTACGATCTCGGAACTTTGACCTCATATTTGGATTCCTGGTGAAAAGTAGATGAATTTCCATGTGTAGATCGTGAAAAACGGTCAAGAAATGAAGAAGTTAGAAAACCTTGAAAATCGACCGGAAATGGCAATTTCCGGCGAACCAGACGGCGGCGGAGGTGGCGGTCCGGTCATCTTCTCCGGCCAGCCTCCGGTGACGGCGATGGCCGTCCGGTCGTCTTCTCCGGCGAGTCACCGGTAACCGGTCGGGTTGAGTGAACCGGTCGGGTCGAGTGAACCGGTCGAGTTGAGTGAACCGATCGGGTTGTGTTGAGTTGGACCGGATCAGGTCGAGCTGGGCCGGGTTGGACTGGTCCAGGCGAGTGAACACTGTAGCAGGCGCGTGACCGACGCGTGGCAGTGCGTGAGCGCGTGTTCTGACCTTCCGGTGGCGCGTGGCAGTGCGTGGGACTGTTCCCGAAGTCACGACGGCGCGTGACTAGGGTTTTGGGACGTTTCGGATCGGATTTTGTTGGTTTCGAGGCCATAGGAGTTCATTTAGAGCCCGATTGGGCAAATCCCAGCGGTAAGGATTGACCGTGGAGAGGGTTTTGAGCTCGGAAAGTCAAGGTAGTTGGGTCATTATTGTGTAGGTGTTTCTTAGGCTAGAGCGTCCATGAATTTTGGGTTGGATGTTGTTGGTAAGTGGACTTTTGATTTATAAATTGTAATGCTTGTATAAATATCTTTGATTTAAATACTATTGTGTATGGTTGCAATGATTACCTAGAATTTATAAATGAATGTTGGATATTTGTTTTTCCAATATTTCAGTGGAAGTGTGTTGTGAGAAATGATATGGTTGTTGGATTCGGTTTTGATATTGTTTTGACGTGGTAATTATTTGGGTCCATGATTTTGAGTTGAAATCGTATTTGTGATAAATGATAAACAAAATATATACTTGATTTTGGACACAATATCGTTTTGAGGGGGCCCAGGAGCCGGGCCTTGGTTCCGTGTTGGCGGACTCCCGGTGAACCCCCAATATAAACAAAATCGATTTGAGGGGGCCTAGGATCCGGGCCTTGGTTCCGTGTTGGCGGACTCCCGGTGAACCCCCAATACAAACAAAACCGATTTGAGGGGGCCTAGGATCCGGGCCTTGGTTCCGTGTTGGCGGACTCCCGGTGAACCCCCAATATAAACAAAATCGATTTGAGGGGGCCTAGGATCCGGGCCTTGGTTCCGTATTGGCGGACTCCCGGTGAACCTCCAATATAAAAGGTGATTTTGCAGAGATTGTGGTCGAGTCCAAGTAGTACAGATTTTAGCACACCCCAAGGGATACCCTGGTGGCTAGGGATATGATAGTCGAGAGATATGCCGACTGATGTGATATGATAGCCGAAGGTTATACCGACTGATGATATGATATGATAGTTGAGGATACTTGCCGACTGATGAGATATCATAGTACAGAGAGTTATGATACAGGACTAGCACACCCCAAGGGATACCCTGGTGGCTAGGGATATGATAGTCGAGAGATATGCCGACTGATGTGATATGATAGCCGAATGTTATACCGGCTGATGATACGATATGATAGCCGAGAATATTTTCGGCTCTAATATGAATTAGACGACAATTGTCATGGGCTTAATCAACCTATGAAAATACTTCGTCATCCGGGTCAGTGGGTTGGTGTGGGCGGCGACCCAGAGGGACGAATTATTGTTGGTTCACAAGTATCTGACTAGTTTGTTGTCTTGAGGTTTTCCAGTAGAGATGTCAGCAATGTCTGACCTACTGACATTTGGTGTCAGAGGGTATTCCTATTTGAACCACCACTCTTTCGAGGTCTTGGCTTTGACCTGTATATTATCCTGCGTTTGACAGTAGGAGTGATCAGTAAGTACAGAGGTTCTGTCGGGAACCCTGTAAGGTTTAATAAAAATTATTTAAGAACAAAGGGTATTTATGGTATTTAAATTTTGAGGTAAAAGAGCTGTCAGACGGGATAAGGGTTCTTTCCGGGTTTCGAGGTAAAATTCGAGAAGGGTCCTTACACCAGTACCCATCTTCACTTTTACATTCAGATTTCGATCAATGTTAGTCAGTAAAGACTCATGACCAGTCATATGGTTACTACAACCACTATCCAAGTACCACACACCCACATCCTTCTCAATGGAGGCTGAATGGAAAGCATAGAACATGTTACCTTCAACTTCATTCACTTTCTGAGCTAGATTAGCAATCTGGTTTTCTTAACAGTCTTTGGAAATATGGCCAAACTTAGAGCACTTGAAACATTTCACTTTTCCTTTGAACCAGCTTTCACCCCAGTGAAGTTTGTTGCAATTCTTGCAAGCATCCTTAGGACCACTGGTTTCTCCTTTCTGATTCCCAGGAAACTTGTTCTCATACTTAGCATTTCCTTTGAATTTTCTATTAGTCCAACCTTTGTTTCCACTTTTGAACTGCTGCTTCTTGAACTTTCCCTGACTTGATTGTGCCTGTGACTTGTTGTTCACACTCATGCTTGAGAATGCTTTCTCAACATCACCCTCAGTATGCATCTCCAAACGTTGATCAAATGCTCTGATTGATGCAGAGATACTTTCAACACTAATCTGTTCTAGGTCTCTAGTTTCTTCTAGTATGGACACAATTGAATCATAGGGTTTAGTCAAGCTTATCAGAATTTTCTGTGCTAATCTCTTTTCAGTTACTTCCTCACCATATGTTTTCATTTGATTAACAATACCAAACAGTCTAGTCATGTATGTAGAAAATGATTCATCATTCTTCATACGTGTATACTCAAAATCTCTTCTAAGACTTTGTAATTTAACTGCTCTTACCTTAAGATCTCCTATGTATTCCTTTTTCAAAATCTCCCATGCACTTTTGGCTATCTCCTCATTCGAGATTCTTGGGAAGATTTCTTCAGAGACTGCATTCTGAATCAGGTTCAAGGCTTTGGCATTCTTGATCTGATCAGCATGGCTTGCTGCTGTCTCAATCTCTTCTTCTTCACTGTCATACTCAGGATCAGGTAAACCTTGAGTGACTATCTTCCACAGATCACATGCTTTTAGTGTTGTTTTCATTTTTATATTCCAGAAGTCATAATTCACTCCTGTGAATATAGGTATCTTCGGTTCTCCTCCTCCAGTACCAACCATGACTTGGCAGTGAAGGAAACTCCTGTTTTAACTCCTGCTCGGCTTCACCACAGACAGACGCCCCAGAGATATGATCTCAGAGCTCTGATACCATGTTGGACAGCCAGACTCGAAAGGGAATCGTAGAGGATGATGATTGATTGGAGCCGATTCACCGAAGAGGATGATGGTCTCTTCAAGTATTGAAGTCGATTCACTTCTCAGCAGGAACTGCCGCATGCAAGGTATGAACCCTAAGCCTTAATCTCTAGCTAAACCTTTGAATCGAGACTAGCTCGTGATGCATTCAATTTACTCATTTAGGTTTTGTGAAATCGGATTGAAGATTATTGCTAGAAACTAGGTGATGATCAATATGATGATCTAATGCACTCTAGTTGTTTGTTAATTTGCTTGAGAGAGATTTCTGGATTTGAGGGAGGTCAGTTATGATTGACTTTCTCCCGTGAGTTTTTCTATTGATCCTTCTCTGAGTTTGTTCGAATTACACAAAATATACACTCACTCACTCTCTCTACAAATCGGTTAGAGATGATGACATTATGATGTCATAATACACACACATTTGCTCACTCCTTGATTTGCTCTCACATACACAGCAATGCTAACTGTTTTTCACACACTCACACAGCTAACATCCATGCTCCCATTTCGTGCCTTTTGTAAATGACTCATTTCCTTCTTGAGTCAGCAGCTGGTATGCTGCCAAATCAGCTATCAATGATGCAGCTTAGTCACCAACACATACATGAATAATAAAAGCATTACATTTACTTACGTACGTACCTGCGGTACATGACTGGAACGATACCGGCCTCTTGTACTCGGCAATGTTGAGGAATACAGGCTTGGCTATGTCGAAATGTTCTTTATTGGGTGGATCGCACCACCCTCCAGGTGGGCAGTTGTTGGTTGCTGTGACATGCAGAGTTGGCTGCTCTGGTTTACACCATTGAGGTTGGTCGACACATTGGATATCGTAACATGAACCACAAGATTGTCCATTGTTGAACAAAGCATTGCTCAATGCTACTGTCTCCGGGGCCTAGAGTCTGGGCCATACCCTTCTTGAACAACATCATGGTATCCAGAAGCTCCGCCTATAATCATTAAACTCAAAATGTTTTAATCAGAAATTAGTCCCAAAGAAAATATGGTACATTTTAGAATATATATGTTCAAGATTAAAGTCGATCTTTTTGAGTTTTGATTGAGCCTACCAAATGTTTTGGAGCCTCCTTCATAGAACGTGGCATGAGCACGCTTCCAAGGACCTCTAGTGAACCTTGGCTTATGGTTCTTGCGGGGAACTCCAATTTGCCCACTGTTATTTGTGGCAATGACATGTTGAGAGCTCGCGAGTTAAGCAATGTCATGGTGGCTCCTGCTGCCTATAAATATATTCGGCTACAAGTTGTCTCTAGTTTTTTCCTAATGTATTGCTATTCTTTTTGTTTGAAGATTCTTTCTTGTGCGATCCATGTGTGTTATTATTTATTCAAAAATTGATCTATAGTCATGACTCATGTTGGTTGCATTTGTTTCGGTGTAATTTGGAATTTGTGCTGCCGTTGATAAGGCGTGGACGGATAGTTTATTGTTTTTCTCTCTGTAAAATGTCATCAGATCTGTTAATATATAACTTCTCTGCACCATAATTTGCATGCATGAGCTGTTGTTTACAACACAACACCTGAGGTGCCTTCTTTCTTAGTATGCGCACATTTCTTTATTAAATCTTCTCCAAATTTTAATGATTATTGTGTTTGGGTTTCTTAGCAAATTTGGACATGTGAATATATATATATTCGTTTCGAGAAAATTCCTAGGATTGAAAATTGGTCCATGGGTATTAAAACTAATATCAATTTCAATATTTCATTTTTATTTGATGTGCTGCATATATCAATATAGACATGATTTTCAACACGCGAATAATTTTTTTTTTTGGACAAATACCACGAGGTGTTTTACAAGTAAGTAACTTTCATTATTTTACAAACAATATAAATATAGATCGAAAAAATAGAAAAGGGTTTACCAAAAAATAAAAAAAGGAAAAAAGTACTGGAAACAAATTGCATATTATACATTGCGTTTGGGTCGAATTTGATGTCGAGTGGCTTGAGGGGAAAAAAAGAAGAGAACAAAAAATGAAAAACAGCAAACAAAAGTAAGGGAGGTGAGTTATACACATTTGATCTCAATCAGTCTTTATGAGCTGAATTCAAAATCATCGATATACAATAAAAATCTTGCGCCTTGTAGTTGGGGAAACTTTTCATTAGAGGATGAGTTAGGCTTGTAGTTGAATCTTGGGCTTGTGGATATGAATAATTGTGCATGAATTTAGGGTTCTTCGTGATGGGGAGCAAATGTAATAATGGCATCTGCAACTGAAAGAAAAATCTTGCCCTTTCCAATCATATCGACAAACTCCGATGCATAAATCTTGTCAATCACAACTGTGCCAGGGTTTGCCAAAGCGAGCTGTAAAATTAAGACAAATTAATTTGTAAAAATACATACGTCGAGTATTATTGATAATATTATTTATACTATCGATAGAATTCAGAAGCGTAATAAAATGACACAAATAACTCCTCCGAAAGGCATGAATATTCATATTTCAAATGGAAAAGGGCGGCTACCTGAATGTCTCTCTTTTGAAGAGTCTTGTACAGCCCTTCCAAGGCATGAATTCCACTTGTGTCAATGTCAGTCACAGCTGCATGTCCATAACACACAACAAATATATGAACACATATATTAATCCAAGAATTAATTCACTTATTGATCAGTGACATGTATCTCGAGGAGCGTTCAAATGCCAACCAATTAGCAGTTATAGTTCAATACTTACGTGACATTTCCACTATCAAGTGCTCAATTTTGGGCAAACACTTTTGCTTTAGTTGTTCTTCTTCGTCCGTTACCCACCTCAATATTCTGCAACGTAACATAGGTCCAAATTAGTTACCTATTATATATATCAACACACATAGCCAATACTCTATGAAGTTGTAACATATCACTGATACAATACATTCATGTATTAAATACATTTATCATCCTCACTATTAAAAAAAAGGTATATGAAACCTATCATTCAATAATCCTGAGAACGATGAATATACGTAGTGCATGAATGTACATATTGTATCGTTTCCCGCGAGCTGTACCTTGTCTTGCATGTGAGACTTAATGCTTCTTACTAATGTATAAAACTGTGATATATTTTAAACTACGTACGTACGTAAGTATATACATATACATATATATAGTGTACACATATACATGAAACATACCTGTCTTTAATATAGTTGGAGTTGGAGAAATAGATGGCAGAGTCAACTCTAACAATGAGAACCCCAGGAATCTGGGTGGCATTGGGATATTGTAGAATGTTCCTATAAACTTTAGTCCTTGGGAGCTTCCCAAGCAGCACGGTCCGTGGCCTTGTCACTTGCAACAAAATCTTGGCAAATGAAATGGAGACTGCAACCAAAAGCCCTATCTCAACCGAAATGAACACGACCCCAAAAAAAGCTCCCATGCAAGCAACAAAGTCGAGCTTGTCGATTTTCCAAATGAGTTTCATGGCCTCGATATCAATCAAGCTAAGCACGGCGGAGATGATGATGGAGGCGAGGATGGCATTAGGGGTGTACTTGAAGAGTGGGGTTATGAGTAACAGAGTGAGTAGGACTACTATTGACATGACAATGTTGGACACCGCCGTGTGGCAACCTGCCATGTAATTGACGGCAGAACGAGAAAAGGAACCAGTCGCTACGTAGCAAGATGTTAACGAACCCACAATGTTCATGGTTCCCAATGCCACCATTTCTTTGTTTCCATCCACCTGATAGTCCTTCATCCCAGCAAATGTTCTTCCTATTGCTATAGCCTCCTGCAATAGTAACATACAGGATTTGAATTTCACAACCAAACACAAAAATTTCAAACAAACAACTCAAAATTTCCTTGCCTACGAAAATTCTATTGGTAGTGTAATTTGACAAAATTGCAATCTTACCGTCAATGCGATCATACCCGCCACAACACCAATCTTAAAGCCTTTAGCAAGATTGTCTCCACTGAAATAAATTAAATGAACAGAAGGTGGGTTGACGCCCTGCCTTATTTTACCCACCTAAAAACAAAAAATATTTTCTTTGGTCAATAATAACAAGAAGATTATAAATAATTAGGAGGATTGTAAATGCATGTGATCGATGTCACAAGAGTTTTACACATAGAAAATAAAAACATGAATTCATGCATGAATAATGTTACTCACAATTGCAACACCTTCCTTATCTGCACGGGTGATATAAACAAAAAAGGTGGACACGATAACTGAGATCAAAGGTGCAATTGCAGGCACCCAAAAGAATTTCTTATTCTTTTTTCCCTGCATATATATATATCACCGTTAATTACCATCGATTATCAGTATTCAATAATATTTAATATATATCACTCTGCTTTGAAAAGAGTTTACTCGTTAACCAAAAATTAAATTGACATTCAACACATGTCCTATAAATTAATGATGAAGCTAGCTTACTATGTATTTGGTGACAAGAAGAAAAACCAAGAATGAGACTCCTATTAGGATAGTCTGCCAGTTCCACTGCATAATTTGAAAAATTAACCCTTAATTAATGATTGAACTTGATTAACAATAATATTATTAAAAAAAAGTAGGTAATTGGAAGTTACCCCATGATGTATTGCTTTAAATACAGAACGCATAACAGAAACAATGTCAGTCTTCTTTGTAAAGATCTTGATGCCAAGCAATCCTTTAAGCTGCTGAAGGGCAATGGTAATGGCAGCGCCACTCATAAACCCAATAATGGAAGCATGAGATAGAAAATCAATCAAAAACCCCAACCTGCATCCACAAAATTAATTCATTACAATCAATTCATATCATTATTAGTTTTCAGAAGCGCACACACCAAATTACACTTAATTAGTATGTACTATGTGCTTACATAATAAAATTTCAAGATTATATCTGAGTTTTTCAAATTTTGCATTTAAGTATCTTGATTTTTTTTTAAATCTTTCACTACGGTCCATTTGTTACCATTTTCATCATGAATCCAATTAATTGATGAGGTATCTCATGCGGAGCTATCCAAAACGACTACGAAGCTGAATATATATAGGGGAAAATAGACTTACTGCGCGCATCACTTTTCCATCCAAATAAAATGATAAAAAATCGCTGCTTTGTTTCGAAAGTGATGCAATATGGCTACTTTGCCCGACATTCAGGTTTAGAGTCGTTTTTTAGTGGCCCCACATAAGACACGTTATGAATTAAAGTGATTTATATATAACGAAAATTATAAAGGATGGATTATGATAAAATTTGATGTAAAATTCAGAAAATTAAAGTGTAATTATATGTAACGTACCTGAAAAAGCCTAAAGTGAATTGTGTGATTCCAGCGAAGAATGTAGCCGTTAACATGAGGCGGAGATACTCATGGGGATATTTATTATGGTCAATTTCATCCTGCACCATAGTACCAAGCAATAGAGACACCACAGCAACCGGCCCAATCGCAATGTCCCTCGAGCTACCCATGAACGCATAAATAAGAGGTGGCACGAAACTACTGTCTGCGCATATATATATATATATTCACATCCTCTAATCACTAATCACATTACATGGATCCATCCAAGAGGAAAATAATAATTTTTTAGACAAAAGAGGAAAAGAATAATTAAGTGTATCAAATTTTGTATTAATATTAATATAAAGGGTAAATTACATTTTAATATTGGTATTTAACACTAAATATATTTTTTAATTTTGTAATTAAGTACCTTTAACTTAATAAAACGTTTCATCCAGACTCACCAGACTCATCTGTTACGATCTCCATCATAAATCTCGCTAATTGATGACGTGTCTCGTGCGAATCCACGGAAAAAAACGATTATGAATATGAGTTAGGACAAAGAAGTCTTTTGCATCACTATTTTGCTGAAATAAAGTGAACCAAAATGATTTCTTTCCCTCTAAATTCAGCTTCATACATAGTCGTTTTTTAGTGGATTCCGCTTGAAACACGTCAACAATTGATGGGAATTAGGATGGAGATTGTATTGCATGGGCTTGGATAAAACATTTTAAAGAGTTCAAGATACTTCAGTGTAAAATTTGAGAGTTCAATATTAACTCTGATATTTAGTGTAAATACAAAGTAATAAAATGTAATTTACCCTGATATAAAATTGAGGAACTTACATAAGCCATTTATGCTAGGCAGATTGGCAAGCTTTGCGTATCCAAGATCCTGAGGAATACAGAGGCTGGCAATGGTAAGTCCAGCAATGACATCTCCTCTGAGCTTAGTACGGTTGTAGTCCCTGACCCACCCAACTATGGGGAAGACAGCTTCAACACCAAGCACCAACTTCCTCCTCTTTGTCTGGTCTTTGAAAGGACGCAGCGGCTCATCGGAAAAGAATGTTTCCTTCACCGTCGCACTGAATTCCTTAAACAGGTTTTGCTTTGCAGGCACACCCACCGTGTGAATTTCATGATGATCATCACGACGAGGAGGAGGATCTGCCGTTGACGACGGCCCACTTCTGATGTCCGGCTCCTTTCCGGCCTCTTCGTCATTGATACGATTACTCATTATACTTGAGGCACACAAGTTATTGCGTCTCCAAGAACCACCCTGATGTAATAGCAGACATGGATGTTAAGTCGAGAAAAATAGACAAGGAAAGAAACTTCTCTAATACAATCGGCCTGCTCAAAATAGTAAGATCAGAAGAAAATAGGCAAGTTTTCTTCTGTGTCTAATTACATCTAATCTTCTTAAATGAAAATCTATCCACTTTTATATGTAAAATATATTGAATTTGATTAGTTATCAAATCCAATTCACTCTCACCCACTAAACATGGCATATAATCATAACATAATTAAGATTGATCAAATCAAGTGGTGCAAGTAAAAATTAAGATGAAATCATTCAGAAGTACCTATAATTAAGACATATACACATAAATTAAACCACACGAATATATATATTCTCTATGCTATAAATCTGTGATTCTCAACGAACTAAAATTTAGTTAAAAAGATATATATATAATCATCTTATAAAGATGGTTACCAGGAAAAATCAAACAACTGTAATGTATAAGAGCTTGTTGCTAATTAAGTGAGTAGATACAAGGAAAGCAGTTGCATGCTTACTATATAAAGAGAGACAAAAGGAGAGAGGTTTGTAATAAAATGGAAGCCGCGCGCAAATATTTAAGCTAGTCAAATATCTTAAAAAACTATATATCAGACATGATATCTTAAGATAAGATTCAGACATGATGAATAGGGATGGGATTCCGTCCAGGGTGAAGATGACTCATTCTTCAAGTTTATAAGTAATCCATGGCCAATAATTATCTTCAAGTCAACACTTAAACAAAAAATCAGAATTAGAATTTTATATTTTCATTGACTTCATCGATCTCATAGTTGGCATATATATAAAGTACAAAGTGATAAACTCTCATCCAATCATAAATTAAAATATCTACAATATCCGCAAAATGATCGGTGGATATATCCGCTTTACAAAATTAAGAGGAAGAAAAATCTTCGCCCAATAATAACGATATTTCGCCCAATTTCTACGATATTGATCATATTAACGATTTCCACCTAAATTCTTATTTCAGCCCAAACACAATCAGACCAACTGCAGTTAGAGATCCAAAATTTACTCAAATTGAGGGAAAAAAACAAATTTCAAATACCCAATGTGAAAAAATAAGAATAAATTAAAATAAAGGCGATGATGACGAGGAAATGAACACGTATCCCAAACAAGTGGGCACTTGAGCCGATTAACTGAAGAGGCTGACTTTACTCATACCACCAAAATTTAAATCATGGATGTAGAGAAGGTGGAGTAGGAATCGATGATGTCGGGAAAGACTACATTAAAACATGCAACATATATGAAGGCCATGGATATGGAAACCTATCTTATGAGAATTTCATGGTAGTTAGTTTTGACTTTATGAGCTTAGGAATTGATCGTAATAACAACTTAATTGAACCCTATGCTTATGGTCAATATGGTTATAGCTAATTAGATAACCCTCTCCCTCTCCCTCAAATGGCATATATCGTTATGGAGGTTATGAAGTTCCTCATCTCAATCAAGGTTATGGACAAGTTAGTTAGATAAATCCAAACTAGCCTATCTACAGAGAAAGAATAAGGAGCTCAAAAGAAATATATGAGTACTATGTACAACAATACATTTCCACTTAGTCAAGTACTATGTACACCAATATATCTCCGTGCACCTATGGGTCACAAATTCGTATATTGAAATTTTCGCTGCATTAGTTTTCACGTATTTGTTTGTTTGGCATGGTGTGAGAGTGAGTTTGATCTGTCTCTTGTACTTTGTTTGTTCGTTATGGAGTATCAATTTGACAAATCTCACACACATATTCCATTTAAAGTTTACTTTAAAGTAGACAAAGAATTTAGGCTATGACACAATGACACAATGCCACAATGGATCGCTAATAGATGTCGGACTCCAAACAATGTATTTTATTCTACGGAGGAAGGAATTTACGATAAGTGACATAATAAGTCATTCATTAAGTACCAAACTTCACATAAATATAAAACGTTCTCTCGTCATTTATAAGAGTACATTATACATGTGGCATCTTTTACTTATAAGAAAATAAGAATAACAGTAAATAATAGTACTATTGACAAAAAAACTCATTAGTTACCCATTTTGAAATGAAATGAATTTGAAATTGGTTAATAATAGAAAAGAAATTATTACTTCTCTCATGCACTAGCTAGGAAATTCGTTTCAGAGTTCTATTAGGTTGAAGGATGGGATTTCAAAATTTCCGAGCCTCTTCCAAAATAGGAAGAGCAGTATATCAATTATCAAGGTTATTTAAACAACTTTAAATATTTCGAAACGAATAAATCAAGAACGATCATGTACATTACTTGGTATCTAACACTTAGTTAAATCCTATCAAATTCCACAAGTAATAGTGCGGCCGCATTAGTTTTATTTTGTATTCCTATTATTTTCCACTTGGTCCATTATTCTTATGAGGCTCTGATTTTTTGAGTTCTATAATATTAGTCTTTGAAGAAGGCGCATGATGTAATTAATATCTGATATTTTATTTAAAAATTCGAACTAGTTTTTAGGTGGGTGCGTGTCACTCTTTTTCCTTAAAGAGGATTGAAACTTCGACAAGATTTTAATGAGTACACATAGGTTGTGTACCACCAAACTTGGTACGATTTCCTTATCTAACGCATTATCATATTCCTCTTAAAATAAAAAATTGGCTCCATATATATAAGAATCAAATTTACTTATACACACAAGATTATTATCCGGAAGACTGGAAAAACGATATCTATATTTTCATATGATCCAAAAATAGATCAGAAATATATATATATATATATATACATATTTATAGATGAATTGATGAAGCAGAGAAGGGAAGTAATTAACATGCTGGTACCTTAATTAAACTTGAACAATGTGGAATATCATTCGGATTCGATCTGGAAAGCGTTGACTCTGATTCATATGTAAGAGTTGACTGCGATCAGAAATATCAATGGTGGATCATAGTTTTGGATTTCGTCTGCAAGTAATGCGTATTACGTACAGCTGTGACGATGAAGAAGGTAATAATAGATGGAGTTTTTGTTTCAATTTCAAAACAATAACCAAAGCGAAAGCCTAAAAAATTGAAGCTGATGAATAGAGTCAGTCAATATTTCTGTTTCCCAAATTTTGACTCACCGGCCGGGCCGACCATGTACAAGTCGTTGTTCCTAAATATATTATATATATATATATATATATATATATATATTATATATAGTTTTATTGTTTTGTTCAGCAGCAATTACATTGAAGTGATCGAGGAGCACCAATCACTTGATGAACACCAATTAGACTTCACCTCCCCTACGAAATCTCAGTCCAAGAGTCCATCAAGGATTCATCAACCGATACTTGCAGAAAAAAGAGTCCATCAAGGATTCATCAACCGACACTTGCAGAGAAGCCGCGTGCGGTTGATGTTGCGCTACTCTGGTTGTTTTTTTTTTTTTGGGTTTTCTTTTAATAATTTTTTATAAGATTTTAATTGATAAGATTTTCTTTTTAAACAGTGTGATTGGAGTTTAGTTGAATGGAAAAAAATATTTTTTAATGAAAGAATATATAGATTATAATTATCATTAAAATTTATGTCAGCATTCATGTATTTTGATACTAAATCCAAAGGTCAAAAAAATTTTGCAAATATAGATGTAAAGTTAAATAAATTAATATTTTTTTTATATTTTTAAGTGACATGGGATCCAACTTCCAAGGTTCTTTTTACTGTTCTTGAAATATTAATTCATTAAATTTAATTTTTTGAATAATGAAATATATTTTTATTAATTTTAAAAAAATTAATAATTTTTTTTAATGGATAGAGACCTAATTGGTAAATTTTGTGAAACATAGTGACTATTTTGGCTAAAATTTGTGGATAATTCAAGAAAAATAACAATTATTCAGCCATACATGCCTATATAAATATTATGATATATTGGTACTGTAATTCAAATTTAGATACATAGTCATTTTCTTATATATGAGAATAAAACTTACATAATTAGCCATTAATATTAGTGGTTAATTTAGTAGTATACTTATATATATATATATATATATATATATATATATATATATATGTCGTGAGAGATATTCTTAGGTCTCAATCAAGTTGACATTTATAGAAAAGTGAAAATGATACCCTATGTATATTTTTCTTCTTAAATATCTTGTTATCGTTGGACAAATTTAGGGGTGCATTGAATTCAGATTTATACAGAAAATTACAAAGTTTTTTGAAGTTATCAAGTTTTACAGATTTATTAATTTTTATAATTTTTTACAGACTTAGGGGGTGTATTCAATTGAGACTTTCATAGAGTTTAAATGTCTTAATAAGTTCAGATGTATTCAATTAGGACTTTTAGAGAGTTGATAAAAATTTGAGGGCATTCAATCTATACTTTTATAGATATTTATAAAATCATTAAAAGTTGAGGTGTATTCAATCATAACATTTCATAACGCCATAAAAGTTTAGGTGTAATCAAAATATCAATGAATATTGTAAACTTCATTAAATGGAAGAGTTTTATCGAGTTTGACAAACATTTGAATGTAAATTAGCTTTACCAAAATTTATGATTTCTCTAACCTCCTCCTTCGGATTTCTACAAATTTTATATAAGGTTTAAAAAATATTATTCGTGATTTTTATAAACTCAATAAAATTCAATTTTTCTATCGATACTTATTATCATATATATAGTATTATCTATAGGAATTATAAGTAATTCTAATATTCTCAAAGAATAAATTGTAGTAATATATATTATGTAGGAATAGGGCCAAAATCAAATTACTAAAATACATAATTTTGACCGTCGATTTTTTTTTTCTTTTCCAAAGATAGATTTATTGGATTAAAGAATTATAATCGAATTGTTACACCTGCTTATTCGGTCACAGTATTGAATAACCACTAAAGCATATCTAAGAAGCCCCAATTGAAGTGTCCACGAACTATTCTGGGTAGTAAAGGCTGCCACCAAGTGCGCAGCATGGTTGCACAACCTTGGAGCAAACATGAAAATAATATCACCCACCCTCTGTGCAATCTGTCTAATACGTTGATGTAAGTTATAAAAGATAGATGAATACTATATGGATTTGTTTGGTGAGCGGGATTATTTTGAATTGAATAACTGTTCAAATATAATATATTTTGAATGTAAAAATGGATGCAGATCAGATATAGAAAAAAAAAATTATCTTTTCTAATTTTATTATTTTAAGGGGATTAGATTCGATAAGTTTTGGATTACGTTTGGTTCCTAATATTTTTGTTTGGAGATCGAGCATGTCGGGATATATTCTTCCTACGAATGTTAATCTGGTTAAGAACTCTGCAGCCGATGTGGGAAGAAAGGAGAGGACACGTTAATTAATGAAGCAGAAAGGAAGTGAACTTGCAGTTACCTTAATTAAACTTGAATAATGTGGAATATCATTCGGATTAGATCTGGCAAGCGTTGACTCTGGTACATAAACGTTGACTGCGATCAGCGATATGAATGGTGGATCGTATTTTCGACCTAGTCTGCAAGTAATACTGTGCTGTAACGATTAAGAAGGTGAAAGATGGAGTTTTTGGTTCAAAACAATAACCAAAGCGAGAGCCTAAACAAATGAAGATGATTAATAGAGTCAGTCAATTTATTTATATTGATCGAGCACGTACACAAGCCAAATTCTGCTCTGCTGTCAGGCCTACCACGTACAAGATGACGTTCTTCCTAAGTTATGTCTATATATAACAAATCGAAATGATTGAAGTTTTTCTATTTTTAATATATATATATATATATATATATATATATATTATTCAGATAAAGATGACAAGTATGTAGTTGCATGAAATTTAAAATTTATGTATAATTTTGAAATAGATAATGAGAATTATTCAGATATAGATGCATATATCAATATTCAAAAGGCAAGTCGTTCTTCCTAAGTTATGTGTGTGTATATATATATTGTTGAACCATAAAATGGATCGGTCAAACTGTGAAAGCACACACTCACATCAAGGCACAACGATATACGTGGTTCACCCAATTCGGGCTACGTCCACGATGTTGCTCTACTCTTATTAATAATATATGTGTTTTGTATATTATACATTAGGCTATGAGCCGTAGGAATAATAATGTATGTAGAGAGAATGGAGAGTATCTCCATAGAGAGAGAGTCATTGTAGAGAGAGGGAGTTATATGGAAGAATGAGGGAGGAAGCTCCCTATATATATACAAATGTTTAGGTTTAGATGATGAGCTTTGTTAGTGGGCTTTAGGCATGGCCCTTGTTGATGGACCTTGATGATGAGCTTGGTCTTGACCCAAATGATCATTCGGGTATTTTCGTTAGATCCGTTGCTTGGTCATATTAGGTACGAATATATATATATATATAACAAATCAAAATGATTGAAGTATTTTTTATTTATTTTGAATATATATATATATATATATATATATATATATATATATATATTGAGGTAGACAAGTAGTTGGACAAAATTTAAAATTTATGTATAATTTAGAGATAGATAATTAACAATCATTCAGACATAGATGCATATATATATATCAATATTCAAAATGCCTGCTATATTATAAAACATCTTTTACATTAGGAGTGAATATGTAAGTTTAATTCTTATAAATAAGCATCAAAATCTCACACCATGCCGAAAATTTGAGTCTCAAGTGAGTGAGATTCATTGTTGTTGAATATGTAAAACTCATAATTAATTCTCATGAGATATACTGGTCTATCGATCATTTGAGTCTAAGTCTCATATGAGCGAGTTCATTCTTATATATAAGAATAAAATTTACATAAACTACTCTATCAGTACTAATATTACTGAAATTATTCACCAATTTGATTATGAGGATGAATTTCCACTAAACCTAGGTTCTATAGTTTGTATATTGTAGATAAATAGTAACTGGAATTAATTATTGTACATAAATAACGACAATGCCATCATTTTAGTCGTACACATGATACTATACTTCGAAAGGTTGTGATCAGATTCAGACAAAGAACAAATTTGACTAATATATATGCATGTAGGAATATATAGATACATATATATATATAGGGCCAAAATGAAATTACTAAAATACATTTTTTTGACCGTCGATGGCGATATAAATTATAATAAACTATATACATATATGGCTCTTAATTTTCCTGTCATCCAACTATTTTGTCTAAATTGGTATCATCCACAGTTCCATGCCAAGAGGGAAAAAACAAATTGAGAAAATGGTATTCTCAAATGTGACCAAAAGAATGAACCCAAAATTTATCACAAGCGTACATAGCCATAATTTTTGGGTCAATACATATATCATCTCATAATTTGTTCAGCAAATGGTTTGTTGATACACAATTTTTTTTGGTAAGTAATGAAAGAATAAATTAACAGGTAATAAATGCCAAAGTGAGCTCATCGTTCTTAATGATATTTCATTGTCGTATAAAAAAAAGATATTTCATTGTATTTTTTTAATTTTATTGATTATTATCATACTTTTGGTATATATCCAAAAACACATGATGAAAACTACATAAGAAAATTTGCACCACCTATCTTATAAACAATAAAAACAAAAGCAAAATCTTTAGAACACAATTATAAACTAGCTTTTTTCTCAGAAAATATAACAAAATAAATTTAAATTATTTTAATTTTTTAATGTATGGACATTGGTCAAGGTAAACTTATGTTTAGGTCAACAATATGTGCCTAAATCTTACAATTTAGGACTTTTGACATCACATTTTGTAAAATTGCATGTAAAAAGAGAATAATCTGCCTTGGATCGGATAAACCCAGCAGCTAGAACAACTTAAGTGAACTTGGCAAACCATTGCCAAGATGCCTGCTTAAGCCCATAGAGTGATTTGTTGAGGCGATACACAAGATTCGCCCCCTATAGCCGAAGACCAAGAGGAGGGGACATGTAAATTTCTTCATGGAGATCCCCATGCAGAAAAGCATTGTTAACATCTAACTGGCTAAGGGACCAAGTTTGAGCAGTGGCGATAGCAAGCAAACAACGTACAGTAATCATCTTGGCCGTGGGTGAGAAAGTATCATGATAATCAATCCCCTTGGTTTGAGTATATCCTTTGGCCATAAGGCGAGCCTTATATCGTTCGATGGAACCGTCAAAACAGTGCTTGATTTTGTAAACCCAGTTACAACCAATTGGTTGTTTGCCGGGTGGCAAAGTAGTGAGCGCCCATGTGTGATTGGACGTTAAGGCCTCAAGTTCAGAGCGCATAGCTTGTTGCCAAATGGGATCTGCAGCGGCCTCAGTAAAGCAAGAAGGTTCCACACTACTATTGACAGTGGCAATAAAAGAGAGATGTGAAGGTGAGGAACGATGATATGAAATAAAATTACAGAGAGGATAACGAGTACCTTTGGGCTGGATCGACGGCGAGGAAGACGACGAGGCGGGTTTGGGTACGAGTATGTGATTAAGAACATAATCTTTCTGCCAGACGGGAGCTTGTTTGGAACGCTGAGAAGCTCGGACAGGGGGATGGGTAGAAAGAGGAGGAATAGAAGGTGGAAGAGGGGCAGGTTGTTCTGGGTCTGGAAGTGCAATAGGTGATGATGTGGTGGGGCCGGGTGGAGAAACATGAGGGCCAATGGGATTAAAAGAAGGAGGGTTGGTTGGAAGGGTAGGCGTGACTGGAGAAACATGTGGGTCAATGGGAGGAAAGGAAGAATTATTGTCGAGAGAGATTTGCTCATTGTGGCTTGAAAATGTGGAGGTGGGCTTATGGGAAAAACAAGCGGGCCCAAGGCAGGATGGCATGGATCAAGGTTTCCCATGTGGTGTGTGGACTGGACATACAATGGGGCTGACGTGGTGGTATGACTGATAGGGTGGAAAAGGGAAAGTGTGCTAAAAAAAGTTAACATCCCTATTGATGAAAATTTTGTGGGTGGTGAGATCATACAACCTGTAAGCCTTTTGCCCACTAGGGTATCCCAAAAAAATGTTTTTCTTGGCACGAGTATCAAATTTGGATGTGGGATGGGTATTGGTGGCAAAAGCAAAACACCCAAAGACTCTCATATGTGTATAGGAAGGTGGTTTGCCATATAATTTTTCAAAAGGAGTTTGGTGGGCTAATAGTTTGGTAGGAATTCGGTTAATGATATGAGCAGCGATAAACACTCCTTCGCCCCAAAAACGAAGAGGAAGGTGGGCTTGAAAAAGTAAAGCCCAAGCCATTTCAATGAGATGGCGATGTTTACGTTCGACGACCCCGTTTTTTTGGGGGGTGTAAACGCAAGATCGTTGGTAAATGACCCTATGTTCTGCGAAAAAGTCGCTTAGGGAATAAAATTCTCCCCCATTGTCCACACGTATCTGTTTGATTTTGGTGTTGAATTGTGTTTGGGTATAGGAAAAAAAGGACTGAAGGTGCTCTTGTGTGTCATTTTTATGGTGCATGGGAAAAATCCATGTAAACCTTGTAAAATCATCCACCACAATTAAAAAATAGTGGGCCCCAGATAAAGAGGCAATTTTATGTGGACCCCAAATATCACAGTGAATGAGCGCGCAAGGGTGTGAGGAGGAGATGGAACTAATAGGAAATGGCAATCGTGTCTGTTTGGCCAATGGGCAAACATCACAAATATTATTTGAAGAACAAGGGAATTTTAACAATGTCTTGGACATAAAATTTAAGCGGGCCGAAGATAGGTGACCCAAACGACGATGCCATAAATCTACGGAAGCTGAAGCCAAGTGACAAGATGGATGAGATTGATATGGAGAGGAGTTTGGAGAAGCCAACGCTACTAAATAGTACAAGCCTCCACGTCGCTTACCCAGACCAATCGTCCTCATCGTAGCCAAATCCTGCAAAACACACGAGTGTGGAAAGAAAGTCACTGAACAAGTTAAATCCTCTATAATCTTACTCACAGACATCAAGTCAACTTTGAATGTGGGAACTCCCAACACATCTTTCAAAATAAATATGAATTTATAGGCAAAGTGCCAGTAGCAGTAATTGGAGCCTGGTCTCCACTTGGTAACTTTACGGGTGGCATGGTGGAATGCTTCACATTTGTGAGCAAATGAGGGGAAGATGTGATATGATCCGCCGCCCCACTGTCAATAATCCAATCAAGTGTTGTAGAGCAATTTTTAAACAAACATGAACTGGGAAGATTTGCTTGGGAATCAGACTGTGAATCACTTTCCTTTTCTTTCATTACTGAACATATTTGCTTATATTGTTGATTGGTGAGGTTGGCCATCACGACTTTCACATCAGAAAAACTAGGATTTGCATCCACATGGTTTGCTAAAAAAGATTTGTTGCGGCCCCCACCTCCTTTTGATTTATTAGTGCCTCCTCCTTATTTGTGCAGTCTATGCCATGAAGGATAGCCATGCAACTTCCAACAAGTTTTGTATCCCCACAATGAGAACAAAGAAGCGATTGTTGGCTAAACCTGGAGTTGAGTTGCGGCTGATTACGCCTGGACTGCTGCTGGGTCAAATGTTGTTGTTGTTGGCCAATGTGAGGCCGTTAATTATTGTTGGCCCGATATTGGTGCTGTGTCAGGACCCGTCCCGAATTTCACCTCGAAACCCGAGAAGGACCATGATCCGGTCTGACAACCTAAAGAAAAGTTCCCAAAATACCTTTCAATCCTTACAAATCTAATATAACCAACTTCACCTGTCAGACAAGGGATTCAAAACACTCAACATTCCAACAATTAATGACCATCCACTTAAAATATAATATCAGAGCGTCTAGGTAGGATAAATAGTACAATTTAGATATCCTACTCAAAGTTTGAATACACTGCACAGTTGAAAATACTAATGCCTCCGCCTCGTAAGAAGTGCCCGCGTCAACTCAACAGTCTGCAGGAGATTTAAACACAAAAGTTGTGAGTGGACAAAAATAATCGTTTAGAAATCGTTTTCCGAGGAAATCTTACCTTTTCCCCCTCCACTTTATAAAATCATGCATGCATCAAATAAAACAGTTCATGATATAAAAATATCATCTGCAAATCACCGGAATTCCATTTCTCTTTAAAACCACTTAGTTGGACCCACACAAAATCTGTATAATGAAAACATATCGTGGTCCACAGTTTGGTTTGAAAATCATCCTCAAAAGAGTTTAAAATCATTTATTTCGACATGGACACATAATATATCAAATCCATTATTCCCGACATATCCACTAGCCACTAGGGTATCCCCGGAGAAACAGTAACCATCGGGATAGAAAACCAGTGAAAACCAATTCTTTGAAAAATCACCAATTATATTGGAGGTTCACCGGGTTCACCACATACAGCAGATCCTGGCCCCCCTCAAATTGGTATTGTTTATATTGGAGGTTCACCGGGTTTACCGCCAACAGCGGATCCTGGCCCTCCTCAAAACAGTTCAACCCAAATTTATGGATTCAATAATTACCACATGAAAACGAAACCAATTCTTTGAAAAATCACCAATTATATTGGAGGTTCACCGGGTTCACCGCATACAGCGGATCCTGGCCTCGGATCCTAGCCCCCTTCAAATTGGTATTGTTTATATTGGAGGTTCACCGGGTTCACCACCAACAGCTGATCCTGGCCCCAGATCCTGGCCTTCCTCAAAACAGTTCAACCCAAAATCATGGACTCAATAATTACCACATCAAAACGATATCAAAATCGAGTCAAAAAACCAAGCCATTTCCCAAAACACACTTTCACTGAAATATTGGAAAACATGTGTCCAACAATCATTTCTAAATTTCGGAAATTCAATGCAACAATACGTAACAGTATTTAAATCAAAGATACATTGATGCATGCATTACAGTTTATAAACCAAAAGTCCACTCACCACCTATCCAAGCAAGCTCAATCCCGACTTGTTTGTCCCTCTGAGGTTCCCGGAGCAGTATCGCCTGTCAATAATAACAATCGGGATTACCGGCTAGTACTAAGACTCTTATATAACAACTCCCTAAACCCCGGGAGGTCTACCTACGCTGCCCTAGAAAACGCAGCAACTTCGGACGCACAAAACTACCTCTAAATGACGTATGATCAACCCAAAACTTGCACCAACAAATTCGGAACGTCGAAAACTAGTCACCACGCGTCTCCGTGACCTCAGACTCGGCCCCACGTGCCGCCATGCACCGGCGTGAAGGCCAGACCACTCGCTCACGCGCTGGCCACGCGCCTGCTACAGTACCCACCCCTAGACCGGTCCAACCTGGGCCAACTCGGCCTGACCCAGTCCAACTCAACCCGACCGGTTCACTCAACCCGACTAGTTCAACTCGACCCGATCGATTCACTCGGTCCGACGCAGTCATCCTGACCCGATCTGACTCAATCCAACTCGGTCACCGACTACTCACCGGAGAAGACGACCGGACCACCGTCGTTGCCGCCGTCTGATTTGCCGGAATCCCCCATTTCTGGCCAACTTTCAAGCTTTCCTAACTTCTTCAAAACTCAGCCAATTTCCACAAATTTTATGTCTAAATCTATCTACTCGAACCCAGGAATCCAAATATGACCTTAAAACATCAAACTCGTACCTATGCTAGCCGAAAAATTGATCGGAAGGTTTGGTTCTTCGTATACTCGGCCCGCCGCCTCTCATAGTCCTCTCCTTCGATGGTTGGTACGGTTGTGATTATGGGAAGGAGTAGAATCCGATTAGTGGAACAAAATTGGAAGTTTAGGCCTTGAATCAAACTTGGAATTTGTGGGTTTTGGGTGTTTGTCTTCCACGGGTTCGGGGTGGGTTTGTGTGGTTCAAAGAGAAAAATGAGAATGATGAATTGATGAAATGAAGATGAAGTAAAGGTTTTGGGGGTTAAAAATATCTACTCCCAAACCAAAATTACCAAAATGCCCTTGAATATATAGACCCGTAACTTTCATACACGAACTCCGTTTTCCGCGTGCCACCTGTCTACGAACTCGTGAGTTCGAGACCCACGCAACGGTACTCGAAACACCGCCTAATATGTTTCGAAACAAAACTTGATTTCCAAGCCCTTACTCGACCAAGGATGAAATCGTATTTTTACAAAATAATTACAAAAATTGATAATTACATTTTTCCGGGTCGTTACATGCTAACTGGACCGCACCACCATCACTGCACTTTCAGCTACAACCCGTGCAAAACCTAGTTCTCTCTGTTTTTCCTCTTGCGAAACCAACACATATGCTCTACGAAGGCTTGGCAAAGGATTCATGAGTAAAATCTGCCCCCTTACAGCACTATATGATTCATTTAAACCCATCAGGAATTGCATGAGAGCATTGCGTTCCTCTCGTTCATGATGCTTCTTCATAGCACCACATGAACATGTTGGTGAATCGTTGTAGGAAGCCAATTCGTCCCACAACCCCTTCATCTTGGTGAAATATCTAGCGACAGACATCTGCCCTTGATGGAGAGAAGCAATATCTCGCTGTAGTTGGAAAATCCTCGGTGTGTTGCTTTGAGAAAATCGCTCTTTCAGGTCCTCCCAAATCTCATGCAACGTTGTCGAGTAGATGACACTATCGGCAATCTCAGGTTCAATGGAATTAAGGATCCATGAGAGCACCATATCATTACATTGTAGCCAACGAGAGTAGGGATCGGGATTGCTCTTCTCGATAGGTTTTTGCACGGTCCCTTCAACAAACCCTAGCTTATTTTTTGCGCCAAGGGATAAGCGAATTGACCGGCACCACGTTGTGTAATTATCTCCGTTGAGGAGTTTGGGAACAAGTACAATGCCCGGATGGTCACTGTGATCAACAAAGAAAGGATTGCTGGCGGCATTTGCATCACCATCCTTGGAGGCACCAGAACCTCCATCCATCTTCGTAGGTTTGCTCTGTTCTTCGTCTCCCATGGAGAAGTAGCAAACAAGAAAAATATCTAAAATGTTGCTTAGAGCTAGGGTTTCCCCTGCTCTGATACCATGTAAAATTGGTATAGAAGATATTATGCCGGTATATGGTCTCTATTGATTGTACAACCTTCTTATACTGGGAGAATAAACCTAACAAGGCAAATATACATAGCCTAACTAGAAAAAGAGTTGTACAGCAATTCTAGGAAAAGTCAAACAATTACAGAAAATGTTTTCCTATTCTAGTTCCCGTAGAATCGGGTGTTGATTACTTTCCAACACTGCCAATTCTTAGGCGCTACGTGCCATGAGCAGGGTGGACTTTCTTTTATCACTTGCTTCGACTCGGAAGGTGAGTGACTCACCAACCAGCTTGACGTCAGTAATCCATCTCTGCCCCCACATTCTCTTCATCATCATCCATGGCACATGATCATCACTCTTCACTTGAAGACTGATGACATCCCCAACTCCAGCTACATTCCACACCAACACTTCATTGAAGTTAGGTAAGAATTCCCAGTAATCGTAAATCGAAATTAAATCCATCATAAAAATCAAAATTCTTCTTTAATACTATTAACGTATGTATTTGATCGATAATATTGTTTTGTCACGACATTACATGACATGCATATTATGAACGTACTTGCGGTACATGACTGGAATGACACCGCCCTTATACTCGGCAATGTTGAGGAATACAGGCTTGGCTATGTCGAAATGTTCTTTGGGAGGATCGCACCACCCTCCAGGTGGGCAATTGTTGGTTGCTGTAACATGCAGAGTTGGCTGCCCGGGCTTGCACCATTGATGTTGGTCCACACATTGGATATCGTAACAAGCACCACATGATTGTCCATTGTTGAACAGTGCATTGCTCAATGCTACAGTCTCTAGGCCATACCCTTCTTGAACAACATCATGGTACCCACAAGCTCCACCTACAATAATTAAGCTCAAAATGTATTAGCCACAGAGAAATAATAGTAATAGTACACTGTAGAATTATTGATGGGATAATAGTATTACTATAATACTTGTATTCCACCCTGGTGGTACCTCCTCGTACCATCATTTCGATGTATCGAACTATTTTTTGCCTATATATTATAATTGGAACCGTTTATTCTCCAAATCATCATCAAGATATCATCTTCATAAAAAATCAATCAAATTGAAGGTCATTTAGTTATTCATATGTATCAACTAAATAGACGACTCACCATGAGGATCTTAATTATTACCAAAACCGTTGATTTATTTGAAACATATGAATGACTAAACAACCTCCAATCTTGTTGATTTTTTACGAAGATAATTTTGAAATACTTATTTACAGAATTGACGGTTCTGATTATGATATATGTAAAAAAAAATTCAATAAATCAAAATGATGATACAAGAAAGTATCACCATGATGGGATGCAAGAATTGTCCTTATTGAAGAAGATTAATTGAAGTCTTTTTGAGTTTTGAATTTTGATCGAGCCTACTAACTACGAAATGTTCCGGAGCCTCCATAAAATCTGGCATGAGCATGGTTCCAAGGCCCACCACTGTATCTTGGCTTATGGTGCTTCCGATTTGTAGCAACCACATGGTCCGGAATTAGGACAAGAAGAAAGAGCATAAATGAACCCAAGAGGGCTCGTAAGTCGGGCAATGTCATGGTGGCTAATAAGTTGTTTGGTTAATTGCAGCTTCTCTATCTCTAATTTTCGTAGTATATAAATATTATTTGTTTTTGTTTCTTTTGTTTGAAGATTATTGTGTGGGGTTTTGGGTTATATGGTACAAAAGGACAATATTTGCATCACATTCTAATGGTACTTCTTTGTACTATTTTTTTAAATTTATCAAATTGTCTTATACATATATCATAATCGGAACCATTTATTCTCTAAATCATCATGTCAAGATTATCTTCGTAAAAAATCAATAAGATTGGAGGTCGTTTAGTCATTCATATATATGAACTAAACGGATGGTTCACCATGATGATCTTAAGTTTTACCAAAATCGTTGATTTATTTGATACATATGAATGACTAAATGACCAATTTAATCTTATTGATTTTTTACAGAGATGATCTTGACATGAATGTTTAAAGAATGAACGATTTCGATTGTGAAATATGTACAAAGACAATTCGATAAATCGAAAAAATGATACAAAATGGGATGCAAGAATTATCCGGTACAAAAAATCGATCTAGTTGCGTTTGTTTCGGTGTTATTAGTTGAATTCGTTGTTAATTTTTTATTTTGTAGTTTAAAAAGGTTTCCTTTCTATATATGAATGCCATTATTGCCAGCTCTGTTTTTCCTTTTTTTGCCGGAATTATTGCCAGCTCTGTTAAATATATAACTTCTTTTTGATTTTGACCGTGCATGTGTTTTTATTTTTCTTTATTTGGTTATATCTGGTTGTCTTAATAATCAGACAGAAGACCTCTCTAGTATCGTAGGACTACACGTAAGCTTTGAAACCTTGAGGCCTATTTAAGTCTTTTAAGAAATATATTATTTTAATAAGAAATATATATTTAGTGCAATACAATTAAATTGAATTACTAATTATTGCACTTAAATAATTATGGGGCTACTCTACTGATTTTTGATTTATTTAATGTCCAATTAACAGATACAAAATTTGAGATTCGTTGGACATTACTTACGGTCAGGAGCATGATATATATATAGGATGTAATAGTAAGTATAGTTTAGTCACTCTCTTTTCTAACCTAACAAAAAGGGATATAATAATTTTAAAAAGCGACAGTTGTTAGGTTAACATCAAAACACACCGTCCTATATATAATTTGTTCAAATATAAATAATTAAATTATCTCTAATTTGTTAATGTTTTTTTTGGCCAAATGTTAATTTTTTTTCTCAGATTGATGATTCTAAATAATATTGGTATTATTATTTTTATCGCACTTAAAACCTACAGCCTTATTGAATGTGCCCCATAAAGAGTTCGTACATAACAATATTGCTCTTATTACTTTTTCTTGTAGAATCATATTTGTTCGTTAATATATAATCTATGATGTTTTAACATGTGTCATAACAATATAGCACAAATAAACGCGGTCACCCTATCATTTTCTTCTAAAATAAGTATTCAAATATGGGCTTAGTTACTCCTAATCACGTAATTAAGTAGGTTTTGTTATTTCTGGAAGCGGCCTGATAAACTATTGCAGATTATAGCGAAGCCATTAGACCTCTCAATTTGCTGAATTATGAATTAATAACTTCAATTCTGACGCATGCACAAATTCAAAGACGTACGAGGCAAGAAATTAGAGGGCAGAGCAAAATGCCCGCGGGTGGTTCCTTCGCCGGCATGGATGGAAAGATAACAGCTTCGGTGGTGATCGCGTGCATCGTGGCCGCCTCTTGCGGCCTCTTATTTGGTTATGACATCGGAATTTCTGGTACTTTCTTTTTTATTGTTGAGTTGTTTCTAAATTAACAGAAACTATATTAAATTAAAAAATATATATATATATATATTATTTGCTTCTTTTACACATAAATTATTTTAGGGTTGATAACATTTCTCTGATAATTTTTTGTTTAAAACACGGAAACATTATCAAAATTTCTTAATAATCTAACTAAAAATTAATAGAATATGATATAAATGAATGAAATTAATTGATGATGAAAATCCAAATTTTTTGCAGGAGGTGTGACCACAATGCCATCATTTCTAAACAAATTTTTCCCATCAGTGCATGGAGGAGGTCCCCCAAAGAATATATATTGTATATATGACAGTCAGCTTTTGACGTCGTTCACATCGTCCCTTTACCTAGCTGGTTTAGTTACATCACTTTTGGCCGGCCGTCTGACCAAGACGATCGGCCGCCGGAATGTGATGTTGTTGGGTGGCTGTACTTTCCTTGCTGGGTCCGTCATCAATGGTGCCGCTATCAATGTTACCATGCTTATTTTGGGTCGTATCTTGCTGGGTTTTGGGGTTGGCTTCACTAACCAAGTAAGTCTACGTACTCTCTTTCCTTCTCTCTATATTTGTTGTACTTTCAAACCAACATGTTCTCTTGTCAGCCAATGAATCTCATATCATCTATCACATTTAGTATTCTGTAAATGTGTTCGACATAGGTTAGGAAAAAGAACACTTCACGTACTTCTTTTGGGAGTTTTCTTCTACATAATTTGTATTCAATATAGGTAAGGAATCTACTCGATTGGACTCATTACACCAAATAATATTATAATTTAACTGTTGATTTTGTAGTTCCTCTATCAAAAATCATCCTTACAAAAATTCATCCAAATTGGTAATCATTTGACTATCTAACACTATAGCTAAACGAATATAGTCCGATAGATAACATAATAAATATTCTTCCTAATAATTGAATGACTAAACGATTTCTGATTTGGATGAATTTTTTTAAGGATGATTTAGTGCATGTATTAAGTTCAATTGAGTACGTGATTGATTTCTTATTATTATGAAACCAATTATTAGTTTCTTGAGATTTTAATTTGTATATATATATATATATAAATATACTAACAATTAATCTCTCCTTATTATGTCACAATAGTCAGCTCCAATCTACCTCTCAGAGATTGCACCACCCAAGTGGCGAGGTGCATTCAGCACAACCTTTCAACTATTCATAGGAATTGGTGTGCTGGTATCCAGCCTCATCAACTTTGCCACAGCCAAGCACCCCTGGGGCTGGCGGCTCTCCCTCGGCCTAGCCATAGTCCCATCTTCCATAATAATCATTGGAGCCCTCTTCATCGCAGACTCACCCACAAGCTTAGTCCAACGCAACATGATAGACCAAGCCAGAAAATCCCTAATCAAAATCCGCGGCAAGGAAGACAATGAAGCAGAAATGAAGCAACTCATTGAAGCCAGTCAAGTTGACAAAGCCCACAATGAGGAGCCTTTTGTCACAATATTTCAGAGGCGGTATCGGCCTCAGCTTGTGATTGGTGCATTTTTTGTCCCATTTTTCCAACAGCTCACTGGGATTAATATCGTTGCATTTTATGCACCTGTTCTATTTCAATCTATTGGATTTGGGAACGACTCTGCTCTCATCGGTGCTATTATACTTGGGGTTGTTAATCTCGGCTCAATCCTTGTGTCCACATACATGGTTGATCGGTGTGGAAGAAGAATTTTGTTCATGGAAGGTGGGATCCAAATGCTCCTCTGTCTGGTATGTGACTATATATACTTATCGAGCTGAAAAACTTGTATAGGGTTATTCCTGTCACATGAAGTTCAGGTGACGATTTCAATGACGTACGGCACATGTTGAAATATGTATTTTTTTTCTTCTTGTGTGCAGATAGGGTTGGCTATTCTTCTAGCAGTTACAACAGGTACGGATGGCGCAGATCCAATGACCGAAGGGTCTGCCATATTTGTGCTGGTGTTGATGTGTTTTTATGCTGCTGCTTTTGCTTGGTCATGGGGTCCTTTGAATTGGCTCATCCCATGTGAAATATTACCGATGAGAATTAGACCCACAGGCCAAGGCATAGGGCTAGCAGTCAACTTAGTAACCACATTCATTTTGTCCCAAACCTTCTTGACCATGCTATGCCATTTCAAATACGCCGTTTTCTTGTTCTACGCCGTCTGGATTATCGTAATGACCATTTTTGTGGCTCTCTTTTTGCCGGAGACGAAAGGAATTCCATTGGATCAAGTTCACACAGTGTGGATCAACCATTGGTATTGGCGTCGGTTTCGTTGAAAATGCCTACTACAAGAAAGAGGCTTAAGCCACAATTAATTATATGTGTCCTTTAATTCAATGAACACAATTATTATACTGAATATTTCAGTCGGATAAACTAATCTGTCAATTGGATAAACTGACTATTTAGTTGGTCGTTTGGTGTTCTACATGATTAAAATGCCGACTATATTATACTAACCGGATTATATTATACTAATTGATAAGAAATATCTATATATCATAAATATTAATTATGTATATTATTATTTATTTTAATTAATTATTGATATTGTGTATATTATTATTTATTTATTTATTATTAATTATTACTTTATTATTATTATTATTATTATTATTTATTATTATTAATATTATTATTTTTCAAGATTGCTAGTCATCCGACTATTTAATACGGATTATTTCGAGAATATTATTCTAACAGATGTAAACCGTATAAAGGTACTCAATCGTATTAATTTATTTGGTGGCTAATTAATACGAATAGTACCAAACACCAATTTCATACTATATTATTTTATCCACTTTTTTATACGGCATACTAAACGTAACTTAAATATTTTGATTCGGAGTAATAAAGCAACAAATACACCTTCTATTCTGACACTAATTTTTTGAATGGACAGTCTGACAGTGTGACACAATTGTCAGATCATTGCTAATATTTTATTAAAAAATTGAGCTTCATCATTTGGTACGAAGAAACATATTTCAATAATATTATATCGATTATTTTCCTGTTTTTAATATGAATATAAATACAAATGTGTATACATATTAACTCACAATTCACCAAGAGTTCATTATTGTGTAAACATACAAGTATTAATACACAAAAGTCCATTCTAATACCACAGTGAGATAACAGTCAAACCCACAGACGGATATGTAGAGAAATAACAGAAGATAATGACACCTAATTAGATAATTACACGTGATTAATGAACATTATCAACAAAACATCATATAGAACATCCACAAACCAAAGTATCCAACATCCTACATAGAAAAAAAAAGTCTTGCTTATTATATTTATAAGATATACTGAGAGAAAAATAAAAAATACCTAAAACTAACTGAAAATACCTATCCACTCATACGACGGTTGACAAATTTTTTTCTTCATTTGCTTCATCGGGGTTGTTTACAATTTTTCTTATCAATTTGCCAACCACAACCCGTCCATTACTAATTTTAAAAATAATAAAAATGATACAAGTATAATTTATGGATAAAAATAGTTAACAAAAAAATGCCAATAATTCTGTACAATTGTAGAACGACTTCATATTCTACAAACACTATTTACATATTAGAAGAAAAAAAATTAGGGCTCCGTTTTCTCTCCTCCTAGTCCAAAAGAAAAAGCAAACTAAGGGGGAGGGAGAAGATCATCTTCTTCCCTCCTCCTCTCAACCGTTTTTCCTTTTTTTCATTTGGGTTAGTAATAAGTGTCTCTTTGTGGTGACTGTATGGTCTGAGCCATATTCAGATTTGAGTTCTTCATCATGTTATTTTGCTATTCTTTCAATCCATCATCTTACAAAAATCTTCCTTTAAAATTTTTTCTTTTCCTAAATCTTGTTCTACCTTACTGTTGGAAGAGTTTGCCGCAATATCTCCCATTGGTTTTTATCACAGTAGTTAGATTAGAATTTTTTGTCACTTTTTCTCTTTTATGCGCAATTGGATCTCAGGAAATTAAGCATTCCTCAGATCTGCCATGCTCTTCAAGTTCTTCAAGACCATATGTGATGAGTTTGATGACGGTGACTGTTTCTTTTAGTGGACGTAGTTTGTTTAGGGTTATAGGCACTATTAGGGGTTTGGTTGTTTTGGGTTTTGTGGGCTTGATTTATAATTTTGCATAATTTCATTAATGTGAGTTTGCCAGCTGTTAGTGCGACTTTGTCCGCGTTAGGATTGTCATAATGGCATGTGGGTCTTGCTGTCATAGCTTGATTTTGATGGTATGGTTGTACCATTTTTTTATGATATACAATGATATCAATTTTGATAAAATAAAATAAAATTAGGAAATAGAATATTAATTTAAAAAAAGAATTAATAGGATATGAACAAAAATAATAGATCTAACTCTTGACAACAACAAAAACTCATAGATCTCGACCATATATGAATTAAAGTATGAAAAAAGAATAAAAAAAAAGTGATGTGTGGTTTGTGACTGGAACAATTGCTCAATTGAGCTTTTACCAGAGAGGGATGTGAGAGTTAGATATTAATTGGTTTCACCTCTAAAAGAGGTCTTTGGCGCATTAGCAATGTGGGACGTTTAATTTGGTGCGTTGAACAAGAAAAATTATTAATATATTAATAAAATATTTGAATAAAACATACAAATACAATTTTTGTGACCTTAGAGGATTAAAATATTAGAGCAAAAGACACAAATAAAACAAACAAATAAAACTTTTGTGGTCTTAAATAATTAAAATATTTGAACAAAAGGCACAAATACCAATTTTGTGACTTGATCTAATTAAAATATTATGAGAAAATCCCGTGAACAGGAGATCCATATCCTAGTATGCAAAATACATGTGTCTAATGAAACATTTGTGTTAACTATAACTTTTTGACACAATTAATTGTGTCATTTATAAACTGAAAACATATAAAAAGTATTGGTGTCTAATGTTAATAAAAGGCACACAAAAAGTATTGATTCCCTAACAATTGTATCTAAAGGCATTTTTTTTTGTAGTGCCTAATATTAGTACACAAAAACAAATTTCAAATTTTTGGATCCAACTGAAAATACCATCTAGTTTTCTTATGTTTGTATCGTATCCCACTTTAAACCTCATTGCTCCTAATAGGCAAGATATCCCACTTTGTATCATATCCCACTAGTTTGAAATTTTTTTGTGTGACTCTTGTATGTATTGGTATCCCAACTTTGTTAATACGATTATAAGAGTGTGTTATGTAGTTTCCTAACTAGCCAATTAGGGTGTGTTTGGTTTGGGACTATTCATGGTTGAATAAGAAGACAGAATATTCACATATCAACTAGTTAAGATGGTGGCTCTAAATATTGTTGCATGGTTTGGGACTATTGTTAGTGGGTAAGCTGTCCACTTGGCAGCTCACTTGACAGAACACTAACTAGCGTGGTAAGTGTGTAAGGCGGTTGTAACTAATTGGAAGTTGTATGTGAAGTGTGATTGTGTGGAGAGTAAGGATGTGACATCAGCTAATCGTTTCATAGTGTGATGTGTGTGCTCTTATAATCTGGTGAATTCAATCATAATTGATTAATGAGAAAAATCAGAGAGAGAATCAGTCATATTCAATTCTAATCTCAGTTTAAAATTCACTCAAGCATATTATCCAACGCCTAAAGTGTATTCATCATCATAGTGATCATCACTCGAATCCAATCAACAATCATCATCCATTTTTCATCTGAATACTAAGAGGGAGAAGAGAAAGCTTCTAATCCTATCTTAAGCTCATCCATTTCAGCTACGAGTTTGAAAGAATAGAAAACATACCTGAGTTCTGAGTTCATTGCCCTGAGAATCACCTTCTTCCTCATCCACACCACTCTGCTTTAATAACCAACATGGTATCAGAGCTATGACTCTGATCATCACCTGGGACGTCAGTTCTGTGAAGTGAAGACACAACATCACATTGCTGATCCAAGGCTCAGTCTAACATGGCTGGAGTTGCTAGAGGAGGAAAGCTACTGGCACCTACATTCACAGGGGAGAATTATGATTTTTGGAGCATCAAAATGATAACTATATTAAAAGTACACGATCTATGGAAAACTGTGGTGCAAGGGATACCTGAACCTGAGTATGATGAAGATGATGAGGAGATTGAAACACCTCAATCTCGGGCTAATCAGATCAAGGATGCAAGGGTACTGAGTATGCTTCAAAATGTTGTCTGAAAAGATCTTTCCCAGAATCTCCGATGAAGAGCATGCCAAAGATGTCTGGGATTTGCTGAAACAAAAATATCGAGGTGATTCAAAGGTAAGAGCTGTAAAGTTTCAATCATTTAGAATGGACTTTGAATACACTAGAATGAAGGAGGATGAGTCATTCTCTGTGTACTTATCTAGATTGTTTGGGATTGTAAATCAAATGAAAACTTATGGAGAAGAAATCATAGAGAAACGACTTACACAGAAGATCCTAATCAGTCTAACCAAGACCTATGATTCTATTGTGTCCATCCTAGAAGAAATTGAAGATTTTGAGCATATAAGTTTACAAAGTATCATTGCATCGATTAGAGCTTTTTTTTATCAGAAATTGGAGATGTACTCTAGTAATGTTGTAGAGAAGGAATTCTCTAGTCTAAGCATGAATTCAAAAACACAACAGTCACAATCACATAAGGTCAAGTTTAAGAAGCCATTCAAGGCTGGAAACAAGAGCTGGAATAATCAGTACAACAATGAATTATGGGAAATTTACTGGTAGTAGTAAGGGTGAAACCAGTGGGAGTTCTACTAAGAATGCTTGCAAAATTTATGACAAATTACACTATGTTGAGTGTTGGTTCAAGGGCAAGCCTAAGTGTTTCAAGTGCAGTAAGTTTGGCCATATAGCCACAGACTGTTAATCAAAACTAGCTGTGAATATTGCTAGACATGTTGAAGAAGAAGAGAATATGTTCTATGCTTTTCACTCAGCATCAATCAACAAAGACACTGGTGTATGTTATGTTGACAGTGCTTGTACGTAGCAACCACATGACAGGGCATGAGTCATTACTGGTCAATGTGGATATAAGCTTGAATGTTAAAGTTAAAATGGGAACTGGTGATTTGGTACAAGCAGTTGGATAGGGTACATTGGTGATCAATGCTAAACAAGGTGATAGACATATTAAGGATGTGATGCTAGTACCAGGGATTAATGAAAATCTTCTAAGGGTTGGCCAGATGATAGAGCATGCATACTCTCTTGTATTTGGTTATCAGGTTGTGGATATATATATATATATATATATATATATAGATGTTTTCCATTGTCATTGGGTTGTGTCAATCCATTGGCTAAAAGAGATGAAGTCAAAAAGAGTTCTAAGTTATGGCACAAGAGGTTTGGCCATTTGAACTACTCAAGTCTCAAAATGTTAAGACAGAAGGACATGGTGATAAGCTACCTAGCCTGGAAGGTGAGAAGGATATATGTGAAGGGTCCATTGCTGGAAAGCATCATGTCAACCTGTTTGACACAGAAAAAGCCTGGAGAGCATCAACATCACTTGAACTCATATAGTTAGACGTGTGTGGCCTAATGCAGACTGAGACACTAGAAGGTAATAAATATTTCCTTACTTTTATTGATGATCACTCTTGAATGTGTTGGTTATATTTCCTAAGATACAAATCAAGAGTATTGAATGTGTTTAGGAAGTTCAAAGCTATGGTTGAACTTCAAAGTGGTCTTAAGATAAAGAAACAAATAAGTGATAGGGGTGGTGAGTACATTTTAGGGGAATTTAAGAGTTTTTGTGAAGAATGGTGGATTGAGAGACAACTCATAGTTACTTACTCACCTCAACAAAACGGTGTTGCTGAAAGAAAAAACATAACTATTGTAGAAATGGAAAAATATATGATGCATGACAAAAGGATACCCTATGAATTTTGGGATGAAGCTGTTAACACATCAACGTATCTACTCAATAGGTGTCTTACAAAGGCCGTGCAAGGAAAAACTCCTATTGAGAAGTTCAGTGGAAGGAGGCATGGTATGTCACATCTCAAAGTCTTTGGTTCAATATGTTATATGCATGTTCCATCTGGCTGAATCTAGTATGAAGGGTGTATTCATGGGATATGGAAACTGTGAGATAGGCTACAGGGTTTATAGTTTCGAAACCAAGAAAATTTTCATCTCAAAAAGTGTGATCTTCAACGAGAAAGGATGTTGGGATTGGAAGGGAGACACATAAGTTCACAGTCCGATTCCAATGAGGTTTAACACTGAAATAGAAGCTGTTATACCAAAAGCTCAAGGAATCCCTCAAGACTCTAGTTCTAGTTCTAGTTCTAGTTCTAGTTCTAGTTCTAGTTCTAGTTCTAGTTCTAGTTCTAGTTCTAGTTCTAGTTCTAGTTCTAGTTCTAGTTCTAGTTCTAGTTCTAGTTCTAGTTCTAGTTCTAGTTCTAGTTCTAGTTCTAGTTCTAGCTCTAGCTCTAGTTCTAGTTCTAGTTCTAGCTCAAGTTCTAGTCCTAGTTCTAGTTCAAACTTGAGTTCAAGCTCTAGTAGTTCATCATCCTCTAGCAATACACCTGTGAAACTGAGAAGTCTAAGTGACATCTATGCTAGGTGTCACATGAGTATTATTGAACCTGAGAATTTCATGGAATCTGCTAAAGATTTGGCTTGGAAGAAGGCTACAGAAGCTGAGATTTAGATGATTGAAAAGAATGATATTTGGGATTTGGTTGAAAGACTTACTGATAAACCAATAATTGGTGTCAAGTGGGTGTACAAAACTAAGCTGAACCTAGATGGATCAGTCCAAAAGCACAAGGCTTAATTGGTAGCTAAGGGGTATGCTCAGAAACCAGGGATTGATTTCAATGAGATATTTGCACATGTTGCAAGGCTAGACACAATCAGGACTTTGATTGCTCTCGCTGCACAAAAGGAATGAAAGCTGTTTCAACTGGATGTGAAATCAGCTTTTCTCAATGGTGTTCTTGAAGAAGAAGTATATGTGGATTAGCCTAAGGGGTTTGAAGTTCAAGGTGAAGAAACTAAAGTTTATAAGCTGAACAAAGCTCTCTATGGTCTTATTTATGTTTGAAGTTCAAGGTGAAGAAGCTAAACTTCTCAATCAAGAGGCTAGAATGCTCATTGTGTTTATTTATGTAGATGACATTGTTTACACTGGAAACAATGCATCTATGTTAAGTGAATTCAAATAAGAGATGATGTGTAGATATGAGATGACAGACCTAGGATTGTTACATCACTTTCTAGGGATGGGAGTCATTCAATCAAGCAATGGCATCTTCATCCATCAAATGAAGTATGCTTCTACCTTGCTTGAGAAGTTTGGACTCAAAGACAGCAAACTAGTGAGTACTCCTCTAACTACAAATGACAAGGTATAAAGAAATGATGGAAGTGAAGCTGTTGATGAGCAAGTATACAGACAAATTGTGGGAAGTCTATTGTATTTGACAGCTATAAGACCTGACATAATGTATGCCTCAAGTCTATTATCTAGATTCATGCACACCCCTACCAAGAAACATTTTGGGACAACTAAGAGGGTCCTAAGACTGGCTTATGAATTGAGTACAAGAAGGGAAAAGATGCGACCTTGATAGGGTATTGTGATAGTGATTGGGGAGGCTTTGAGGATGATATGAAGAGCACATATGGTTATGCCTTCACATTTGGAAATGGTATTTTCTCCTGGGCTTCAGTGAAATAAAGCAGTGTGGCTTTGTCTACTGCTGAGGCAGAATATGTCAATGCCTCAGAGGCTACTACTCAGGCTATTTGGCTAAGGTTTGTGTTGAAGGAATTTGGAGAAGAACAGACAGAGGCTATCCCTCTGTTGTGTGACAACATGTTAGCTATTGCAATGTCTAAAAACCCGGTCTTTCACCAAAAGACAAAGCACATAATTAAGAGGTATTATTTCATTCGAGATGCCCTACAATGGGATGAAATCACACTACTCTATTGCAGGTCAGAAGATCAGCTTGCTGACATCTTCACTAAAGCATTACCTAAGGATAGATTTTTCTATCTACGAGGACTACTTGGTCTCAAGCCCGTTAACAGCTTAGAAGGGAGTGTTAGTGGGTAAGTTGTCCATTTGACAGCTTACTTGGCACCACACTAACTAGCTAGGTGGCAATGCTGACTTGTAAAGGAAAGTGGTGAGTGTGTGAGGCAGTTGTAACTAATTGGAAGTATGTGAAGTGTGATTATGTGGAGAGCAAGGTTGTGACATCATAGTGTCATCAGCTAACCGTTTCATAGTGTGATGTGTGTGCTCTTGTAATCTGGTGAATTCAATCATACTTCATTAATGAGAAAAAAATCAGAGAGAGAATCATTCATATTCAATTCTAATCTCATTTTTACACAGAAAATTCACTCAAGCATATTATCGAACACATATAGTGCATTGATCATCATAGTGATCATCACTCAAATCCAATCAACAATCATCATCCATTTTCATCTAAATACTAAGAGGGAGAAGAGAAAGCTTGTAATCATATCTTAAGCTCATCCATTTCAGCTACGAGTTTGAAAGAATAGAAACCATACATGAGTTCTGAGTTCATTGCTTTGAGAATCACTTTCTTACTCGTCCACACCACTCTGCTTTGATAACCATCAACTATTTCATGGTTAGACTCACAATGCACATTTATCAACATTTTGAGTCTCAGAAATTTATCAGTAACAGATTATACATGATCTTGTTAATTACTACTCCAATGTCTTCAAGAAGGCCACAAGTTCTGTTTACACCCGAAAAAAACCACACTTGGTGTAACGATCCGCCCCGCACGGCAACCCCGACCTTGACGGTATCGCTATGGACACCGGCCTTATCGCACGGCGAACCCCCTGGTGGCATCCTTAAGCACACACACCAACCCAAAGGTATTGTTAGTGAAGTCCTCATCCAAATCCCCTAGCTGCAACCTTTGGGGATCGAACCATAGACCAAGCCTTTTTATTCCACTCAAGGTGGACACCTTTCACCAATTGAGCTGCAATTGGTGAAAGGACCAATTGGTGAAAGGTGTCAAACTTGAGTGGAATAAAAAGGCTTGGTCCATGGTTCGATCCCCAAAGGCTGCAGCTAGGGGATTTGGATGGGGACTTCGCTAACAATACATTTGGGCTGGTGTGTGTGCTTAAGGCTGCCACCAGGTGGTTCGCCGTGCTGTAAGGCCGGTGCCCATAGCGATACCGTCAAGGCCGGGGTTGCCGTACAGGGCGGGTCGTTACACTTGGGCTAAAGAAGAAGTGTGAGGTAAGTCGGTTTCTGAAGCGCCTCCTAGGAGACGTGGTGGGGTAAGACGGTTTCTAAGGCGCCTCCTTTGTCAGAGGACAAAGTGGATGTTTGAAGAAAGCAACATCAGTTATGGGTCCCTTGGAAGAGCCCACTTGCAGTTCAACTCTTCCCAAGATGTCTATAAAAGGGAGAAGAAGCCATCTTCTCAAGGACAAACAATCAAACACTCAAACAATTTATCAACCCAATCAATTCAAGCCAAAGCATTCCCTAAAGGCTTCTTTGTTCAGAAGCTCGCTTGAAAAGGCAAACCTTGTTTCTCAGATCCCGATCGAGATTTAGTCCCTCTCTCAACCTCACTCTCAGTTCCCGACTCGGAACCCCAACCTAGCTATTCCCTCATCTCGACTGTCATCTAAACAGTCTTTGAGGAAACCAAACACTCTACCCTTGACATTCTTGTGTCTTTTAATTGCTCTATCATCTACTGGTATAATCTAACTGACGTCTATCCCAGTTGAAGATTTCTAGAGATCTTGCCCCTGAGTTAGGCCTGGTCTTGAAAGAAATATTTATGTTCAACACTTGTATTTTGTTATTGCATTTAGTATTTACTTGATTCTCACATGACTCGTATTTCATTTTAATACATTTGAACGGACTTCCTTAAGAGGAGTTGAGGTATTCTGGAAAACACCAATTGTATTTTGTGGCTGCTTTAAGTCGTAAAATCGTGTATGTATCTTGGTCCACTAATATTATCCCGGCTTAAAGAACCCCGAGTACCTAACTGACTTTAGCCAATAATGACTTACTAATTACTTGAATATGCCTAACTACTTGAATTTTGACTAAACTAAAGGAAAATTTATTGAATTCTTTAGATACATTAAGAAAAAGGCATAAAAAGAACAGCGTGAGCAATTGCCTGCTCACCTCACAATCACTTGATTAAAGGCAGGTTCTTGGACCACAAGATAACCCCATTCTAAACTGTCTATTAGCAGCATCTAATAGTGGCACGCCTACTCTGAAGGCAGCTAAAGCTTACTTGCATACTTTCTGGTCAGCCCATCTAAGGAAAGACCGTGGTATCACAAGGCTTCCAAGTCCACAACCTTCAGCCCAAATCGCAATTTCCCAAACAGTCAAACACCACTTTACCATCACACTAAGAAAAGGAGCCCGCATCACCAGAGATTTCAGCTCAGACCAATCGCAGATGATCCCAAATCTCCTGTCGCATTTTTGGGCAGAACAAGTTCCAAGTTATTAGCCAATGTCATGGTGTCAAATATATAATCCGGACACCCTATATATATATATATGTATATATATATATGGATAATTTCCCTCTTTTTAAGAATATATTATTCATAAGTACACTCATATTATAACATGTAAGTTAATTATATTGCGGGATTTAGCCCAAATTCCCAATAACCACAAAATCATTTACAAAATAACCTTTTTATTAATAAAACACAAAATAATAAACATGAATTTTGCATATTTGCAAATTTGGCCCATGTATATATATAACCAAAATAAATTCACTTAATTCCTCGTTGTATGATTAAATATACGAGGAAATCTTTGGATTCCGAAGAAAAACCACAATCTTCTAAGGATGTAGTATATTTTTTTTTGCGTTGTCCTGTTATTTCTATGTATTTAGTAAATTACTCAATGATAATGATTATTCACTTTTCTAATTACTCAGTTTTCCGATTACTCACTTCTCTGATTGCCTACTTCTCCGATTATCTATTATTCTCATTTCTAGTAAATAAACGTACCCTAAAGGTATTTAATCCACAAAAGACAATTTTATATTGGGCTTCGTTGGTGGACCTAAATCATAGACTGATTGAATCCAAAATATGAATAATAATCGATCACTTGCCTCATGGCAACGGCTTAAATAATAATATTCTCTCATTCTTGTGCATGAAGGTACCAACAGCCGAGTAGCTATGAAAAGAAGATTAGGTGTTGTGTCCATTTTGACGAGTATGCCACTATATAGGAGTGCAAGATTGATATGCTAGATTGGTTTGATATTTGGAATGAGAAACGGATATTAGATTAATATTCGCTTTCGATATTGCAGTGGTCCCTATAGGTTCATAAGTGAAGTCAGACTAGGAAGTGCTCTCGACGAGAAAACTGATCCATTACGCATATGGCAGACTCTCAAGCTTCGTCATTGTTAGAAGTTATAGCTTAATTGTGAGATTTGTTAGTGGTTAAGATTGGTATAGCTGTAAAGATAGAGTAATTGGTTAGTATAACCAGGCACGGACCCAGCCTATGGCTGGGTGGGCACCAGCCCATCTCACATACGAGAAAAATACAAATTTTTAGGTATAATAGTTCACATTTAGTCCATCCAGCTCACTTATTGTGTATCAGTTTGAGTATTTAGCCCACCTATAATTTCAATCATGAGTTCGTGTCTGAGTATAACAATCTCTAGTTAGATAGTTGTATGGTGTGTGAAGGTAGTTAGGCTTACATGTACTGTTAAATCTTAGAGCTAAGTTACAGCTTGTAACAGTGAGATATAAAAGGCCCAATACTTGTAAACATGATTATTAATGTGAATCCAAGAGTTCTAACCTTTCGACTTCTCTCAACCTCTCTTTTCCTTCGTCTCTTGTTCTCCTTAGCCCATCAATAGCAGATACCATGGATTCAAACAGTCATACATTGTCATTGGTAAGATTATTGGACTCGTTCGGTGAGTAAGATTAGATAAATTAAATAACTCATCAAATTCAATATATTTTGAATATGAAATTAGATGTATTTTTATTGTAATGGGATTAGACGGAGTAGAGATAGTAGGATTAGAAAATGTAAGTTTTTTCTATATCTAATCCTATATAATCCTCATACAATGTAATTGCATCTATTTTCATATTCAAAATACATTGAATGTGAAGAGTTATCTAATCCAATCCTCGGGCCGCGCTTAGGAGCTTTTGGTTTTTGTGATAATTTGTAATGGTGAAAAGGTTGTTTTGCAGTCAAGTGCATATGTAAGATTTTGTGAATCGGATGGTATTGAAGAACAACAACTTAAGAAGATGGATTCGAAAACCAAGGAGCCTATATTCACCAATTTCACACCAGATTTCAAAGAAACTTATTTAGATTATATATTTCTCTCATTCACTATAGATATTAATACTTGTTGCAGCTCCGAAGGCTTGAAGGCGTATTAATTGGAGCTCCAGTGCTTTCAGTAGGTAATTTTCTATATGATATATGGATGAAAAATACAAAGAAGATATGCATATCAATCTTGACAGTTCGGTCCGTTTAGTTCATGTTAAAAACAAGAGATGGAAGAATATTTCTCAATGTAAAGATTTTTTTCAAGGGTAAACAACATTTATTTAAGCTAACAGTTGATCTAAGCTAACTAAAAAAGGAAACAATCATCTGAGAAATTATAAAATAAATTGCAAAACTTGACTATTTCTGATTATATTGATTCTTAGCATCATTCTATTGATTATCAAAATCATTCTATTGATTCTAAACGGATTAAGATATAAATTTACAGAAGATTAGACACAAAAGAAAATATTAGAGTTGAAACTTCATTTTCTTCCCTATATACAGCACAGCCAGCATGTAACTTGTGTTGGATTTTCAAAACAGTGATAGTTCATCTCTTTTTCACCATGATTGACTTTTGAATTTTTACCATTTAAAGTTGGCAAAATACATGTTGTCCTGCATTTTCACTTGGTGATTTGGGTAACTTGCCTATTCCATATCATATCTTATTGTGACTGTATTGTTAAATTTATAATGCTCTGTTATGTTTTGTTTTTGGCAAACTTGTAATATTGTTGAACTCTCATCCTTATGCCACATGTATGGCTGAGATGAGTCTCTTAGTTTTCTAACCCAAGTATAAAATCTAAATGTGTGAAATATCACAGTAGCTTTTGCAAACACCTCTCTTTCTATTTTCTCTTCTCTGCCGTGCTCTCTGTTTTGCAGCTCAAACAAAGAGCTGCCTTAATCTTCTCTGCTGTAGAAGCTGCTACAAATTAGTGAAGTAAGATAAAATCATGCTCTATTTTCAAATATCTAACATATATATTATGTTTCGACAGTGAATGATTATCCCAAATTCTGATTAGTATTACATGTTAGACAATTTGAGAAGAGAAATGGGTTTGATTTGAAATTTAGAGATGCATGAAGGGTTGTCCTTTGTGCTTTGTTTTCTTTTTAATCAGAATCTGTCACTGGTGTGGTTATTTCTACTTTCTAGCTAGGTTTAGCTCATTTGTTTAGTGATGATAAACTCATTTCATGACACTAAACAGCTGAGTATTCGAAATCACTTTCTTGTAAATTATATTAAAATAAAATATCGTTCGCTATAGCTCTTGTAAACTCGTAGAGACTGGAGAAGTAAAAAGTCACTTGTTGTACAGTCCTCAAACACATTTAGTACGTGAGAGAGGATTGGGCCTCAGAGATAAAAAGCAAAAAGAATAAGAGAGAACGACGAGTACTTAGGCTGACACCAAATTCATCCAAACCAAACTAAAATAAATAAACCTTTTATTTATTTAAAATAATATCAAATATTAATAATAATAATATATGTGATGATGATACCTACGACAGTAAAGTGTGTACCTGTATTAGAACCCGCCTTTAATTCGCAGCGGGTTCGATCTCTTCCAATGTAAAAAAGAAAATTCGATCTCAAGACAAATTAATTAAGGAAAATTAAGCATTCATAACCAAGGGTAAACCCAAGTATTGCTGCAGACGATATGATAACAGAGACTTATATGTCATAAACCGTTGAACAAATTCAAACAGGAGAAAATAATTAAGCTTCATTTTTATATTTACATTACATATATAAAAGGGTTAGACCCGTTTGATAAATATTTGGTTTTTGATTTTCAAACGGGAAAGGCTTGAAGGAAAGACTCTTTATATATAACACAGAATTAACTGTTACATAATAATGCATGTCTTCTCTCTCTTAATTAAACTTAATTAGCAGGGCTTAATTTTGTGATGATAGCTTTGCTAACACATGAAGCTACTGCACCTTGGCTTGAAAAGGGTTGATGGGCTTTGATCAGGTGGGTGCATGTACTTGCAATTTGGGCATGCAGGTGAAGACCTGCAAAGCATGACCAACATGTGGCACTTCATGCACACAGTGGCCATCATCTCTTGCTGCTGATGTTGCTGATGATGATGATCAACTAATTGGAGCCCCAAGTTTGATGGGTTCTTCTTTGTTGGTCTGGTGGGGTCAAGAAACAGGTCCCTGAAATTGTGTGTGGAAATGTCTGAATTAGCCCTGGAGGAAGCTGATGAAGGACTGTGAAGAATCTGATGATGATCATCATCAGCAATATTGGTGTTCCTGATGAGTGACTCACATGATCTTAGGTTGAGCTCAAGGTCTAGGCTCATGTGGGCAGCTGGGCTTGGTGGCTCAGGGCTCCTCCTTGGGTCCCTTGAAGTCTTCATATGAGTTCTTGTGTTGTAAAAATGTATCTGCCCTGACTGCAAAAGTATAATTCGGATTCAGATCATTTTCATTAAAGTCTTGTCGGGACTCAAAAAAAACTAAGTTTACCTGAATGTCGAGGCATCTTTGCCACTCCAAAGGCAAAGGAGTCTCGAGTTGGAGTTCAATATCGAAAAAGGATTTGACAAAGCTTGGTGGTTTGGGACGCTTGTCGAAAACTTGGTCGAAATGATGATCAGAGGGCGGATCATCGTCGTCCCACTTTCTTTTCTTGGAGGAATTGTCGGAGTCAGGTGCTGGGAGTGGCTTGTTTTGGTTTGGAGAGAGGGGATGAGCTTGAAAAGAAACCATGGCTATGTCTTCAATTAAGTGGATCTCTCTCTTGCTTGATAGAGAGATAGAGGGATAGAGATTAGAGAGGCACACACAGTTGAGAGTTGAGAGTTGAGAGTTGAGAGTTGTGTTGTAAATGTCAAGTGGGTTGGAAAGTTTCGGTGGTTATATAGGAGGTTTGGGCACAAGTGCAAGGGAGAATCTAATGGGGGCAAAATTTGAAGGTACAACTAAAAGAAACCTGGCCTACCCTATGCATGACGTGCATTCCAAGTTCTCTCTCTCTCAATTTAGAGAGAGAGAGAGGGAGAGCTCCATGGCAGCTCTCTATTAAATTCTAAGATGTGAAGTCCTATCCAACCCAGCCAACTCCTTGGTCTAATACCCCAACCCCCCCTGATCCTGATGCCACCCAACTCAGCCAACTATATACATCCTAGCCCTAAATTTGGGCTCCATCCACGTCCTCTACGTACGAGAAAAGCACTTCTGCCACGTGGCACAATAATCAAGTTAAAATATGACATCTGGTGTCTGAAATTTGAACTGCGTGGTTGTGCCACTAAGGATTATCATGTGACTGGAACAATATTCCTAATAGAACTTTTTGTGTTCCGGAAAGGAAGTGGTCGAGCTACTAACCTAGCCACACTGGAAATCAATAGTTGTCGTGTGGTGGTGTTGAGCGCAAAAATCTAGTTAAAACACGACATTTGTCTAAATTTGATGACCTACTTTAACTTTGAGGGGAGGGAGGGGGGAAGGGGCCGGGTACGTGATAAAAACAACCCTATAGAAGTTTGAATGTTTTAAAATTTAGGAAGCTTATAACCTAATTATATGATCTAATCGTATTCTTCTTCAATTTGTAATAGGAGGTTCAATTCTTAAATTCAACATTCGTAAAGAGCGAAATCGATACCCAATATATGATCCCTCCGTCAATATCATGATATCAAAGAAAGAAAAGTAAAACATCAAGCTTTATTGGAAGCCAGTAGTTGTTAATTATGTGATAGTGCCGAGTGGCACAACCACATCTAGTTCATGTTTTAAATTTGATGATCAAATTTTAACTTGAGCGTTGTTGTGTACTCACCAGCAATGTCACGTAATAAGAACAACCTTATATAAGTTTTGTGTCTCGGAAATTAATAAATGAGGTAATTACCTAGCCACGCTGGAAGCCAATACGTATCGATCACATGGTACGTAGTGCTAATTAAGTGGCACGCAACAATCTAGTTAAAACACGACATGTATATAAAATGGATATACTCAAAATATTTTGAACTTGAGTACGTATTCATGAATATTGTCACGTGACAGAAACAACCTTATAAAGAATTTTTGTGCCCCGTAATTTAACAAGGTAGGCCTAGCCAATGGTTAAAAGCCAAATGGACACCAAATGCCAATGTTTATGAGAGGGGAATTGAAGAGGTGTGTGTGAGTGAAGAAGTAGTGTTGTCATTTAATGAGGAGAGTGTGTATACGGTTGAAGACGGTCTTGAGCATCCATAGATCTTTAATATACACAATAACTCCAACTTCCCACAATTGGGTTTAAAACTTTAAAAGCTCTCAACACCCAAGCCTTCTCAGCCATCAATAACCTCATTCCAATTTCCAGGCCATCACCTCCATGAAATTAATCGCTGCAACTAATTCAATTTGCCTTTAAAGCTCTCAACACCATCGGCTATGAATTCAACCATATTGTCCTATATTTTTTAATTTCTTCATTCAGTTTTATTAGTTTTTATTTTCATATATCTTTTATGTTTGGGGTACAGTGAAACAACTCATGACCCCAAAATATCCCTTTGCTCCCAATTTCAGGGTCCATGTATACTCTTGGACCAGCAAGCAAGTAATTAAACACCTTTTTTATGATTATTGATTAAGCATACATAATAATGTAGATAAATGTTATCGGCCTTTACTCAAAACAAAGTTTCTCACTATATATGTACGTATGTTTTCTTTCTTATGATTATTGATTAAGCATACATAATGTAGAGAAATATTATCGGGACTTACTCAAAACAGAGTTTCTCACTATGTACGTATATATGTATTGTAATAAATATCCATTAAGCATTAATTTGAGCATGTAGCTTAATGTATTGTAAGCCTCAAGCATTTTGGTTCATTCATGTCATAGTGTGGTGATACCTCTGCCCTTATTAAAGAGGTAGTTTTGATCATTTCAAAGAAGTAGGCAGTTGAATTGCACTTAAAAGAACAAGTACCTAATATTTCTGCCCCTCATAATTATTACAAAATAAATAAATGATGAAACAAATCCCACCCGCATTTTGATCTTGCGATATTTCTCTCTATTTTGTAAGTTTTAAATTTGGTTCATATAAATGACGATAATAATTTATATTTGTATTTTAGTTCAATAATGTCCTTATATAAAAAAAAATTAATTATATATTAGTCCATTTTGGATAACCAATATTTAAAGTAGTCCACTAAACTGATTATTGTAAATCTACAACAGCATTTTATCATTTTTTTTTTTTTACTACCTCTTTTACCCTTTTAACACATATTATAATATTTAAAAAGAAAATACTAAAATATACCTAATTTTTTAGATCAATTATCAAATATTAATTATCAGTTTTTGAAATTTAAATTATCAATATGATTGAATTAATCCTCTATAAGAAGATAAATGAAGACCGAGAATTGAAGAAGAATCAGAAGAAGAGAGAGTGAGCACTAGCCACGTGCAATGTCGACAAGCTAGCTCTGGTATATGGATAATATATATGGTGCCCTATTTAGGTACACTGTGTTTATCTCCTATATAATAGGTAAATAAAAGTATATATGCTTTTTTGCATACAGTTCAGGTAAAATTTCTGGATTTTTAGGTACACTACGTTTATCTCCTATATAATAGGTTAGAATGAAATGTATTTCTATATTTTAGGTACAATGTGTTTATCTCCTATATAGTAGGTAAATAAAAGTATATATGTTTTTTTGTCTACAGTTCAAGTAAAATTTCTAGGTTTTTAGGTACACTACGTTTATCTCCCACATAGTAAGTAAATAAAAGTAAGTATATATGGTTTTTGCTTATAGTTTTGGTAAAATATTTGGGGAAGTGAAATAGTTACATCTTTTTTGCAGGTACAATAAATTATTATATTTTTATATTGTAGGTATTTTCCACATGATTATTTGGGTTTAATATATATTTTCTTAATTTTTGATAATTTTATTTTGTTTAATGCAGATAATCTTAGTCAGAATAAGATTCCTGATGAAATAGAAAGTGTTCAATATTCAAAATTTAAATTTGTGATCAATAATGATTATTTGTTTATGCTGCCTGTTTAAAGGATAAAATGGGTATAAAAATAAATAAAATTAATAAGTTGACTAAATTAAATAATATCTTAGACTTTTGAACCAATATATAATTGCGCGGCCTTATAAAAAATGATGACATAAAAATATGTATTAACTGAGCTTCATGGCCCTATATATCTAACCCTCATATTCTTTATTGTTTTGCTTCTGTTTTTTTTTTGGGGTCATGAAGTGCAAGAAGCAAAAGAGAAAAAGAAAATGCCAAATTTTAATGGCAATATGAGTTTCTTGGTGTGGGAAAAGATCTAAGCACACTCGTGAAGGACGATGCCAATAGGGTTGCAGGAGGAGCAGAAGGGTACTGTACTTAACAAAAATTTACCAACCAAATATAATTTTTGAGGGACCTTGGATAAGACTGAGCGGTGTACTTAGCAAAAATTCACCAACCGAAAATAAATTTGTGAGGGACCCTAAATAGACTGGACAGCTAATGATATAAATACCAGGCCTGTTTATTGCTACTAGTCAAAAGAGTTGGGACACAAAAATTGTTTTCCTAAAACAGAGGGTATTTTTGTAAGGTAGCCACCAAATTGAAAACAAGAATTTCAAGAAGAAATAAACTAAAATAGAAATTAGACAAGGGTTTGTAGCCAAAGTCATGATAAGGTTGTTTATCTCAATCTCATATCATGTGTCTGAATTTCTTTGTTTCAAAATATTTTTAACAAAAGTTTGGGATATGATGTGGCCTAAACCAGGATTGATGGTATGCATATTTGAGAGTAAAATTCAATATAAATAAAAATTAATGTTTTGTTCCTACACAATAATATGTTATTTGAAGGAAGATGTGAGATTAAGTTACGTCACACAATAAATCAATTATAACGGCTAGGTATCGAGCTTAATTAGGATTAGGGTTCAGCCATAACTAATTAAGTATTGAATTCAGGATCACAATCACATCTAGATGAATCGAATTTTAAGATATTTCATCTATGAACTATGGAAGAATACCATTAAACCGGAGATTAATGCATTTTAATATATATGTCATGTGATAAACGAACAAATTAGCAAGAAATATACATATAAAAAGTGAAAAGGGTCGGTCCCAAGGGGGTATTAAAGGCTTAGAGGGATCGATGAGGAGAGGGGGTTTTGAAGTATTGTTCACCTGCCTTCATTAAATCATCTTGAATTCACTTAAATGCAGAATTCAAGGATAACCATTGAAACCACCCTCACTTTCTTCAACATATGCATCTTTCTTCGTCACTCTCACTCTCACCCTCACTCTCACCAGCACCCGTATATTATATTATTTGCTTTGCTAGCTTCTGTTAAATGCTCCCAACCCACCTCCTCTTCCCTTCATTTATAATTCCCTTCTCTCTCTCTCGATCGAGATCGAGTGTCAGAATATCTACTCTCCTGTGTGTTCATAAATTCTAAATTTAATTTTTTTATAATTTCTAGTGCAGTGTACTACTTTTTAAAGTTGTTTCTGAATTCTCATCAGAAAAAATGAAGAACAAAACTTCTATAGTATATGGATAGTGCAAGAAATTAACAACAAGGGAGAATTAATAACCGAAAATTTCTAATATATAATTTTTCCTTCATTGAATTCGACAATAATGTTTAACAACCATGCATACCCTCTGGTACGTGTTTGGTCTAATTACAAATTGTAATGCGCGATCCCGTCTGACCTAACTTAATATTTGCAGGAGTTCCCATGCAATTGTGAGACAAAGTACTTAATTTCATGGGATATATATATATATATATATAGCTCTTCAAGGCGGTTTTTACATGATCTCTCTTATTAATTATGTGACTATATATAATATTGATCGATGAGATGAGTTTTATACGTACATTAGGATGATGAAAGAAAACATTGAGTACATTTGTGATTTTCTGGTGTGCATTATTTGGTTACCAAAAATAAAAGCATCTGAATTTTCATCTATATATTCAATAATTTTCATGGTCTGAATTTTCATAAATTTAAAAATTAGTAAAAGCAAATTATAGTGGCAAGATCATTGATAACAAAATTTGTTAATAACTACTCTATCATTTGACATTATTTCTCGGGAAATGATTTTTACACTCCACTTTTCTCCTTTTGCACTCATCTGTTTGTTATCGTCAATTGATTTTGTCTTAATTTATTCAATCTGACGGTTAAAAAAAATAAAAGAGGACATGAACTAAAATTGAAGTGCGGAAACAAATTCGCTATTTCTTTAGATGGCTAGCTGTTATATATGTGATACCGTTTTTATTATAAATATGAAGAAAGTTTTATTAATTAAAAATTTGAGTGCGTCTTAATTGGATTTCTAAATTAATAAGCACAAGAGACATGTGTTTTGTCATGAAGTGCTTTTGGAAACACTATCAAGCTCCCCAACTTAACCGGCCCTTAAATTAGTTATAACTCTTATTGGTAAAGCATCAATATAGGTTTTGTTGAATTTAAGCATGGATTAAAAGAAAAAACTTTTGGGTACCAAATAATGTGGCAGAAGGCCTGGCAATACGAGTAGAAAATTGCTCATATTCATCTCATGGTAATGTTATTAGTTGGTTTAATTTACTATTCAGTGTCAATTAATTTTGGGATAAATTACATAAAAGTATCCAAACTATAAGTGTCATTTCAAGTTCATATCTCAACTATTAGAATTTTCATCCAGGTACCCAAATTATCAAAACACATCATCTAAGTACTCTCCGTTAGTCAATCTGTTAGTCAACAGTTAAATACTGAGCTGTCATTTTTTGGTCAACTGTTTACACTGAGTTGGATTCCATGTGGATAAAAAAATAATTAAAAATTAAATATATTATTAAAAATAATTAATAAAATTTTAAAATAAATTATAAAACAAATTATTATTTTGTAAGTGAGATATTTTACAAAATTAACCATCTAGGTTGGGTAGCTACTGCTCGAGCTCAAGCTCAAGTAGAAGTTGAGTCCATCAACTCAAATCAGTCTTCTTCCATTGGATCGCCATGATTGGTTTTCAACTGATCACCGCCAAACACATTATTTCCCTCAGGGGCTACAATCTTGGGCATCGCCTGAATTAGAGTAGGACCTTCCAATTTAGGTTTCGCAATGAGGCTCTCAAGCGTCGAACGAACACCTCAAGTTTCAAATCCTTTTCCTGGTTCACAAGATATGAGAGTCGATCCAGGGCATCCTTGGCCTTCTTTTTTGCTGCAACTGCCTCCTTGACGCGGAGCTTGGTGTCGATTCTAGAGGAGCCGGCAGTCTTGGCCACCAAATCCGCGACGATCTTGGCAGCGACAACGAGGACCTTGGCGGCGATCATGTCGATAAGGAATGTCGGCTTGGCATCGGCGATGTTGTTGTGGCAATTGAGGGTGAAGGAGTAGGTGGGATTGGATCAGGGAGGGCACTAGAAGCCATGGAAGGAGGAATTAGCTACGACGCAGGCAGAGTGAGATGAGGTTCGTCTACGCTCACTTTCCGATCAACTCTTCGATCCCCAGCTCGAACAACGCCATCGAGATCCGAAACTTTTTGGGTGAGAAAAGGGTGAGGAAGGTGGAGATGCTCAACGGCATGACCATCACTTGGTTCGAGAAGGTGACGTTTCGACGACCCTGCTGGCTTCGAATTAGGATATGGTGGGATTTGAGTTGTTGGGGTTTTAGGTTACAGTGGTGGCTAGGTGCTAAATTTATAGCTCATGCAATGACGAGAGGGATTTGGTTGATTGAAGGTTAAACTGCAGGGGGAGATGAATAGGAGATATCGACTGTAAAATTGGGAATTAGGGTTCAATTTGGGTGGATGATGGTGTTGATGCAGTGCTACTTGGCAGGGGAAGGAGATGAGGCAAAGATAGGAATGTCGGCTTGGCATCGGCGATGTTGTTGTGGCAATTGAGGGTGAAGGAGTATGTGGGATTGGATCAGGGAGGGCACTAGAAGCCATGGAGGGAGGAATTAGCTACGACGCAAGCAGAGTGAGATGAGGTTCGTCTACGCTCACTTTCCGATCAACTCTTCGATCCCCAGCTCGAACAACGCCATCGAGATCCGAAACTTTTTGGGTGAGAAAAGGGTGAGGAAGGTGGAGATGCTCAACGGCATGATCATCACTTGGTTCGAGAAGGTGACGTTTCGAAGACCCTGCTGGCTTCGAATTAGGATATGGTGGGATTTGATTTGTTGGGGTTTTAGGTTACAGTGGTGGCTAGGTGCTAAATTTATAGCTCATGCAATGACGAGAGGGATTTGGTTGACTGAAGGTTAAACTGCAGGGGGAGATGAATAGGAGATATCGACTGTAAAATTGGGAATTAGGGTTCAATTTGGGTGGATGATGGTGTTGATGCAGTGCTACTTGGCAGGGGAAGGAGATGAGGCAAAGATAGGAATGTCGGCTTGGCATCGGCGATGTTGTTGTGGCAATTGAGGGTGAAGGAGTATGTGGGATTGGATTAGGGAGGGCACTAGAAGCCATGGAAGGAGGAATTAGCTACGACGCAGGCAGAGTGAGATGAGGTTCGTCTACGCTCACTTTCCGATCAACTCTTCGATCCCCAGCTCGAACAACGCCATTGAGATCCGAAACTTTTTGGGTGAGAAAAGGGTGAGGAAGGTGGAGATGCTCAACGGCATGACCATCACTTGGTTCGAGAAGGTGACATTTCGACGACCCTGCTGGCTTCGAATTAGGATATGGTGGGATTTGAGTTGTTGGGGTTTTATGTTACAGTGGTGGCTAGGTGCTAAATTTATAGCTCATGCAATGACGAGAAGGATTTGGTTGACTAGGGTGGGTTTGGGTGGCTATCGTGACTGAAGGTTAAACTGCAGGGGGAGATGAATAAGAGATATCGACTATAAAATTGGGAATTAGGGTTCAATTTGGGTGGATGATGGTGTTGATGCAGTGCTACTTGGCAGGGGAAGGAGATGGAGGCAAAGATAGGAGATGAGGGGAGGGTTATCGGGGAAGAAGAGGATTGGTTTGTTTTCTTCCCTTTTTTTTTTTGGTTAATTTTGATGGTTTATTTATTTATTTTATAGTAATTTTTAGTTTATGTGGTGTCCAACTCAGCATAAACAGTTAACCAAAAAATGACAGTTCATCATTTAACGGTTTGACTAATAGATTGACTAACGGAGGATACTTAGATGATGTGTTTTGATAGTTTAGGTACCTAGATGAAAATTTTCATAGTTGGGGTATGAACTTGAAATGACCCCTATAGTTTGAGTATTTTTATGTAGTTTATCCTTAATTTTGAGTTAGAAGTTTCTCGGTAACCGAGTCTTTCTTAAGGTCGGCACATCAATCAGGAGTCCATTGTGCTCCATTCAGTCGGATCCCAACCCGATCCCAATCCTACGTGTGAGACTTAACGACCATATGTATGTTTCACATCATCCCGTATAAATTATCCAGGCATAGTGGGTCTGGATTCCGTGACATGGGTTTTTCACTTGTAATATGATATGGCCCCATGGTTCTGAGCAGACTTTTAGTAACCTGAGAATTGTTCAGTGGGTGGTCGTTATTGCCTTATATAATATCTTAGAGTTTGAGTCTTAGGCAAGGTTTATATATATATAAAGAAACAACACATATCCGTACCTTAAAAACCTTCTTTTTTCTTTTTTGGTAACTTCTTACCCTTCTTTCCCGATTGAGTTGCATATTACTGTTTAAGGATAGGTTTCATTTCCTTTTTATTAATCTTTTGAACTGAAAATAAATTACGGATACCAACAAATGCTCAAGAGAAAACTAACAAATAAGCATTAAGTAGAATATATAACACGAACAAATTTGTCATAGCAAATCCAATTATATTATTTGTAATTGTTGATAGCGTAAATTTTTGGTAAGAGTCAATGTAACAACATCCTAAATCCCAAAATAAATTATACTTATTAAAATTATATGACTATCAATAACTCCGATTTTTGGTAAGAGTCAATGTAACAACATCCTAAATCCCAAAATAAATTATACTTATTAAAATTATATGACTATCAATAACTCCGATGGATAATTGAAAAATCTAAATATTGAGGAAATAATAACCAATTACAAGGGAGAGCATTAAGACAAGGGGCCGGTGAGTAAATTGAAGGACTGGATAAGAGGATGTCTTTGAAAGTTGTAGTAAGTACAACAATAATGTTGATCGAGACATCCCAAATCCAAGTGCGTGGTCTCCACAGAATTTTAACACTCCAACTTAAACCCAAACATGCACCATTCAAGTTGAATTTTTTTTTTATTACTCAAATCAAATAAGAAAATTTGGTTTCTATACACTTTCTTTTCCTCTAATATTTTTTTCCGAATTACATTCACTCTTTCTTTTAAGTTACTTTTCATTCTTTGTCACTTTACTCAAACATTATCAAACTTGATTAAGTACGTACTCTAAAACCTCATTAAAGTGTTTCTTTTTAAGTCAATCAAGGACATATTAAGATATAAAGATAGTACAATAAGCAAGAGTATTATTCTCATACTATTACAAAAAAAAAAATAAGTGAATTTCACATTCAAATTATGTATAAATCTCAAGCAAACTATGAAGTTGATTTAATAAAATCGACTACTATGAGGCTGTTGATCTAATATTATCCATTTATTTTCACATCAACTACCGTGAAGTTGTTGATCTATGTGCTGAATTCCTTGGTACCTGATAAGTGATCATTTTATAATTTTGACAATATAATTATACTAGTGCAACAAACATAAGTTTGCACCAATCAGGATGCAACGAAGACCTTACACTCACATTGGTCTAATTCTAATAGTATTTATATCCACTCTTATGTAAAGTGTAAGGTCTTGTGTTTGACTCTCGATTGTAAACGATAATATCAATACCGAATATGTATAATCCCCGATTTAATATTTTTATAAAAAAAAAATGTGAAAACACATTTTTAGTCCCTGTAATTTGCACACAATTCGAATTTGATTTAGTAGTTTTAATTTGATCACATTTGATTTTTGTAGTTTTCAACTTGAACGAATTTGATCTCTCCGTTAACTTTTTGATGATTTTTCATTTACCCATTTAATTTTTTTTCTAATCAAGCTTTTCTCTCTGCAATTTTCTCAGAAAGCACATTCATCAAAACATCCAAACCCATTAATTACGAAAATTAAAGCATACTAAGTAGTCATTAATTAGCTTCAAAACCAAAACGAATACAAACAAGGACCCAGTAACATTTGCTAACGTCCAGTTGAGGTGAAAATACAACATAAAAATTCACATACTTGGGGAAACAACATCATATATAGTTCTTGGGGTCTACGATGTATCTGCTATGAATCCAAATCAAACCACAACCCTAAACCCTAATCTAAAATCCCTAATTTAAAATCCGAAAAAAAGGAAACAATCATATCAAGGAAAATGATAAAAAAAAACAAAAAACATGTAAAGGATTATCATTTTTTTTTTTTGCAAAAGAACCAAACTTTATTTTAATTCAACGAAACCCAGAAGATAAAAAGCAGATATTCAATCAAACCAATCATGAATATTGAAAGATAAAATTGCAGAGAGAGAAGCCTGAAGAAAATAAGGAACTTACAATGAAGAAACCAACAACACCTCTTTTTTCTTCTTTAAACGTCTCAAATTCTAGAAAAAAAATCCTTGGGTGGAGGAATTCAAGGAAAAATTATGTAGGTGCTTTTCTTTTTTCTAACAAGAACAAAAATTAAATGGGTAAATGAAAAATTCGTCAAAAAGTTAACGGAGAGACCAAATTCGTTCAAGTTTTTTTTTTTATCAAGTTAAAAACTATAAGAATCAAATGTGATCAAATTGAAACTACTGATCCAAATTCAAATTGTATGCAAATTACAAAGACTAAAAATATGTTTCGACCGAATAAATAAATATAAAAACAATTTTTATATTTATGAGGGCCTAATAAATCACCGAAGTAATCGGTCTATGATCTATCTAATGTATCAACAACTTCACGGGTCAAGTTGGCCCTCTACGAGTCCTGACGGGTCATCTATCAGTCCTCACTAAAAGCGCAGCCTGCTTAATTTCATATTTTTTTTTCCTTTAAATTCATGGGCTTGCATTTGGGTGCAAAAGAAACAATGGAAAATCAAAATGTAACTCAATTGGCTAGTTAGGAAACTAGATATCACACATTCACTCTCATAATAGCATTAACAAAGTTGAACACTCATGATATATAATCACATGTGCATCGTACTCGAGTCACCAAAAAAATTTCCAAACTAGAGTAGCCCATATCTTGCCTAATAGAAGCAAAAGAGGTTCAAAGTGGGATAGAATATGAACAAAACAAATGCTACTACATCTTTTCCGTTTGATCCAAAATTTTGAGATTTGTTTAGAATTCGTTGCATGAACTACTTGTTTTCGTCGGCATTATCCTTAGGATTATCTTCAACGAACCGGCGCCAATACCAGTGCTTCACCCACACTGTGTGAACTTGATCCAATGGGATTCCTTTCGTCTCCGGCAAAAAAAGCGCAATGAAGATGGTCATTGCTAGAATCCAACCACCGTAGAACAAGAATGTGGCGAATTTGAAATGGCATAGCATGGACAAGAAGGTTTGGGACAGCACAAATGTGGTTGCAAAGTTGACTGCTAGCCCCATGCTTTGGCCTGTGGGTCTAATTTTCATGGGGAATATTTCACTTGGGATGAGCCAACTTAAAGGACCCCATGACCAACCAAAACCAGCAGCATAGAAACACATCAACACCAACACAAATATGGCATAGCCTTTAGTGATTGGATCTGTGCCATCAGTACCTGTTGTAACTGCTAGAACAATAGCCAACCCTACCTGCACAAACGTACAACATATTTCAACACGTGTCGTCATTTAATAAATTGCCATTTATAACTAGAAATGTAATTTAGATTGGACCAACCCGAACCTATCCATGTCTAACCCGACTTTTTGATGATATCAGGCAGGTTTAAATTCGCAAAACAAAATCCGTCTAAACCCAGCTCGAGTAATATTTTTGGGTTCAGTTAGGTTGAAATCTTAACCCGCTCAAGCACAACCCAACCCCAATTCTAACTAATCCAATCAAACCCAATTTAGAGCAAGAATTTAGATAAACACACATGTAATTCTAATGTCATTTGACCACATATATATATATTTATTAACAACATATGTAATTCTAAAACTCTTCAAATCTATGCTGACTCATCCTACCCAGTTTTCAATTTCATTCTTTTCATATCTATCAATAGCTATGATAATCATAGATAGTATAAAACAAGAATAATTGACCTTTTAATAATTGATTAATGTTGAGGTTTTTTACCTAGTTAAATGACATAGTTTGAATTTTGGAGGAACCCGAGTCAACCCGAAACTCATAAAAACCCAAACTAACTCAAAACTCATAGAAATTTGAGTTAACCTGAACAAGAACAGCTAAGATTGGGTTAGGGTTAACGGGGTTTATCATTCAACCTGCCCAAATTCACGCGAGTTGCATCTCTACTCAGAACTTTCATGTGACACAAACAACCCTATAAAAGTATCTATCAGGAAGAATATATAGTCATAGATGGTGTACATACCTGACAAATGAGCATTTGGATCCCGCCCTCCATGAACAAAAATCTTCTTCCATGCCGATCAACCATGTACGTTGACACAAGGATTGAACCAAGATTAACCAAGCCGAGTATAATCGCAGCGATGAGAGCAGAGTCATTCCCGAACCCGACAGATTGAAACAAAACAGGTGCATAAAATGCAATGATATTAATCCCGGTGACTTGTTGAAAAAATGGGACAAAAAATGCACCAATCACAAGCTGAGGCCTATACTGCCTCTGAAATATAGTGACAAAAGGCTCCTGATTGAGGGCTTTGGCAACTTCACTGGCCTTAATGAGTAGTTCCAGCTCTGCTTCAATGTCTTCCTTGCCGCGGATTTTGATTAGCGATTTTCTGGCTTGGTCTACCCTGTTGCGTTCGACTAAGCTTGTGGGTGAGTCTGTGATGAAGAGGGCTCCAAGGGTCATTATGGTAGCTGGAACTATGGCTAGGCCGAGGGACAGCCGCCAGCCCCAGCTGTGCTTGGCCGTGACGAAGTTGATGCAGTTGGATGCCACCACCCCAATTCCTATGCAGAATTGAAAGGCTGTGCTGAATGCACCTCGCCACATGGGTGGTGCAATCTCTGAGAGGTAGATCGGAGCTGACTGTTGTGACATAATATAAGGAGAGATTGTTAGTATATATACGAATTAATTATACTAAGCTAACATTATGTTGGACAGCCAGACTCGAAGAGGAATCGTAGAGGATGATCGATTGGAGCCGATTTGCCGAAGAGGATGATGATCTCTTCAAGAATCGAAGTCGATTCACTTCTCAACAGGAACTGCCGCATGCAAGGTATGAACCCTAAGCCTTAATCTCTAGCTGAACCTTTTGAATCGAGACTAGCTCATGATGCATTCAATTTACTCTTTTAAGTTTTGTGAAATCGGATTGAAGATTATTGCTAGAAATTAGGTGATGATCAGTATGATGATCTTATGCACCCTAGGTGTTTGTTAATTTGCTTTAGAGGGATTTCTAGTTTGAAGGGAGGTCAGTTATGACTGACTTTTTCCCGTGAGTTTTTCTATTGATTCAAACTTATGAGTTTGTTCAAATTACACAGCATTTACACACACTCACTCTCTCTTCAATTCGGTTAGAGATGATTACACTATGATGTCATCGCACACACACACATTTGCTCACTCCTTAATCTGCTCTCACACACTCTGCAATGCTTAACCTTCTCACACACTCACAGCTCACATACATGCTTCCATTTCGTGCCTTTAGTTAGTGGCACATGTCCTTCTTGAGTCAGCAGCTGGTATGCTGCAAAGTCAATTGACAGTGATGCAGCTTAGTCACCAACAACCCCTCCTAAGCTAGTCACTGGAACCACTCCCAGCAGACCCCTTAGATAGTTGAACCTTTCTCTAGGTAAAGCTTTGGTGAAGATATCTGCAAGTTGCTCTTCAGACTTGCAATAGTGTAGGGTAATTTCTTCATTTTGAATTGCATCTCTGATGTAATGAAACCGTCTGTTTATATGCTTGGTCTTCTGATGGAAGACTGGATTTTTGGCCATGACAATGGCTGACATGCTGTCACACAGTAGAGGAGTAGCCTCTAACTGTTCCTCTCCCAAGTCTCCCAATACAAACCTTAACTAGACTGCTTGAGTAGTTGCCTCAGAGGCACTTATATACTCAGCTTCTACTGTTGAAAGAGCAACATTGTTCTGTTTGATAGATGCCCAAGAAAATATCCCACTACTAAATGAAAAAGCATAACCATATGTGCTTTTCATGTCATCCTCAGACCCTCCCCAATCACTGTCACAGAAACCCACCAAGGTAGATGATTTTCCTTTCTTGTATTTAATTCCATAGGTCCGTGTACCTTGGACATACCTTAGGACTCTCTTAGTAGTTCCTAAGTGTTTCTTGGTATGATTGTGCATGAATCTAGACAGTAGGCTTGAAGCATACATTATGTCTGGTCTAGTAGGAGTACGATAGAGCAGACTTCCCACAATCTGCCTATAGAGTTGCTCATCTGCAGCTTCACTACCATAATTTCTTTGTAGCTTGTCAGTAGGTGCTAGGGGAGTACTCACTGGCTTGCAGTCTTTGAGTCCAAACTTCTCTAGCAATGTAGAAGCATACTTCCTTTAATGAAAAAAGATACTTTTGCTAGACTGTTGAACACCCATCCCTAGGAAAGGATGCAATAAACTCAGGTCTGTCATTTCATATTTGCTCATCATGTTTTGCTTGAACTCAGCTATCATAACAGCATTGTCACCTGTGTAGATAATGTCATCCACATAAATTGACAAAATTAGATTTCCTCCATCTTGCTTACATTTTAAATACAGAGTTGTTTCACTTGAACTTCTCTCAAAACCACAACTTAGTAAGTAGGAATCAATCTCCCCATATCAGGCCCTTGGTGCTTGCTTAAGCCCATATAATGGCATATTTAGCCTGTAGACTTTGGCTTCATTTCCTTGAACTTCAAAACCTTCAGGTTGATCCACATACACCTTTTCTTCTAGAACACCATTTAGGAATGCTGACTTCAAATCAAGTTTAAACAGTTTCCACTCTTTCTGTGTTGCTAAAGCAATTAGAGTTCTGATAGTGTCTAACCTTGCAACTGGTGCAAATGTTTCATTGAAATCAATTCCTGGTTTCTGAGCATATCTCTTAGCTACCAATCTGGTCTTGTGCTTCTGAACAGATCCATCCAGGTTGAGTTTAGTTTTGTACACCCACTTGAAACCAATCACTGGTTTGTCAGTAGGTCTCTCTGTTAATTCCCATGTATCATTCTTTTCAATCATCTATATCTCATCTTCCATGGCTCTCTTCCAAGCTGAATCATTGATTGCTTCACTGAAACTTTCAGGTTCTATTATGAACATGTGACACCTAGCATAAACATCATTTAGACTTCTTAGCCTCACAGGTGTATCACCTGAACTTGAGTTGGGTGAATCACAGGAACTAGAGCTAGGATTTGTACTAGGACCAGAATCAGGGGTTTGGTTTGAACTTGAACTGGTGCTAGTAGTATGAGGACCTTGTGTTGCTTGTGTAGCAAAGTCAGTTCCAGTGTCAAACCCTACTGATATGAACTCCTGAACTTTTGCATGTTTCTTCAAATCTTAGCTTCCTTCTTCATTAAATATTACACTTCTTGACACCACAATCTTTCTAGTTTCTAGATTATAGATTCTTTAGCCCTTTTCACAGCTACCATAGCCAACTAGAACACCTTTCACACTTGAATCATCTAGTTTATGTCTTCTCTGTGATGGAATATGCATGTAGCATATAGAGTCAAATACCCTTAGGTGTGACTCTCCTGGTCTCCTACCTGAGAACTTCTCAAATGGAGTCTTACCCTGCACAGCCTTGGTAGGACATCGATTGAGAATGTATATTGCAGTGTTAACTACTTCACCCCAGAACTCATAGGGTAATTGTTTGCCATGTAACATAGAGTTAGCAATCTCTACTATAGTCCTGTTTTTCCTCTCAGCAACTCCATTCTGTTGAGAAGAGTAAGCCACTGTCAACTGTCTCTCAATTCCATGCTCTTCACAGAGTCTCTGGAATTCATTTGAGGTCTACTCTCCACATCTATCACTTCTTAACTTCTTCACCTTGCATGCACTTTGTAATTCAACCATAGCTTTGAATTTGTTAAACACATTCAACACACATGATTTATGTCTTAGGAAATACAGCCAACACATTCTAGAGTGATCATCAATGAAGGTAAGAAAGTACAGATTACCTCTCATTGTTTCTGTTTGCATAGGACCACACACATATGAGTGTATTAACTCAAGAGGTGTAGATCCCTTCCAAGCCTCTTCTGTGTCCAAAGGACTCACATGGTGTTTCCCTGAAATACATCCTTCACAGAGTTCTTTGTCACCTTCTAGACTAGGTAGACCAACCACCATGTCTTTCTGTCTTAGCAGTTTTAGACTTGAGTAGTTCAAGTGTCCAAATCTCTTGTGCCATAGTTATGTACTTTCCTTGGCATCTGCTCTTCTGGCTATTGGACTCACATAGTCTCGGGACAGCTTGAAACATCTGATGCCTATTATAGGAACCTTAGCAACCCTTTGCTTCATGGTCTTATCTTTATAAACCTCTGCTAAATTGTCCCCAAACACAAGGCAGTATCCATGTTCCACCATCTGACCTACACTTAGTAGGTTCTCATCCAAACCAGGTACAAGCATCACTTCCTTGATGTACTTATCACCTTGGTCAGTGTGAACCAACAAGGAACCTTTCCCTACAGCTTGAAGTAACTCACCAGTACCCATCTTCACTTTTACATTCAGATTTCGATCAATGTTAGTCAATAAGGACTCATGTCCAGTCAGATGGTTACTACAACCACTATCTAAGTACCACACACCCACATCCTTCTCAATGGAAGCTGAATGATAAGAATTGAACATGTTACATTCACTTTATGAGCTAGGTTAGCAATCTGTTTTTCAGAACAGTTTTTGGTAATATGGCCAAACTTAGAGCACTTGAAACATTTCACTTTTCCTTTGAACCAGCATTCACCCCCAGTGAAGTTTGTTGCAATTCTTGCAAGCATCCTTAGAACCACTGGTTTCTCCTTTCTGATTTCTAGAAAACTTGTTCTCATACTTAGCATTACCTTTGAATTTGATGTTAGTCCAACCCTTGTTTCCACCTTTGAACTGCTGCTTCTTGAACTTTCCCTGATTAGAACTTGATTGTGCCTGTGACTGGTTATTCACAGTCATACTTGAGAATGCTTTCTCAACATCACCCTCAGTATGCATCTCCAAACGTTGATCAAATGCCCTGATTGATGCAGAGATACTTTCAACACTAATCTATTCTAAGTCTCTAGTTTCTTCAAGTATAGTCACAATTGAATCACAAGGTTTAGTCAAGCTTATCAGAATTTTCTGTGCTAATCTCTTTTTAGTTACTTCTTCACCATATGTTTTCATTTGATTAACAACACCAAACAGTCTAGTCATATATGTAGAGAAGGATTCATCCTTTTTCATACGTGTATACTCAAAATTTCTTCTAAGATTTTGTAATTTAAATGCTCTCACCTTAGGATCTCCTCTGTATTATTTTTTCAAAATCTCCCAGGCACTTTTGGCTATCTCCTCATTCGAGATTCTTGGGAAGATTTCTTCAGAAATTGCATTATGAATCAGATTCAAAGCCTTGGCATTCTTGATCTGATCAGCATGGCTTGCTGCTGTCTCAAGCTCTTCATCTTCACTGTCATACTCAGGATTAGGTAAACCTTGAGTGACAATCGTCCACAGATCACATGCTTTTAGTGTTGTTATCATTTTTATATTCCAGAAGTCATAATTCATTCCTATGAATATAGGGATCTTCGGTTCTCCTCCTCCAGTACCAACCATGACTTGGCAGTGAAGGAAACTCATCTTTAACTCCTGCTCGGCTTCACCACAGACAGACACCCCAGAGATATGATCTCAGAGCTCTGATACCATATTGGACAGCCATACTCGAAGAAGAATCGTAGAGGATGATGATCGATTGGAGCCGATTCGCCGAAGAGGATGATGATCTCTTCAAGGATCGAAATCGATTCACTTCTCAGCATGAACTGCCGCATGCAAGGTATGAACCCTAAGCCTTAATCTCTAGCTGAATCTTTTGAATCGAGACTAGCTCCTGATGCATTCAATTTACTCTTTTAAGTTTTGTGAAATTGGATTGAAGATTATTGCTAGAAATCAGGTGATAATCAATATGATGATCTTATGCACCCTAGGTGTTTGTTAATTTACTTTAGAGGGATTTCTGGTTTGAAGGGAGGTCAATTATGACTGACTTTTTCCCGTGACTTTTTCTATTGATTCAAACTTATGAGTTTGTTCAAATTACACAGCATTTACACACACTCACTCTCTCTTCAATTCGGTTAGAGATGATTACACTATGATGTCATCGCACACACACACATTTGCTCACTCCTTAATCTGCTCTCACACACTCTGTAATGCTTAACCTTCTCACACACTCACAGCTCACATACATGCTTCCATTTCGTGCCTTTAGTTAGTGACACTTGTCCTATTTGAGTCAGCAGCTGGTAAGCTGCCAAATCAGCTGTCAGCGATGCAGCTTAGTCACCAACACATTAAGCAATGCAATTGTTAAACTACGAAATTTATAAATGACTAAGTAGATTAATTTTGAATTTTCTTTTTTGTGTATTTCCAAATGTGATTGTGTCTATAACTATTTGTATCTTTCCAACCAACCATTTAGAGCATGATTTCTCCTAACATAAATAGGATAAATTTGTGTGGAGATCATCTTTATTAGATAGGTATTATCTCGAATGGCCAATTGATCGAGCTGATACAATAACAACATTTTAAGTTCATAATTTAGATACTTGTGTGATGAATATGTTGTATATAACTAAATGTTGAGGAATTACTAAGGCTTGTGATGAATATGTTGTAACTTGAAAGGCGAACAATAGTGAACAGTCCTCACGACATAATTCCCAATTATGATCATTAGTGAACGAATGATAACTAATAAGTGACTCCTCCATATATCTATGTATGTGACAAATTTCTAAGTGTCACATATTATTCCGTCAAATAAACTATATTTATCTTGTAGTGTATGTTAATATCTCTGTTTATTCAACATATCACGTGATAAAAAAAATAAATATATATTAATAAAATATAATTAATAGTATAAAATGAAAACCCTCGAAAGGGGAGAGGATTCTCTTGCCTAAACCTATGTCGAAGACATTCAGAAAAGAATTAATGTGGTAAATAATTGCGATTCATTGTCTCCCAAGAGAACATGTCCCTTTAAAAATAGAACAAGCACAGAGAGGGAGAGAAGACTTACTTGGTTAGTGAAACCAACCCCAAAACCCAACAAGATACGCCCCAAAATAAGCATGGCAACATTGACAGCCCCGCCATTGATGGCAGACCCGGCAAAGAAAGTGCAGCCACCCAAGAGCATCACATTCCGGCGACCAATCGTCTTGGCCAGACGACTGGCCACAAGTGAAGCAGCTAAACCAGCTAGGTAGAGGGACGATGTGAACGACGTCAAAAGCTGACTGTCATACACACAATATATGTTTTTTGGGGGGCCTCCTCCTTTTCTCAGCACTGATGGGAAGAATTTATTCAGAAATGGTGCCATTGTGGTCACACCTCCTGCGAAAATTTTGGATTTTCATGGTTAATTATTTATTTATTTTATATAAATTCTTTTATATACAATGATATTTTACTTTAAAATGATGAGAAATATAATTAAGTCGTGTCATTATATCTATGAGTTTTTCATGGTTAATTATTTATTTATTTTATATAAATTCTTTTATATACAATGATATTTTACTTTAAAATGATGAGAAATATAATTAAGTCGTGTCATTATATCTATGAGTCTAACCTCAGATTTCATGCACTTGTATTGTTTTTCATTTTAAAATGTTAAATTTTTATAGTTGCAGTATATGAAAACGTTGTTATTACTCATCATATGTCTATGGTGTCATCTATATTCACTATTCTACTAAATGGTTTCATATTTATCAATCCATGCATGTCTTAATCATCCATTTTTGTTCATTTTCCTACTTCTTATTGATATGATTTTTAGTTCAATGAATTCGTACGTAACCAAAATATAAAATAAACAACCAAGACGGTGCTACTGATCGATCATATAGTTGACTTGTGTGCTGTAAGAAATTTTTTAATTAAAAATAATAATGAATTTTGTGTTACTAATTAAAATCATATAGAAATTTATTAGAATTACTATATAATTTTTTTTTAGGATAAACTACATAAAAGTATCCAAATTATAGGGGTCATTTTAAGTTCATACCCCAACTATGAAAATTTTCATCTAGGTACCCAAATTATATGACCATCAACCAATCACTACCTCCGTTAGGTTTTCCATCCAAATTGCCGTTAAAAGTACATGCGGTAATTCTTTGGTCCAGTCAGCTCATGATTTGGCCAAAATTAGAAGGGTATTTTCGTCACAAAATTTCTCATCTTAATTTTCCTCATCATCTTCATCAATCATCCTCATCATCTTCATCATTCTCATCCTCCCCAGATTGAAACCCTTCCCCAAATTGAAACCCCTCCCCAGATTGAAACCCCTCATCATCGACTCAGACATCAAAAGACCCAATCATCACCCAGCAAACTAAACTAACCCACGAACTCAAAATTCTGGTCCACCCATTTCTAAATCCGAAACCAAACTAACTTACGAACTCAAAATCGAAGAAAACCCATTAAAGGAAGGTGAAGAAGTAGCCAATGGCGGAAAAAGTTTGGAATCCAACCCAGAATATCCCTAGCCTCAATCGAATTCCTATTGACCCTAGCGATGAGGTCTTCGGTTTCGTCCTCGCTCAAATGAGGGATGAGGGCGAGAACTCGTATTTCTTCATCTTGGGTCAACGGGACGACTTCGAGGAAACGGAGGCAGGATCGGACGCAGTCCTCTAAGAGGAGCTCCGAGGCGACAGGGAGAAGATCGAGCCGTCGACACGGTGGTAATGGCGGAGTCGAGATCGGAGGGCAGAGAAATACTTGCAGCGGCGGAGGGTGTGGGCGTGGAGATGTAGAACGACGTGGATTTGGATGGTAGGGGAGGAAGGGTCTACAGGGGAGGGGTCAACAAAGAGGCGAAGGCGAACGTCGGTGGAGGAGGGGTCGTCGAAGGAGTTGGGAGTGGTAGGGTTGGGTTTGGAAATAGGGTCTAGGTTAGAATACGGGTTTGGGTTGGAATGATTGGGTTTTGATGTCTGAGTCGATGATGATGGCCAATTCGAACCTCCACACCCTCTTCTCTCGCTTCGGCAAGATTGCCAAGTCGAGTTGGAGAAGTCTGCATGTTATTGCTGGGTTTGTGTCATGTCTGTGTGGAGTGGTGGTTTTGAATCAGAGGTGTATGTTGCTGAAAAAGGTAAAGATAGTGGATTAGATCGATGAGATGGGAAGATTGATTCCTATTGGGAATGTGCTTGTGAAATAGATCGGATGTTATTATAATGATGGAGATGGAGATGTGGATTTGGGGAAAAGAGGAAGAAAGGAAGAAGAATACGAAGGGAAAAAGAGAATTGGGGATAAAATAGTGACATGACGAAAATGCCCTTCTAATTTTGGCCAAATCATGAGTTGATTGGACCAAAGAGTTGCCACGTGTACTTTTAACTGCAATTTGGATAGAAAACCTAACGGAGGTAGTGATTTGTTGATGATCATATAGTTTGGGTACCAAGATGAAAATTTTCATAGGTGGGGTATGAACTTGAAATGACCCTTATAGTTTGGGTACTTTTATGTAGTTGAACCTTTTTCTTATTCAAGTTTGATAATCGAAATTGTTGATTTCTTAAGATACCATGTGAAGACCATATATACTTGTAAAAATTCAAACAAATTGGAGGTTATTTAATGTCTAGTCATTTAAATGTCACAAATAAATTGACGATTCATTGCAAAAGAATCTAATCTGCTCTAAAATCGTCGATTGTTTTGATACATATGGTTAACTAACGATCTCTAATTTGGTTAAATTTTGTAGAGATGATCTTTATATAATGTTTTAAGAAGCCAATAGTTCTAATTATCATAACTACATATGAAAAGTTACATAAGCAATAACGGTTTATAAAATTTGGATAAAATTCAAGAACATTCACAAAATGCAACCATTTACACTTTTATTTTGTTTTGGTCAAGTTATATTGTCATTTCTTGGACATGAAATATGGAAGAATTTTGTGACCTAATGTTCCCCACATGGACAAGGCCGTGGAGGCACACAAGGGCAGAAAACACCACCTTTTTCCGGTGCAATCAAAAGAATTTAACATCAACTAATTCATATATATTTGGTCTAAAAAAAAACTATTTCATATAATTGAAAACAAAACAAAAAACTATATAGAACTTTCTTAAATCCCATATCCCAATGTTTATAACCTTCCATAATTAATAGTTTTTGTTTCGTCAATATAGTTTCCTATGGTGACAACATTATTAGTTTTAATATTTTTTCCATGTTCTTTATAAAAATATCTTCATATTCTAAGAGGCTTTTAGAGCAAGAAAGAAGGAGTTTTGTAGAGTGTGATCAAAGTTCAAACAAGGAAAACCTTAAAAATCATCGTGCCTGTAAATGCAAAGCCAAATCGATTCAAATTTTATACTTTTTTGTTTATGAAATTTAAGGGGCACGTGCCGCACATGGTACGTATTCCGACTTCATTATTGATATGATTTGTGGTATCTACTTAATAATAATAAGAAGAAATAAAAAAGGATTCGAATCTGACCTAACAGTCAACAGCACCCGGTCACAAATTTTTTGATATTATGGAGACCGAAGAAATCTATTTTGTCTTTTTCTTTTGTGAAGATAGAATGTCGACAGATAAACCGAACCTAACCCGCCAAACCCAACAGACCTTAGATGGAATTGAAAAACTGTTAAAAAAAATCAAAATTTTATATTAAGTATTGTATATTAAGCTAGCACGACGTACACAATATAAATAAAATTAAAATTAAAATTAATTAGAAGAAATTGTCTGTTATATATATAAAACTTTTGAAAACCATCATGAACATGAATAATGAAATAATTCAATGAAAAGATAATGCAGACACCAAAGCCATGAATTATGAGAGCCAACTTTTGCAGCTGCAAAAGGAAAAAGGTCAAAGTATCCATCATTTCCCCCACAGGAGATATTTATTTTATTCGTTAATGGAAGAATTTGAACCCCATTTACGACTTTCAATTTAGCTTCTGATATTCACAACACATATATATTCTCACATTCTGAGAGTGTGTGTGCAAAAGTGGAGCGATACTACAGTAAGTCATTTAGGCATGTCACAATTTTATGACGACATAATTAGCTCAGATTAGATCGATAATTAGAAATTACTCGTGATTAATAAAATTAATTTCGCAAAACACAAACAGAAGAGGGAGGAGAAACGCTAAAACAAATCCAGATGAGAATTCGAACGTTAATGGAATTAAAGAAACCACTCTGAACAATAATCAAAAGAAACGCACCTGAAATTCCGATGTCATAACCAAATATGAGGCCGCAAGACGCGGCGACGATGCATGTGATCACCACCGAAGCTGTTATCTTTCCGTCTATGCCACCCGGAGGCAGAGGCCCGTCGACTGCGAACCCACCCCCGGCCATCTTCCCGGCTCTCTATTTTCTTGGCTTTCTCTTTGGATTTTCTGACAAACCAAACAGCTGCAGCAAAGGCACGGAGCTTAATTTGTTTTTACTTGTTAGTCCGCGTTTGGACAGTTGCAGATTTTCAGAGTGTATGGTTAATTTGGTTTGGGTCAGAAGTGATTAATTTATAAGCAGAAAGAGTAATGGCTTTGCAATATTTGCAATAGTTTACTCGCGTCCAAAAAAAAGTGCAGCTACTTACCTACCAGTAAACAAGTAGATATTATACATATTTCTGTACTTATATATATATATATACATTAAAAATTGAAAATAATAGGGTCAATGTCAATGCGTACTTATTTATTTACCACATTGTTACATCACCTGGTGCAAGTTATAATTTTGGGTTAATTAGTTGAAACTTCATAGATTGATAAATTAACAACTATGAAGTAGTAATGACATATACAAAATTTAAGGTAAAATTTGATACGTTTTTTTGAGAAAAAATTAATTATTTTGTACTTGAAAGGCTTACAAACGGAACAATTGTTGAGGATGTAGAATAAGCAAATACGGAATATATGTTTGTTCAAAATGGAAAACTAAATCAAATCAGTTATATGTTCATTCACTTTAATTATTTTGTTTTTAAAAGGCTTACAAACGGAACAATTGTTGAGGATGTAGAATAAGCAAATGCAGAATATAAATTGATTCAAAATGTAAAACTAAATCAAATCAACCAGATATTCATTCACTTTTTATGCGATGCACTCACTAATTTTATACAATAGATGTACGCCATAATCTTCACTAATTATATTTAAATCTAATCATTTTTTTTTTTTTTCAAGATAATGTGAAATGACAATAAAACTTAATTCAGATCATAATTCATAAATATAAGTATAGTGGATACTGAATATCGATCATATAATGACTGCTGTTATAAGTTTGAACTTTGAACATGAAAGAATTAATTGTTTAAAGTTTGAAGCTAACGGTCTGAAACAAAACATAGGTGGTGAAGGGGTAGTTGGGCATCGCATGAAACAACGCGTGCACGGTGCACCTTCTCTTCTCTTCCATATATTTCCCCTTTTTGGTTGTCCTAATTTGTAGTTTAGGCAGATGTTTGATGTACGTGGGATATTATGATGAGATGGCTTCCACCACCGCAATAAAAGGGAAACTAGAGATGGAAATGTTTGGATTAACAGCTTATATATTAATAGAATAGCAAGGGAACCAATGGTTTGTTTCCATAAACAACTGATGATGACGAGCAGAGGACGTGTTTATGACTTCTAAGGCCATGTTTGATTTGTTCAATAATTGAAGAAAAATTCATCTTTTAGCTATCGTTTAGTAATTAATCTGTTTTTAATTTTTAACTTTTAATTTATATGCTTGAGGACATACAAGAAATGCGGAAGAAAGAGATGGAGAACAAATGCAGAAGAAATAGTAGACAAAATGAAAACTAAAATCCAAAAACCAAAAACCAAAACCTATTTGCTGTGAGTGACTTTTCTTTTCATTATTCCTTCTCTTATTTTCTTTGCAAACCATCATTTCTCCAATACTTACTTTGTACATGTCCCGTGCACAAAAGTAAAAATTGAAAATTAAAAATAAAATAATTATAGAACGGCCCTTTAAGATTTTTTGTCTTTAATATTGCGACTCAATGGTACGTCTCCTCATTGTGTATTGGGTGGTCTCAAGTACGTTCGATCTAGTGGTATTCCTCTTTATTGTGTTGTGAATGAATTCAAATTCGACTCTTATAGAAAACGAGATCAATACCGATATATGCATGCGATCGGACCTCTTCCCAATAATTGCAATACATTAATGTGTCTATTAATTCCCAATAATTGTTGTTCTAAACATGATAATAGTTTCTCATATATAAACATCATTCTCCAAGTGTGAAGCCTATGAACTAAATGGGCTCTAAATGGTAATCAGAGTGAGGTGGACACTTAAGCTCACCTAAACCTAATCAATGACTTTTATAGCCTTTCTTGATTTTGATAAAGATCGTAATCGTACCTACCATTATCATAATCCAAAATTTGCATGGATCCATCGGTCAGAACTCAGAACACTAGAGGATCAAATTATACGGTGATTCTTCGGTATCCGCATGTTTCAGATACACTCACGGCCAAAAACAATTTGATGGTCATATGTGGTCTCTTTTACATCCGACGGTTGGAAAAAAAATTCTATACTTGAGAATTGCTAAACCGACTACATGGGTTGAAGATGTTGATTTTGTCGTCCAGTGAGAGGCTTGGAACGTGTGAGATTTGCTTCTCGAAAATTCAAAAAATAGCCTAAGTGACACAGCAACAACGCCATCCACCACATCGGAGTTTGTGAATTCAACCTGAGATCCATAGATGTCGACGACTTTATCAACCGTAAGCAAAGATGAACGCAGGGGGAGAGTGGAGGAAGAGAGAGAGCCATATCAGATCAAAGGAAATGGCATAAAGAATTTGAAGAAAACTTTCGAACATTCTATCAAGTCATCATAAATTTATAAAGAAAAAGTATCGCTACATTTTGACATTTTTCTACAACTTAGCAAAAAAATAACGACACATATCAACATTTTTTTTACCACTTAATAAAAAACTGTCAATACACATCGACATTTATTCTATAACTTGACAACATAAATGTTGGTACGTATCGAAGTTTATTCTACAACTTGGCAAAAAAATATCAATATATATCGACGCTTATTCTACAACTTGGAAAAAAATGTCGATACATATCGAAACTTTTTATCACTTGGTAAAAAACGTCGATATATATCGACGCTTATTCTACAACTTGGAAAAAAATGTCGATACATATCAAAGTTCTTTTGTCACTTGGCAAAAAGTTTCGATATGTATCGACACCTTTCCACTACTTGACCAAAAGTATTGATACATCTACAACTTGGCAAAAAAGTGTCTATACATATCGAAACTTTTTCCACTATTTGACAAAAAGTGTTTATACATCTACAACTTGGCAAAAAAATGTCTATACATATTGAGACTTTTTCTACTATTTACAAAAAAGAGTTGATATATCTACAACTGAGCAAAAAATGTCGATACATATCGACACTTTTTCTACTCCTTAGCAAAAAAATGTCGATATGTATCTACATTTTTCTACATCTTGGGCAAAAAATGTCGATATGTTACCGACATTTTTCTACAACTTGGAAAAACATTCCACTACTTGACAAAAAGTGTTGATACATCTACAACTTGGCAAAAAATGTCTATACATATCGAAACGTTTTCCATTACTTGACAAAAAGTGTTTATGCATCTACAACTTGGTAAAAAAGTATCTATACATATTGAAACTTTTTCTACTATTTGGAAAAAAGAGTTGATATATCTACAACTGGGCAAACAATGTCGATATATATTGACACTTTTTCTACTACTTAGCAAAAAAATGTCGATATGTATCTACATTTTTTCTACATCTTGGGCAAAAAATGTCGATATGTTACCGACAATTTTTCTACCTCACTACTTGACAAAAAGTGTTGATACATCTACAACTTGGCAAAAAAGTTTCTATACATATCGAAACTTTTTCCATTACTTGACAAAAAGTGTTTATACATTTACAATTGCATAAAAAATAGTGGACAAAATGAAAACAAAAAACCAAAACCTATTTGCTGTGAGTGATTTTTCTTTCATTATTCCTTCATTATTTTCTTTCCAAACCACCAATTCTCCTATACTTACTTTGTACATGACCCATGCACAAAAAGTAAAAATTGAAAATCAGAAATAAAATAATTATGGAACGGCCCTTTAAGATTTTTTGTCTTTAATATTACGACTCAAAGGTACGTCTCCTCATTGTGTATTGGGTGGTCTCAAGTCCGTTCGATCTAGTGGTATTCCTCTTTATTGTGTCGTGGATGAATTCAAATTCGACTCTTATAGAAAACGAAATCAATACCGATATATGCATGTGATCGGGCCTCTTCCCAACAATTGCAATACATTAATGTGTCATATATGTATTAATTCCCAATAATTGTTGTTCTACAACTTGGAAAACACATTTCCACTACTTGACAAAAAGTGTTGATACATCTACAACTTGGCAAAAAAGTTTCTATACATATCGAAATTTTTTCCATTACTTGACAAAAAGTGTTTATACATCTACAATTTGGCAAAAAAGTGTCAATACATATTGAAACTTTTTATACTATTTGCAAAAAAGAGTTGATATATCTACAACTGGGCAAAAAATGTCGATACATATCGACTCTTTTTCTACTACTGAGAAAAAAAAAGTCAATATGTATCCATATTTTTTCTACATCTTGGCCCAAAAATGTTGATATGTTACCAACGCTTTTTCTACAACTTGGAAAAAAAATGTCGATACATATTGACATTTTTTCTACACTTTTTACATATAAACACTTTTTTACCATTTGGCAAATCTACATTTTCTCTACAACTTGGCTAAAAAGTGTCGATGCATATCGACAATTTTTCTATCACTTGCCAATAAGTGTCGATACATATCGATACTTTTCTACCATTTGGGAAAAGAAAGTTGTGCTGACATTTTTTTTACAACTTGGCAAAAAAGTGTCGAAGCATATCGCCACCTTTTTTTACCACATAGCAAAAAAATGTCGATATGTTATGACAGTTTTTTTACCACTTGGTAAAAAAGTGGCGATACATATTGACATTTTTTCTACCACTTGTCAACATGTCGATATGTATCGACACTTTTTCTACCACTTGGATAAAATTCTCCATACATATTGACACTTAATAACCATTTGACAAAAAAAGTGTCAATTCATTAGACGCTAATTCTACAACTTGATAAAAAAAGTGTCAAATAGTATCAAGATGTGAGCTAGTTATTTGGTTTTGTTTTAGGCCTCATAATAGGTTAGTATATTGGCAGGGCCGGTCCAAACATTTGAAGGACTAGAACAAGAATATAAATTGTGCCATAAATTCACACATAATTATTAAAAATATAAACTTTTATAAATTGACTGTTTCATTTTTATACTATGAGGCTTCGTTAAAACCTTCAATCTTCATCATGAAAGCTGAAAATCAAAACCGAGGTCTCACTTAGAATTATGATAGTTATTGAATTGATTCCATCTTTGCCTTTTTTTTTTTTTTTTTTTTTTTTTTTTTCAATGAAAGCCTTCTTTGCTCTTTGATTTATTGAATTGATTTATCTGACGGTCTATACGCTAAAAATACTTACTTTAAGTTTTAATTTTTTTTTTATAATTTATAACATAATATATTTTATTCAAACCTTATATTATTTTAGGCCCATAACGGACACCCCTCTTATCCTAACTAATGGCCGACCCTGTATATTGGGCCTCCTAAACGAGTTGACGACACCCACTAAGAGCATGTCTAACGACGAATCAAACAACACAGCAAGAGCATGTCTAAATGTACATATTGGCGGGAAAATCGGATAAAACCGGTTCACCAGGTGGAAGGCGGTAAACAAGTAAAGTAAATAAAACACGGTAAATAGAGAAACAAAAGAGGGGTATATTCGTCAAGATAGAGCCAATGTCTTAAGCCGTTCACTGTCCTCGCAAAATCCCCACCTCAAAATCACAAACCCTAGCGTGAGCCCTCCGCCGCAGACACAGACGTACACACCACTCTCTGCCTCTTTGAGATGTCGCACTTCGGTCGATCTGGACCTCCGGATATCAGAGACACCTACTCCCTCCTCGTCCTCAACATCACTTTCCGTATGTATCATTTTACCCTTATTCGGTTCTTCTTTACTTAAAACCCTGACAATCTCTCTTTCTGATGCTATTAATTTTCCGTTTGTATTTTCTAGGAACCACCGCAGACGATTTGTTCCCGCTCTTTGACAAGTACGGCAAAGTCGTCGATGTCTTCATTCCCAGAGACAGAAGAACTGGAGACTCGCGCGGCTTTGCTTTTGTACGGTATAAGTACCAAGACGAGGCTCAAAAGGCCGTGGAGAAGCTCGACGGTTAGTCTCTTTATCTATCTCAGGCCTCTTATGACCTTACTTAGGAGCTAGGATACTGTAATTAATCATTTAATTTTACTTTCAGGGAGGGTTGTCGATGGAAGAGAGATTATGGTACAATTTGCTAAGTATGGCCCCAATGCTGAGCGAATGTAAGTTTTTTTATTTAATATTGTGGTTAATGAGCATTGGGTTTTTGGAAAGTTTTGGTTTTGTATTGCTATTTTATCAATTTGAAAATTTTCGTTTTGTTTTTCAATTTCTAGCCACAAGGGTAGGGTGAGTGAGTCATCTTCTAAGCTAAAATCAAGGTCCAGAAGCCGCAGCCCTCGGCCAAGGTGAGAGCCTTTCTTCTTTGCTAGAATTGGTTAAAGCGTAAATCGTTGTATTCTGACTATAACAAGTATTTGCTAAAGTGTCTAACTTTGTGGTCTAATGTAGGGTTTTAGTGTCCATCTGATAATTTGTGAGGCTGTATTTAGTTGTTATTAACATCCTACTCGTTGCTTTAAAAATATAGGAATTTAATTTTAGCAGCTGATGGTTATCAATTTACATTGATGTGGACTCAAAATGTGCAGAAGGCACATATGCTTTTGTAGTGCAAGGTGCTAGTGTGGTTATTTTCACATATTTTCCTTTTTGTTTCTTAACCCTTATCTTAGACCAATCTTCCAGCATAATGAAAGAGTACCAAAATCCTCTTTATCAAAGCTCAATCATTTTTAATTCAAATCTAAAACACAATGTTTGAATGGTTGGATGAGGAGCTCTCTACTACTGCCTTATTCTGCATGATGCCTGTGGGTGGAAGATGATATCTCTGTTTCAGTCATTTGAATATTGAAATTGCACAGCTACTCATTCCAGTTGGTGTTTTGTTTCTATGAGTTTCACACATATCCTACCTTATTACTAAATTTTGTCCACCTAGGTTTCTATTCTCACTGAAGTAAAATAACATGGGTTTTGTTATACAGTAAGTGTACTGGACCTTTTTTTGTGCTTTTGAAAAGTTATACTATGAGATGGTCCTTTTTAACTAGTCCTTTTTTTGACAAAATTTTTTGGAGTCCATTTTGTAAATTACTGTGCTGCAATTGATCTTAATAACTTCCAGGTATCGAGATGAATATAAGGATAACGATTACAAGAGAAGTCGCAGTCGAAGTAGGGAGAGACATGGTCGTGACAGGCACCACAAGAGTGAAAGAGAGCATCGTTACAGAAGTAGGAGCCGAAGTGCAAGTCCTGGTAACCATAAATCCCGTGAGAGGGGAAGATATGATGATGAGCGGCGTAGTCGGAGCCGGTCATATGGAAGGTATAAAATATTGCTTCTCATTTCCCCCCCATCTTCTTTATAAACTTTTGTGCCTCACCAGTGTGTTATTTGATGCAAAATGGTTGTATTCTAAGTGCCTCGCCTACTCGGAATAGCCCTAAATCTCGTAGGAGCCCATCTCCTCGTAGGAGCCTATCTCCCCGAAGGAGCCTTTCTCCTCGAAGGAGTGTATCTCCTCGTAGGAGCCCATCTCCTCGTAGGAGCCGATCTCCTCAGAGGAGCCCATCCGCTACTAGGAGCCCATCTCCTCGTAGGACACCTTCAAGAGGTGAGAATGCTGATGGACGCAACCGTAATGAACACTCTCCTACCCCCAAAGACGTTTCACCAATTGGTCGACATTCTGCAAGTCCTTCCCCTCGTAAATCTGATGCTGATGTGAGCTCATACACCACAAATACCTCTAAATTTTGTACCTTTAATTGGGTTGCAACATATTATTTCGTAAATAAGTTTGTGTATGAGTTGTTTAGGTTGTTACTTCTGTGCAGGAATGATGGATTGGCGTACCATGTGGCCAGAGATGATAACTTTTGGGTCGAGGCCTTGAGTCTGCATTCATAGCTGGGAGATAAGATTCATATTATGATCAACTTATCAAATGTTACATTTGACTGCCCTGCAGTTTTGTTGAAGGTTAAACATTTCTTTGTTGGACTCAGTGAATTTCTTAACTCATCTAAGTTTGATGGTAGTTTTTTGTATTCTAATTTATGAGCTGGTACGATTATAAGTGTTTGCTGTAGTTTCTATGATGGCTGTTGCAGTCACTACCAATGGGAGTCTTCCTATTAATATTTACATTGCAACTTTTCAGCATCTGTGCTTGGTTTTATCTTCGTTCTTGTTTTTAAATATTTAATCTTTTTTGTTTCTTCCTATCTTTCTGATTACTGGGATGTTCACTGAGTTGTTTACTTTCACTCGTTTTTTCTTTAAATTGAAATGTTCTATGTTCTATGTTCATATACTTACGATGGTCCATATACTGGCCTTATTTAGTGATGTTCGTGAAGAGTGAACATTGCTGATTGACAAGATGCTGTAGTAGCTGTTGGTGCTATTTTTACACAAATGGTAGATGTCAATATGTCATGTCCATGCTGATTGCTGTCTGGTCCATAGACTGGCCTAATTTAGTGGTGTTCGAGATGCTGTAGTAGCTGTTGGTGCTATTAACTACACAATGGTAGATGTGAATATGTCATGTTCATGCTGATTGCAGTCTGGTCTTAACCTGTTTTGCTGTCACGAAACTCTGGTTGGTAAGACTAAAATTTTTCAGTCTTATATAAATGGGGTTTTTTTTCTTCTTTTTCCCTGATCACACTTATTTTCCTTCACTGCTTGTAAAAGTTTAGTCCGGCAAAGGAATCGGGGATGCTGTGGTTGCCTACAGTTGATCGAAATTCACTTGCCATTGCATGTTGCTGATGCAGTTTATGTGAAAACATGTTGTCTTACCTTTTTCTTTCTTTTTGGGAATGGAGAAAAAAGAAGAGAACCACAGGGGGGAGGGGAGGGGTGTTATGATTAGCATGAGTTAACTGTTGCTACTGTCTATTCGATTATGACTGGTCCATATTTTTAGTCATACCCTTGTTGATGCAATATTGGTATATCTAGGTAAATACTGCCACACGTTACATGTTCATTATGTGAATTACTTAAGCTTGTATAATGATTTTTGAATAATTTTGTAAATGTAGCCCTTCTTATGCCAATTCTGTTCATTTTGTTGAAATTCTTCGAGCTCTTGGTTACTACATCATGGTATCATCCTGATTAACTGCTAGATGATGATGTAAACTCCGGAGGAATGCTACCAGTCACCCATGCGCGTTGTTTGCAGTAAGTTGATGGGCTGTGGGGCCTATTTTCATCAATGGTTGGCAGCCTCCTTAAGCGTGTATGAGCGGCGATTGCTAGCACAACTCGTAACTGAATGATTGTGGTACTGAAATTTGTTTTAATCAATTATCTTAGATTAATTTTGACTCTTTTAAAACTATCTTCAATTTCTTTTTCCTGCCCGCGCACTTCTAAAAATGTCCTCATGACTAGGTCTATACCATTAATTCATTAACAGATGAGTTGGCCTCTTAGAGGTGTGACTTGTTCTTCACCGTTAAACCGATGTGACAATCAGGGTTACTTGGTTATGAGTCGTGTTCATCGTTAAACAAGAATTATAGTCAATAGTCTACTAAAAATATATGCAATGTCAAATTTGGTTCATTTTTGACTTTGTAAACCATTCTTGGCTCTGTATATAAAAATTTGACTACTGGGAGTCAGTTCTGAATGCCATGGTGGAGGCCGTTTCACGTTATAGGTGACAAGGACTAGTAATAATACAATAGCCAGAGAAATTATAGTCGATGGCCGGCATGTTTCTAGCTACGAACAAAATAGATATTTTTTTAGAGCAAATTATCTTTTAGTACCTTCATGTTTACACTAAATTTCAGAGTTATACCTAACGTTTTAAATTTTGCATTTTAGTACTCTGAATTCTTTAAAACGTTTCATTTTTATTCTAACGACACATTTTTCAGCTGAATTTCTGTTGGTTGATAATGTGACGCATGTGGGGCTCCACAAAAATAAATTTCACGGTGACTTTGGGCAAAATTACATAATTAGTCATTGGTTATCTCATGTCTAACATCTCCCGCTGAAATACTGAATGAGAGATAATCAAGTGTTAATTATAATTTGTTTTTGTGGGGTCCCACACGCGTCACGTCATCAAATAATAGAAATTCAGCCTAAAAATGTGTCATTGGGATAAAAGTGAAACGTTTTAAAGAATTCAGGGTACTAAAATATAAAATTTAAAACGTCAGGTATAACTCAACGTGAGGATTCTAAAGTGTAATTTGTTCTTTTTTTTAATCCAGCCTCGTGCATGCAAAATTCTGGGTTTGAATATTCGATTTTCTTTATTCAAATGTACATTACTTTTCAAACAAGAAAAACGAAGTAGCTTGTAAATGCTCTTAACAAGTTGACCATTATGAAAACTATAATAACCTGCAAGATACTCAGCATGATATGATATCGTCATCCTAAACGACAAACTTATAACAACAAATATTCCAACCAAGGCTTTCCAAGTTCTTTATCATTTTTGTCAAGAAGAAGAGAACAAGCTAGAATGAAAAAAACATTTCAACCACCATGGGAACATCAAGCTTTGACAAATGTTTATGCTCTCTGAGTTTCTCAATCATGTTTATGATTCTTTTTGTTTCTTCAGTTTCTGCTTCTTCTGAAGAAGCCAGTGCGCTTCTGCAATGGAAAACCAGCATTCAAGACCCTCAGTTACACCTAACTTCATGGACAAGTCTCCATCCTTCCAACACAACAACTCCATGCAATTGGTTTGCCATCTCTTGCAACAATGCCATGAGTGTCATCAAAATCAACCTCACTAATTCGGGCTTACAAGGTACGCTACATGAATTTTCATTTTCGTTGCTCCCGAATCTTGAGTATTTTGATCTTAGCAAGAACTCGATCTTTGGCTCCATTTCATTTCAAATCAGTCACCTCTTAAAGCTTGTCCATCTTGATTTGTCATGTAATCATTTCAATGGTTCAATTCCGGCTTCTTTGGGAAACCTAAGCAATCTAAGTCACTTGAATCTTGGTAGTAACTTCCTTTCTGACTCCATTCCTTTAGAGATTGGAAACCTTTCGAATTTGGTGGATCTTTTCTTGAATACCAACAATCTCACAGGTCTAATCCCATCAAATTTTGTCAACTTAAAAAAGTTAAGGTTTTTACACATGCATGAGAATATGCTTGTTGGTTCCATTCCACTAGATATAGGAAGGAAGCTTGTATCTCTCACTAATCTGAGCCTATACAGCAACAAGCTTTCGGGTCCAATCCCAGATACAATATGTGACTTGACAAACCTCACCCTGCTTGAACTCTACCGGAATCATCTTTCAGGCCCTATCCCGGAAAATATTGGGAACCTGAAGTCTCTTGTTGTTTTAAACCTCATGGAGAATCAACTCACAGGTCCTATTCCCATGTCAGTTGGAAATTTGAGCAAGTTACAAGTATTATACGTTCGTGACAACCCGCTATCAGGTTCCATCCCTGAAGCCATTGGGGATCTCATGAATCTGGTTGTGTTTAGAGTTGCAAGAAACAACTTGACAGGCTATTTGCCTCAGAATCTCTGCAAAAATGGGTTGCTTACACATTTCACAGCAAATGGAAACCGCCTTGTAGGCCGAATCCCAGAAAGCTTGAGAAACTGCACCACTTTGTACAGAGTCCGCCTTGATGGAAACCAACTCACTGGAAATATATCTGAAGACTTTGGGGTGTATCCGAACTTGAGTTACATAAATCTAAGTGACAACAAATTTTATGGAGAAATTTCGGGAAAATGGGGGAAGTCTTTGAAGCTAACAGATTTTGAGATTGCAGGGAACAACATCACTGGTTTCATACCACCTGAGATTGGAAACTTCACTCAACTTGGTTTGCTTAATCTTTCTTCAAATCGTCTAGTTGGGATGATCCCGGTACAACTAGGAAACCTGACTTCTTTGGTGAAGCTTATGTTGAATGACAATCAACTTTCTGGTCCTATACCTCAAGAGCTTGGATCACTGACTGAGCTTGAGTATCTTGACCTGTCAACCAACAATATGAGCCATTCGATTCCAAGTAGCCTCGGGAACTTGGGGCATCTGCACCACATGAATTTGAGCTGCAACAAGTTAAGCAATGGATCTCCATATCAGTTGGGGGAGTTGCATCACTTGTCTGTGCTCGATTTGAGTCATAACTCTCTGGATGAAGAGATACCAACTGAATTTTCTACTTTTGATAGCTTGGTGACACTAAATCTTTCCCACAACAACTTCTCTGGTGTCATTCCAAAAAGTTTTTATAAACTTCTTGGATTGGAATTCGTTGACATATCATATAATCAATTATTGGGTCCAATTCCAAACAACAAAGCATTTCAAGAGGCTCCGAGCGAAGCATTTCAAGGGAACCAAGGTTTGTGTGGAAATGCAACCGGTCTGCAGCCCTGCAAGATTAGTCCTATAGAAAAGAGGCCTAACTCGAAAACTATTGGTTTCAAATTTGTGCATTTTATCATACCACCAGTGGTGGGAGCACTTGCAATTTCTTGCTGTGGAATTTATTTCACTTTGCTGAGAAGAAAGAAATGTCAACAAACAGAAGAAAGTGCAGAATCTCCCCCCAAAGAATTCGAACTGCGAACGATTTCAATCTTTGATGGGAATTTATTCTATGAAGAAATCATAAAAGCAACTGAAGATTTTGATGATGCATATTGCATTGGAAGAGGAGGATTTGGAAGTGTCTACAAAGCAAAGCTTCCCTCAGATGACTTGGTAGCTGTAAAGAAACTCCACAGTCCATGTGATGGTGATCAGAGGAGTTTCCATAAGGAGTTCTTAAATGAAGTAAGGGCATTAACTGAGATACGCCATCGAAACATTGTCAAACTTTATGGTTTCTGTTCACATTCACGACACTCGTTTCTGGTTTATGAGTATCTTGAAAAGGGTAGCTTGTTTTCGATCTTGGCCAATGATGAGGAGGCTAAGAAATTGGATTGGAGTAAAAGGTTGAATATCATTAAAGGTGTGGCTCATGGCTTAGCCTACATGCACTTAGATGTGTGGCCGCCAGTTGTTCATCGAGACATATCAAGCAAGAACATTTTGCTAGACGCTGAATATGAGCCTTGCATTTCAGACTTTGGCACTGCTAAGCTTCTTGACCTTGACTCATCTAACTGGACAACTGTCGCAGGCACATTCGGATATGTAGCACCAGGTAACAATTTGACAACATAACATGTCAAACTATTTAATCGGATCAATAACTTTAAATTTGTTTTGTTTCTCTTTTGGCAGAGTTTGCATATACAATGAAAGTGACTGAGAAATGCGACGTTTACAGCTTTGGAGTGTTATCACTTGAAGTGATTAAAGGGAAGTACCCCAGCAACGTTGTAATAGGGTCTTTGTTGTCACCGGCAATCAGGGAAGGCAAAATGCCGGCTGAATTGGTGGACGATCGCCTTCCATCTCCGATGGATAAAGTTCTTGACAAAGTACTTACCATCTTAAAGCTAGTAGTTGCATGCTTACATGCAAATCCAAAGTTTAGGCCGACAATGCGCGACGTTTCTCAGATTCTGACGATCCAATTCTCCGGTGTAGAGGACAGACAGGTAGAGTGCTGAATAATTTGTGTTCGGTTGAGACATTGGAGAGGGATTAAACTTGGATCAGATCCTTCCATTTTTTCAGACTGGAGATGTAGATGTAGCTGCCAATTAAGTGACATGAGTATATACCCATTATAGATTTTTTTTTTTGGGTTTCTTTTTGTGAAATGTTAGCTTGTAATATAATTAATGATCTCTCAATAGGCTAAGTGTATGCCAAAATTCTATCGATTTTTTGAAAAGTTTGTTTGGGATTTGGTACCAATTTCTAGATACTCACTACGGTTTTTAGGTCCGGAAACTACGGTTTTTAGGTCCGGAAATGAGTAACTAATTAGATTATATGCAAACATTAGTATCTAAGTCTATACGTGTCCAAAAATTTTCAGAATGTGAAGCATATTGTGTAGGTTTCTTCCCTTTCCTTTGTTCACCGAAAAAAAAATAAGAAAAATAAAATTCATGGTCAAAATTAAAATGTAGGTAATAAGAGAAAGTTAATAGAGAGCTGGTAATGACATTATTAGACAAGAAAACCATAAACTACAAATTCACAAATCAACAACGAATTCTACCAATTACACCGAAACAAACGCAACAAACATTAACTATTTATGAATTTTTTTTGTACCATAAGAACCCACGCCGAGCACACAAGAATCTTCAAACCAAAGGACAAAAGAAAATAAGCTGCAGCCTCACTATAATTTACCCACCATGACATTGCCCAACTTACGAGCTTTTTTGGGCTTATTTATGCTGTTTCTTCTGGTCCTTCCCGACCATGTCACTGCCGAAGACCGCAGGCAACTTGGAGTTCCTGGCAAGCATCATAAGCCAAGATACAGTGGTGGCCCTTGGAAGCATGCTCATGCCACATTCTATGAAGGAGGCTCTGGATCATTCGGTACCTACCAATAATTTAAAAGTGATCAAAACTTCATTATTTCTTGAATTTAAAAACCTACCTATATATTTCTATGGGCTAATTGTACGTTTTGAACTCATTGTAGGGGGGGCTTTTGGGTACCATGATGTTGTTCAAGAAGGGTACGGCCTAGAGACTGTCGCATTGAGCAATGCATTGTTCAACAATGGACAGTCTTGTGGTGCTTGTTACGATATCTAATGTGTCGACCAACCTCAATGGTGCAAGCCCGGGCAGCCAACTCTGCATGTCACAGCAACCAAAAATTGCCCACCTGCAGGATGCTGTGATCCACTCAAAGAACATTTCGACATAGCCAAGCCTGTATTCCTCAACATTGCCGAGTACAAGGCCGGTGTCGTTCCAGTCATGTACCGCAGGTACGTACGTAATGCTTTTATTATGCATGCATGTCATACAACGTGACAATCAAACAATATTATCTTAGTATGTCAATTTTATTAAAGAAGAATTTTGATTTTTATGATTGGTTTAATTATAGGGTTCCATGCCAAAAGACGGGAGGTATTCGATTTACAATAACGGGGAATCCTTACTTTAATGAAGTGTTGGTGTGGAATGTAGCTGGAGCAGGGGATGCGATCAGTCTGCAAGTGAAGGGCGATGATCATGTGCCATGGACAATGATGAAGAGAATGTGGGGGCAGAAATGGGTTACCGAAGTCAAGCTGGTTGGTGAGTCACTCACCTTCCAAGTAGAAGCAAGTGATAAAAGAAAGTCCACCTCATGGGACATAGCCCCTAAGAATTGGCAATTTGGCCAGACCTTCGATAAGAATCAACATCACAAGCAGATCATGATGTAATGTGTTATAAATTACAATGTAACAATTTCTCCAAGTTCACACTGGATGTATTTATAAAAATCATAGATGGTACAAATCTGATGTCAAAATTGTTGGTGTGTAGGCTGTCCACTTGGCACTCCAAGTGGCAGCTAGGTGGCCTAGCTGATGTGGAAGGAGATCCTAACCGAATCTGTGAAAGGAGTGTGTGAGTGTGCACTTTACTGGAGTGCCAAGACCTTCTAGATTGTATTAGACATGTGGAACCTTGTAATTGGATGAATGACATCATAGTGTCATCATCATGTAATTGAATTGAGAGTGTGCAAGGTGTGTGTATGTAAGCCTAATCGGCATAAGTGAACAATCAATGAAAATATTCAGTCATAGCTAAGAGCAATATTCAGAAAATTCATTCAAGCATTTTATCAAACACACAGTGTGTAAGAATCATCACTATGATCGTCTCTAACATTGAGAGTTCATACAATCCAGAAAAATTGAAAATGAAATCCTAATCGAGTCCTATACCAGTTGTTTGCAGCTCTGAGTCTAGGATTAAAGAATTACCTTGAGCAGAAGTCCATCTGCATCGATTCCGCTTTCGAGTCCTTCTCTGGCTTTGTTCTGAAACTAACATGGTATCAGAGCTTAGTCTATGATCATCATACTGGGACGTCTGGTCTATGAAGCACACTCAACATCACATTGCTGATCCAAAACCGGTCTAACATGGCTGGAGTTACTGGAGGAGGAGAGGTGAGAGTACCTACATTCATTGGGGAGAACTATGATTTTTGGAGCATCAAAATGAAAACAATATTGAGAGGTCATGATCTATGGAAAGTAGTTGAGCAAGGCATACCTGAACTTGAGTTTGACAATGATGAGGAAGAGATTGAGACGGCTCAATCTAGAGTTGACCAGATCAAGGATGCTGGGGCACTTGGGATGCTGTAGAATGCAGTAGCATGAGAGATTTTTCCCACGATCTCCAATGAAGAGCATGTCAAAGATGTCTGGGATCTGCTAAGACAAGAATACCGTGGTCACTCTAAGGTAAGGGCTGTAAAACTTCAATCATTGCGTAGGGACTTTGAATACACTAGGATGAAGGATGATGAGTCATTATCTACTTATTTCTCTAGATTATTTGGGGTAGTAAATCAAATGAAAGCCTATGGAGAAGAAATTTCTGAGCAGAGACTTATACAGAAAATTCTGATTAGTCTAACAAAGCCTTATGACTCTATTGTGTCCATCCTAAAAGAAACCAAATATATTGAGCATATTAGTGTGCAGAGTGTAGTGGCATCTATACGTGCTTTTGATCAAAGATGGGAAATGCATTCTAGTGATGTTGTTGAGAAAGCATTCTCTAGTCTTAGTATGAATTCAAAGTCACAGCAATCAAATACAAATCAGGGCGAGTTTAAAAGCCATACAAAGGTGGAAACAAAAATTGGAATAACAAGTCCAATTCAGCAGTGAAATACAACAAGTCCACTGGAAATCACATAGGTGAAGCAAATCGTTCTGGCAAGTGCAAAGTGTGTGTGACAAATTGCACTATGGAAAGTGCTGGTATGAAGGCAAAACCAAGTGTTTCAAATGCCGTAAATTTGGTCACATGGCCAAGGACTGTGAATCAAAACCTACTGTGAATCTAGCTAAACAAGTTGAAGGAGAAGAAGGGAATATGTTCTATTCTTGTCACTCAGCATCAACCAACAAGGACACAAGTGTATGGTATGTTGACAGTGCTTGAAGCAATCACATGACAGGACATGAAGATTTACTTGTCAATGTGGATAGAAGTTTAAAGGTCAAAGTTAAAATGGGCACTGAAGACTTAGTTCAAGCAGTTGGAAAGGGTACATTGGTGATTCACACTAGTCAGGGTGAGAGGCACATCAAGGATGTGATGTTAGTGCCTAGACTTGATGAAAATCTTCTTAGCGTTGGTCAAATGATTGAGGATGGTTATGCTTTGGTGTTTGGTGATCAAAATTGATAATTTGGCTAAATTGTATTACTTCATTCATCTCAATGGGAATATTTATACATAGTAAACAATCTATTCTAGGAAAGTCAACCTATACAATTAATCTGACAGCTATTCCTGATTCTAACACATTAACTCTTATCTAAATAAGGAACATAATAATAACACAGAATATTCTACAGTTGTACGCCAACTCTCCCCCTAAAGTTGATGCATAGATATCACACATGCCCAACTTGGATAGTGCTGTATAGAATGGACCACTAGGGACAACATGAGTCATCACATCAGCCAGTTGATCTACCCTTTTAATGTAAGGAACCTTTATCTTCCTAGAGTATAGATTATCTTTTATGTAGTTCCTGTCCAGCTCAACATGTTTAGTCCGATCGTGCTCCACTGGGTTATTTGCGATTTCAATAGCTGCCGTGTTATCACATAAGAGGGTCATAGGCTGCTTCGAACCAAACCCGAGTTCACTGAGGAGAATTTTCAGCCATGTGAGCTCTGTGGTTGCTTGATGAAGGGCACGATATTCAACTTCTGCACTAGATAATGACACCACATTATGCTTTTTGCTTCTCCAAGACACTAGATTGCCCCCAACAAATGATACATAACATGATGTAGACTTTCTATCCAATTTAGATATGGCAAAATCTGAATATGTATAACCCACAATGTCCAGATGACCATGTTTGGTGAACATAATACCTTTTTCCTGGGGAAGACTTAAGATAAGCTAAAATATGATTCACTGCACCCATGTGTTGGTCACTTGGATTGTGCATGAACTGACTCACAACACTAACTGCATAAGATAAGTCAGGTCTAGTGTGAGTTAGATAAATCAACTTTCCCACCAGCCTCTGATATCTCTCTAGTTAGGGTAAACACTTAAGCCATGATTCATCTCAATAGGTGTATCAACAGGTTGACAAGCTGAGTTCCCAGTTTCGAATAAGAGATCTAACACATACTTATGTTGAGAAAGGATGAGACCATGCTTAGATCGAGATACTTCAATGCCCAAAAAATATTTTAGAGCTCCCAAGTCTTTCATTTCGAACTCCTTAGACAAGTAGCTCCGAAGCTTCTCTATTTTACTGGGTTTACTACCTGTGACTATCATGTCATCAACATAAACAATAATTAATGTAATATCATCCCCATCTCTCTTATAAAATAGAGTGTGATCCGCCATATCTTGCTTAAAACCATACTCTTTCATAGAGTAGCTCAATCTGCCAAACCATGCCCTTGTCGACTGTTTCAATCCATATAGAGCCTTCTTCAACTTGCGTACTTCACCTCCTTTTGATGTAAACCCTGGAGGGGGGATCCATATATACCTCTTCCAAAAGATCACCGTGTAAAAAAGTATTCTTCACATCAAACTGCCTTAACGGCCAATCTAGATTAACCGCAAGAGACAATATAACTCTAACAGTATTCATTTTATCCACGGGAGCAAAGGTCTCTTGATAGTCGATTCCATAAGTCTGGGTGTACCCCTTGGCGACCAATCTAGCTTTGTACCTGTCAATTGTCCCATATGACTTGTACTTTATAGAAAACACCCACTTACACCCTACAATCTTCTTATCCCTAAGAAGCTCGACCATCTCCCAAGTAGAATTTTTCTGGAAAGCCGTCATTTCTTCTATCATAGCTGATTTCCACTTAGGATTTTCAGGGCTTCCTGAAAATGACTAGGAATAGATACAGAGGATAACGGAAGGGCAAATGCAAGATTAGTCTTAGATAGACGATGATATGACAAAAAATCAGTGATAGGATAGAGGACATTAGAGGATGATTTTGAGAAACCAAACCTATCAGGTGCTTGTCGTTCACGAAGAGGGTATCTCCTACCTTGATCTTCAACCTGAGGATTCAAGATACGAATTTCGGGAATCAAAGAGGGTGAAGAAGAATGTACCTCAAGATTTGTCTCAGAAGAGTCATCTGATGGCACGGTAGTATCATTGAGAGGAATATTGGAGCTTGGAGGGGGATATAATAGCAACATCCTTGTTCCTCCTTGTATAAACCTTTTTGAAAACCAAATCATCTAGTCTCTCTATTCTCTCTTTGGGTTCAGTTGAATCTTTAGCTGAGAACTCCCCCTGACTTCTTGAAATCCAAAATCTCTTTTCTCCGAGCCATAATTTTTCCTCTTCCTTACTACTAATCTCCCCCTGAAGAGGAACTAGAGACACATCCGCAGAAAAATAAGACTCACGTTCACATAATTGAATATCCATGGAAACATAGTATTTTCCTATAGGATGGTGGTAGCATTTATAGTCCTTTTGAGAGGTAGAGTAGCCTAGAAAGACACATTTAAGAGCAAGAGGATCAAGTTTGTCTCTTTGGTGTGAGTGAACATGAACAAAACAGGCACAACCAAAAACTTTAGGACAAAGACTTAAGGCAGAAGGAATAGAGTGAAACTGAGATAAAATACGCAAAGGAGTTTGATAGTTAATGACACGAGCAAGCATACAGTTGATAAGGAAAACAACAGTCATAACATCATCAGCCCAAAAAAGTTTTGGAACACGCATAGTAAAGCATAAAGCTCGTGCCACTTCAAGAATGTGGCGATTTTTACGCTCTGCTATGCCGTTCTGTTGGGGTGTATATGTACAGGTTGTCCGGCGGAGGATGTCATTTTCTTTGAAAAATTTAGCAAGGGAGTTAACAAACTCACGACCATTGTCATAATGAAAAACCTTAACCTGTGTGTTAAATTGTGTGACAATCATTTTCGAAAATTGAGGAATAATTCTTATTACTTCATCCTTAGTTTTCAGCAAATAAACCCAACTCACACGAGTGCAGTCATCAATAAAAGACACAAAATACCTATGACCCAAAGTAGAAGGAGTAGAGAAAGGACCCCAAACATATGTAAAAACTCGGGTAAAAGGAAGCTGACTTTTGTTGAAACTCATTTTAAAGGGTACACGATGATTCTTTGCATAAATGCATTGTTCACACTGTAAACTAGAAATTGAAACATTTTGAAACAACTTAGGAAATAAGCGTTCTAGATAAGGAAAAGATGGATGACCTAAACTACAATGCCATAGAAGAATTTTCTCTTTATTAGGTGTCTCTCTTGTCACCTGGAAAACATGGTCAGATTCAGATTGTAACTCCCTTGTCCCCTCCAAGTAGTAGAGACCTTCTCTCTCCTTACCAGTGCCAATCGTCATTTTCGTAAGATTGTCCTAAAACACACAGTGAGTAGAATTGTAAGGACCCTTCTCGAATTTTCCCTCGAAACCCGGAAAGAACCCTTATCCCGTCTGACAGCTCTTTTACCTCAAAATTTAAATATCAGAAATACCCTTTATCCTTAAATAATTTTTAGTAAACCTTATAAGGTTCCCGACAGAACCTCTGTACTTACTGATCACTCCTACCTGTCAGACGCAGGATAGTATACAGGTCAAAGCCAAGACCTCGGAATAGTGGTGGTCCAAATAGGAATACCCTCTGATACCAAATGTCAGTAGGTCAGACACTGCTGACATCTCTACTGGAATACCACAAGACAACTGACTAGTCAGATACTTGTGAACCAACAATAATTCGTCACTCTGGGTCACCGCCCACACTAACCCACAGACCCGGATGACTAAGTATTTCCATAGGCTGATTAATCACATGACAATCGTCGTCAATCCATATTAGAGCCTGAAATATCCTCGGCTATCATATAATATAAGTCGGCAAGTATCCTCGACTGGCATATCCCTAGCCACTAGGGTATCCTTTGGGGTGTGCTAGTCCTGTATCACAACTCTATGTACTATGCATAGACAACCTCGCGATCCAGCGGAGCCAAAACCCCTTGATGCCAAAGTCGGAGCACTCAACGAACCAACGGAATAAAACTCTCGACGCTAGTCGAAGAAACAGTAACCAATTATATTGAAGGTTCTCCGGGTTCACCGCCAATAGCGGATCCTAGTCCCATATTCTGGTCCACCTCAAATATGTTTATCTTGGAGATTCACCGGGTTCACCGCGAATAACGGATCCTGGCCCCGGGTCCTGGCCTCCCTCAAATCAATGTTTATCTCGGAGGTTCACCGGGTTCACCGCCAATAGCGGATCCTAGCCCCGGCTCCTGGGCCCCCTCAAAATCGTATTGTTTATATTGGATGTTCACCGGGTTCTCCGTCTCAGCGGATCCTAACCTCGGCTCCTGGGCCCCCTCAAAACTGTATTGTTTATATTGGACGTTCACCGGGTTCTCCGTCTCAGCGGATCCTAACTCCGGCTCCTGGGCCCCCTCAAAACCGTATTGTTTATATTGGAGGTTCACTGGGTTCTCCATCTCAGCGGATCCTAACCCCGGCTCCTGAGCCCCCTCAAAACTGTATTGTTTATATTGGAGGTTCACCGGGTTCTCCGTCTCAGCGGATCCTAACCCCGGCTCCTGGGCCCCCTCAAAACCGTATTGTTTATATTGGAGGTTTACCGGGTTCTCCTTCTCAGCGGATCCTAACCCTGGCTCCTGGGCCCCCTCAAAACCGTATTGTTTATATTGGAGGTTTACCGGGTTCTCCGTCTCAGCGGATCCTAACCCTGGCTCCTGGGCCCCCTCAAAACCGTATTGTTTATATTGGAGGTTCACCGGGTTCTCCGTCTCAGCGGATCCTAACCCCGGCTCCTGGGCCCCCTCAAAACAGTATTGGATCCAAAATCAAGTATTTATAATCACAAATACGATTTCAGCTCAAAATCATGGACTCTAATAATTTCCCCGTCAAAACAATATCAAAACCGAATCCAACAACCATGCTATTTCTCACAACACACTTTCACTGAAATATTGGAAAAACAAATGTCCAGCAGTCATTTATAAATTCCAGGAAATCAATACAACCATACACAACAGTATTTAAATCAAAGATATTTATGCATGCATTACAATTTATAAACTAAAAGTCCGCTCACAAACATCATCCAACCCAAAATTCATGGACGCTCTAGCCCAAGGAACACATGCACAATAATGACCCAACTACCTTGACTTTCCGAGCTCAAAACCCGTTCCACGGTCAACCATTACCGTTGGGATTGCCCAATCGAGCCCTAAACGAACTCCTATGGCCTCGAAACCAACAAAATCTGATCTGAAACGTCCCAAAACCCTAGTCACGCGCCGCCGTGACATCGGGAACAGTCCCACGCGCCGCCACGCGCCACCGGAACGTCAGAACACGCGCTCACGCGCCGGTCACGCACCTGCTATAGTGTTCACACGCCTGGACCGGTCCAACTCGGTCCGGCTCGACCTGACCCGATCCAACTCGACTTAACCTGACCGGTTCACTCAACCCCGACCGGTTCACTCGACCTGACCCGGTCTGACCCAACTCGATCGGTCGCCGGAGAAGACGATTGGATGCCGGCTCCATCGTCGAAGTCTGGCCTGAGAAGATGACCGGCAGCTGCCGTCGCTGCCGTCTGGTTTCGTCGGAATCCCCCATTGCCGGCCAAAACTTCAAGCTTTTATAACTTCCTCAAAACTCAACCATGTTTCACAAATTTTACGTCTAAATCTATCTACTCGAACCCAGGAATCCAAATATGACCTCAAAACATCAAACACGTACCTGTGTAAGCCGAAAAATCGATCGAAAGATCCGAAACTTCCTATACTCGGTTCGGCTTCCCCCGTGGTCCTCTCCTTCGATGGTTGGTATGGTTGTGATCGTAGGAAGGAGTAGAATACGATTAGTGGATCAACAATGGAAGTTAAGGCCTTGAATCAAAAGTTGACTTTATGGGTTTTGGGTGTTTTCTCACCGGTTCGATGTGTTTGTGTTTCTTTTCTTTGAGAGAGATGAGTGATAATGAGATGAAGATGAATCCCCGTGAAGATGTAATATAATTGGGATTAAAATATCTTCTCCCAAACCAAAATTACCAAAATGCCCTTGCACATCTAGACCCATAACTTTTGTACACGAACTCCATTTTCTCCGTGCCGCCTGTCTACGAACTCGTGAGTTCGAGACCTACGCAACGGTACCTGAAACACCGCCTAATAAGTTCCGAAATAAAATTTGATTTCAATGCCCTTTATCGACCAAGGGTAAAATCGTCATATTCTCAAAATAATTAAATTTCTAGTCCGGGTCGTTACAAGAATGGAAGGTTACATAAAATTTCAGGTGTTTAGTAATCTTGCTGATGGAAAGAAGATTATTAGAGAGACTAGGTGCAAGTAAGATAGCGGACATTGAGAATGTAGGGGAAAAAGAGATGGTCCCAGCCCCATAAACAGGCATAGGAGGCCCGTTAGAAACCTTAATAGACTTAACAATAGAAGGCATTAGAGTGTCAAGTAGAGAATGGTTACTAGTCATATGATCACTGGCCCCTGAATCAATTATCCAAGTGTTAGAAATAGCAGAAACAAAGGCTGAGCCAGAATTACCCTCTTGAGGAGATACACGAGAAACCTGAGATGCATAAGCAGTAGTACATAAAGGAGTGTCATTATTAGTAACCTAGGCTGATTTCTTGTTCTTCTTTTCAACTTGTTTCAATTTAAACCACTCCGGATAGCCATGCTTCTTCCAACAAACATCTATCGCGTGGTTGGTGCTATTGCAGTGAGTGCAAAAAAGTGTTGGCCGTGTATTGTTCTTCTGGACAGCCATTGCCGAAGCCTCTGGATGATCTTCTAACCCCATAATGGCCTGCCTTTGTGCCTCACGACGGACCTGCGAATATGCCTCATTTAGACTTGGTATAGGAGAAGTAGCCAAGATTCGAGCACTCACTTGATCTAGATTGTGATCAAGACCCGCGAGAAACATATAAACACGATCCTCACCAGTACGTTTCCTCAGTTTCTCAATATCAGTTGGGCATCCCATATCATTTGGCCTACGGTAATCAAGTTCCAAGAATATGGAGTTCAGTTCGTTGTAATAATCTGCAAGAGGACGACCTCATTGCCTTGATTGGAATGATTTCTTCATTAGTTCGTATACTTGAGAAGAATTTGAAACATCAAATGTAACGACCCGGACCATAAATTAAATTATTTTGAGAATTGGACAATTTTACCCTCAGTTTTGGATGGGTTCGGGAGTCACTTTTTGACTGGTAATACTTTTGGGAATTTTTCTTGGGTTGTTGCGTAGGTCTCGAACTCACGAGTTCGTAGACAGGCGGCACGCGGAAAACGGAGATCCGATGAGTTCGTTACGGGTCTAGAAGCTGCAGGGACAGTTTGGTAATTTTGGAAAAGTTGAAATTATATAACAGATATTTTTCTCTCTCCTCGAGGGATTGGTCGATGCAGTCTCGGTCCTACCCGAGTCCTCCCCGTGCGAACACCGAAGGTCCATATTCATCGGAGGGATTTCGATCCGATTCGAACAAAACCAAGGTCGGGAGGATCTTCCCCGGGACCCCACGAGCATTTTGGGGTAGTTATTGGAGCGGGAGCACCGCCGTAGGCGACGGACGGAGGAGGGAGGTGAACCGAACATTCTCGGCCGTTTTCCGGCCAAACCAGGTACGATCTCGGAACTTTGACCTCATATTTGGATTCCTGGTGAAAAGTAGATGAATTTCCATGTGTAGATCGTCAAAACGGTCAAGAAATGAAGAAGTTAGAAAACCTTAAAAATCGGTCAGAAATGGCAGTTTCCGGCGAACCAGACGGCGGCGGAGGTGGCGGTCCGGTCATCTTCTCCGGCCAACCTCCGACGACGGAGAGGGCCATCCGGTCGTCTTCTCCGGTGAGTCGCCGGTAACCGGTCGAGTCGAGTGAACCGGTCGAGTTGGACCGGGTCAGGTCGAGCCGGGCCTTGGTTCCGTGTTGGCGGACTCCCGGTGAACCCCTAATATAAACAAAACCGATTTGATGGGGCCTAGAACTCGGGCCTTGGTTCCGTGTTGGCGGACTCCCGGTGAACCCCTAATATAAACAAAACCGATTTGATGGGGCCTAGAACCCGGGTCTTGGTTCCGTGTTGGCGGACTCCCGGTGAACCCCTAATATAAACAAAATCGATTTGATGGGGCCTAGAAGCCGGGCCTTGGTTCCGTCTTGGCGGACTCCCGGTGAACCTTCAATATAAAAGGTGATTTTGCAGAGATTGTGGTCGAGTCCAAGTAGTACATATTCTAGCACACCCCAAGGGATACCCTGGTGGCTAGGGATATGATAGTCGAGAGATATGCCGACTGATGAGATATCATGGTACAGAGAGTTATGATACGATATGATAACCGAGGATATTTTCGACTCTAATATGAACCAGACGACAATTGTTATGGGCCTAATCAACATATGAAAATACGTCGTCATCCGGGTCAGTGGGTTGGTGTGGGCGGTGACCCAGAGGGACGAATTATTATTGGTTCACTAGTATCTGACTAGTCTTTTGTCTTGTGGTTTTCCAGTAGAGATGTCAGCAATGTCTGACTACTGGCATTTGGTATCAGAGAGTATTTCTATTTGAACCACCACTATTCCGAGGTCTTGGTTTTGACTGGTATTTTATCCTGCGTCTGACAGTAGGAGTGATCAGTAAGTACAGAGATTCTGTTGGGAACCCTGTAAGGTTTAATAAAAATTATTTAAGAACAAAGGGTATTTCTGGTAATTAAATTTTGAGGTAAAAGAGCTGTCAGACGGGATAAGAGTTCTTTCCGGGTTTCGAGGGAAAATTCGGGAAGGGTCCTTACAAGTGGTATCATAGCTTTAGGTTAACTTCCTGCAGACCGCACACTTGTGTGCAAATTATTTAAGGAATTATGTTAACAAGATGCATCTGAGGAGTTTACCTTTTTAGCGACCTTGAACTGAATAGGAGGTTGGTTCTTTAACCTGTGTTAGGAACATTTCGGGGACGAAATTTCTGTAAGGGGGGTAGATTGTAACGACCCGGACCAGAAATTAAATTATTTTGAGAATTGGACAATTTTACCCTCAGTTTTGGATGGGTTCGGGAGTCACTTTTTGACTGGTAATACTTTTGGGAATTTTTCTTGGGTTGTTGCGTAGGTCTCGAACTCACGAGTTCATAGACAGGCGGCACGCGGAAAACGGAGATCCGATGAGTTCGTTACGGGTCTAGAAGCTGCAGGGGCAGTTTGGTAATTTTGGAAAAGTTGAAATTATATAACAGATATTTTTCTCTCTCCTCGAGGGATTGGTCGATGCAGTCTCGGTCCTACCCGAGTCCTCCCCGTGCGAACACCGAAGGTCCATATTCATCGGAGGGATTTCGATCCGATTCGAACAAAACCAAGGTCGGGAGGATCTTCCCTAGGACCCCACAAGCATTTTGGGGTAGTTATTGGAGCGGGAGCACCGCCGTAGGCGACAGACGGAGGAGGGAGGTGAACCGAATATTCTCGGCATTTTTCCGGCCAAACCATGTACGATCTCGGAACTTTGACCTCATATTTGGATTCCTGGTGAAAAGTAGATGAATTTCCATGTGTAGATCGTCAAAAACGGTCAAGAAATGAAGAAGTTAGAAAACCTTGAAATCGGCCGGAAATGGCAGTTTCCGGCGAACCAGACGGCGGCAGAGGTGGCGGTCCGGTCATTTTCTCCGGCCAGCCTTCGGCGACGGCGAGGGCCGTCCGGTCGTCTTCTCCGGTGAGTCACCGGTAACCGGTCGAGTCGAGTGAACCGGTCGAGTTGGACCAGGTCAGGTCGAGCCGGGCCTTGGTTCCGTGTTGGCGGACTCCCGGTGAACCCCTAATATAAACAAACCCGATTTGATGGGGCCTAGAACCCGGGCCTTGGTTCCGTGTTGGCGGACTCCCGGTGAACTCCTAATATAAACAAAACCGATTTGATGGGGCCTAGAACCCGGGTCTTGGTTCCGTGTTGGCGGACTCCCGGTGAACCCCTAATATAAACAAAACTGATTTGATGGGGCATAGAAGCCGGGCCTTGGTTCCGTCTTGGCGGACTCCCGGTGAACCTCCAATATAAAAGGTGATTTTGCAGAGATTGTGGTCGAGTCCAAGTAGTACATATTCTAGCACACCCCAAGGGATACCCTGGTGGCTAGGGATATGATAGTCGAGAGATATGCCGACTGATGAGATATCATGGTACAGAGAGTTATGATACGATATGATAGCCGAGGATATTTTCGGCTCTAATATGAACCAGACGACAATTGTTATGGGCCTAATCAACATATGAAAATACGTCGTCATCCGGGTCAGTGGGTTGGTGTGGGCGGTGACCCAGAGGGACGAATTATTATTGGTTCACTAGTATCTGACTAGTCTTTTGTCTTGTGGTTTTCCAGTAGAGATGTCATCAATGTCTAACTATTGACATTTGGTATCAGAGAGTATTTCTATTTGAACCACCACTATTCCGAGGTCTTGGTTTTGACTGGTATTTTATCCTGCGTCTGACAGTAGGAGTGATCAGTAAGTACAGAGATTCTGTTGGGAACCCTGTAAGGTTTAATAAAAATTATTTAAGAACAAAGGGTATTTCTGGTAATTAAATTTTGAGGTAAAAGAGCTGTCAGACTGGATAAGGGTTCTTTCCGGGTTTCGAGGGAAAATTCGGGAAGGGTCCTTACATCAAAATAGCTCCTCTTGACTACATCCCAAACCTCCTTAGCCGTTCCATACTGCACAAAATGTGCCATCAGCTTCTCGGTCATGGAATTGATGAGCCAGGACTTGACCAGCGTGTCTTCAGCCTCCCATTCATCGTAGTTGGGGTCGTTTTTTGCAGGTGCATCCTTCTTTCCAGTAATATATCCTTTCTTCCTTCAGCCAGCAATATGCATCTCCATAATTTGAGATCAAACACGATAATTAGTACCATCCAACTTAACAGAAATTGTTGGAAAGGAAGTCTCGTGAACAGTCACCGTGGATGGCTTCTTGCTGTTAGGAATAATCATGTCTGCTTTCTCAGTCATGATGTAGAAGAGATGAAAGAAGAGAAATGAGGCGGCTAGGATTTCAACCGAGAAAAGAGAGAAACAGCAGAAAAATTATCTTTCTCTCTGCTCTAATACCAAATTGATAATTTGGCTGAATTGTATTACTTCATTCATCTCAAAGGGAATATTTATACATAGTAAACAATCTATTCTAGGAAAGTCAACCTATACAATTAATCTAACAGTTATTCCTGGTTCTAACATATTAACTCCTATCTAAATAAGGAACATAATAATAACATATAATACTCTACATCTGTACAAAGGTGGAAACAAAAATTGGAATAACAAGTCCAATTCAGTAGTGAAATACAACAAGTCCACTGGAAATCACAGAGGTGAAGCAAGTGGCAGTGGTGGTTCTGGCAAGTGCAAAGTGTGTGTGACAAATTTCACTATGGCAAGTGCCGGTATGAAGGCAAAATCAAGTGTTTCAAATGCAGTAAATTTGGTCACATGGCCAAGGACCATGAATTAAAACCTGCTGTGAATCTAGCTAAACAAGTTGAAGGAGAAGAACGGAATATGTTTTATTCTTGTCACTCAGCATCAATCAATAAGGACACAGGTGTATGGTATGTTGATAGTGCTTGCAGCAATCACATGACAGGACATGAAGATTTACTTGTCAATGTGGATAGAAGTTTGAAGGTCAAAGTTAAAATGGGCACTGGAGACTTAGTTCAAGCAACTGGAAAGGGTACACTGGTGATTCACACTAGTCAGGGGTGAGAGGCACATCAAGGATGTGATGTTAGTGCCTGGACTTTATGAGAATCTTCTTAGTGTTGGTCAAATGATTGAGCATGGTTATGCTTTGGTGTTTGGTGATCAAGTTGTTGATATTTATGACAATCATGACATGACACACAAGGTAGCAAGAGTAAAAATGACAGGGAATAGATGTTTTCCCTTGTCACTTGATTGTGTTACTTCTGTGGCAAGAAAAGCAACTGTAGAGGGCAATGTTGAGTTATGGCACAAAAGATTTGGACATTTGAACTATGCTAGCCTTAGAACTTTGCAGCAGAAGGAGATGGTGATTGGTTTGCCTAGCTTATCTGGTGGAAAGGAAGTCTATGAGGGTTGTGTAGCTAGTAAACATAATGTAGAACCATTTGACATAGGGAAGGCATGGAGAGCATCCTCACCACTTGAACTAATACATACATATATTTGTGGACGAATGCAGACTAAGACACTAGGTGGAAACAAGTACTTCATCACATTCATTGATGACCATTCAAGGATGTTTTGGCTGTACTTCCTAAGACATAAGTCTGGAGCTCTAAATGTTATCAGAAAATTCAAGACAATGGTGGAATTGCAGAGTGGTTATAAAGTCAAGAAGTTAAGGAGAGATAGAGGTGGGGAATATACCTCTAATGAATTTCAAGCCTATTGTGATGAGTGTGGTATTGAAAGATAGTTGACAGTGGCCTATTTCCCTCAACAAAATGGTGTTGCTGAAAGGAAGAATAGAACAATTTTGGAGATGGCTAAGTCTATGCTACATGAGAGAAAGATACCCTATGAGTTTTGGGGTAAAGCTGTCAACATTGCTGTCTATTTTCTTAATAGATGCCCTACTAAAGTTGTTCAAGGAAAGACTCCTTTTGAGAATACAGTGGAAGAAGACTTGGAGTGAAACACTTAAAGGTGTTTGGTGCACTATGTTATATTCATGTGCCTAATCAATTGAGACAAAAGCTGGATGAGTCAGGAATCAGAGGTATGTTTATCGGTTATGGCAGTCTTGAAAAGGGATATAGAGTGTACAATCTAAAGACAAAGAAGATTGTTATCTCTAGGAGTGTGATATTCAATGAAAAAGCAACCTGGAATTGGGAAGAAGCAAAGGAAGAAAGTGTAACAGTTCTATTTGAGCGGGATAATGAGTCTGAACCAGTCATAGCTAAAGTTCAAATCCCTGAGATTGCAACATCTGATTCAGATAAGTTCATTGGCTCTAATGGTGGATCTAGTTCTAGAAGTTCAAGTTCCTCTAGTCCTAGTACTACACCAGTGAGAATCAAGTCTCTAAGTGACATATATGCTAGATGCAATATGTGCATTGTGGAACCTGAATCATATCAAGAAGCAGCATAAGAAAAAGCATGGCAGAATGTTATGGAAGCTGAGTTAGACATGATTGAGAAGAATGAAACCTGGGATTTGGTTGAAAGACCAACAAATAAGCCAATAATTGGAGTGAGATGGGTGTACAAAACCAAACTGAATCTAAATGGATCGGTTAAAAAACACAAGGCCAGATTGGTAGCTAAAGGTTATGCACAGAAACCAGGGGTTGATTTCAATGAAACCTTTGCCCCAGTGGCAAGGTTGGATACAATCAGAATTCTAATTGCCCTGGCAGCATAGAAAAGCAGTAAAATGTATCAGCTTGATATTAAATCTGCATTCCTAAATGGAGTGTTAGAAGAAGAGGTCTATGTGAATCAACCAGAAGGTTATGAAGTGAAAAATGCAGAAGAGAAAGTGTACATGCTCAAGAAGGCATTATATGGGTTAAAGCAAGCTCATAGAACCTGGTATGGTGAGATTGATTCTTAATTGACTAAGTGTGGTTTTCACAGAAGTCCTAGTAAGGCTACATTGTATTTGAAGTCAAACAACAAACAAGAAACACTGATTGTGTCCATCTATGTAGATGACATAGTGTACACATGAGATAGTGAGACCATGATCTCAGAGTTCAAGGAAGACATGAAGAGACAATATGAGATGACATATTTGGGGCTATTGCATTACTTCCTATGCATGGGAGTAATTTAGATTGACAGAGGCATCTTCATTCATCAGAAGAAATATCCTTTGACACTCCTAGAGAAGTTTGGGTTGAAGGAGTGCAAACCAGTGAGCACACCCTTGGCAAGCAATGAAAAGCTAAGCAGGAATGATGGTTCTGAAGCAGCTGATGAGGGAATCTACAGACAAATGGTAGGTAGTCTACTCTATCTAACAGCCACACAAGAACTGATATTATGTTTGCAGCAAGCTTATTATCCAGGTTCATGCATAGTCCATCCAAGAAACACTTTGGCACTGCCAAAAGAGTACTCAGATACATCCATGGGACCATTACTTATGGGATTAAGTATACTAAAGGAAAGCAAGAAACTTTAATTGGGTATTGTGACTCATATTGGTGTGGGAGCCTACATGATATGAGTAATACATCAGGGTATGCATTTTCTTTTGGAGGAGGAGTATTTTCTTGGGCTTCAGTTAAGCAACACAGTGTTGCATTGTCTACTGCTGAAGCTGAATATGTGAGTGCCTCAGAGGCAACTACACAAGCTAAATGGTTGAGGTTTGTATTGGAAGACTTTTGGAGAGGAGCAAACTGGTCCTACTACCCTATTCCGTGATAATACTTCTGCCATTGCTATGTTTAAGAATCCTATATTCCACCAGAAGACGAAGCATATCAGTAGAAGGTTTCACTTCATCAGAGATGCCATTCAAACTGGAGAAATGGATTTGATCTACTACAAATCAGAAGACCAAGTTGCTGATGTGTTCACTAAAGCCCTGCCTAAAGTCAGATTCAACTACCTAAGGGGATTGCTTGGAGTTAAACCAGTGAACAACCTAGAAGGGAATGTTGGTGTGTAGGCTATCCACTTGGCACTCCAAGTGGCAGCTAGGTGGCCTAGCTGATGTGGAAGGAGATCCTAACCGAATATGTGCAAGGAGTGTGTGAGTGTGCACTTTACTTGAGTGCCAAGACCTTGTAGATTGTATTAGACATGTGGAACCTTGTAATTGGATGAATGACATCATAGTGTCATCATCATGTAACTTAATTGAGAGTGTGCAAGGTGTGTGTATGTAAGCCTAATCAGCATAAGTGAACAATCAATGAAAATATTCAGTCATAGCTGAGAGCAATATTCAGAAAACTCATTCAAGCATTTTATCAAACACATAGTGTGCAAGAATCATCACTGTGATCATCTCTAATATTGAGCGTTCATACAATCCAAAAAAATTGAAAACGAAATCCTAATCTAGTCCTATACCAGTTGTTTGCAGTTAGGAATCTAGGATTAGAGAATTACCTTGAGTAGAAGTCCATCTGCATCGATTCCCCTTTCGAATCCTTCTCTGGCTTTGTTCTCAAAACAACAAAAATTCCTAAACTGTAAGAATTAGGCACATATTATAACTCTTCTAAAATGTATACCAGGAGCATTTTCTTACAAATGTTAAGAAAAAACACTTTACATCGTTTGATAATCAACCAGATGAACAAAGTCAAAAGTTGGAAACAACGCTCACAACTTTTTAAACCTCATACATTCTTTCATATTTTCTTATAGTTAAAATATAGGACAATACTTAATCATAATTAGCTTATGAGTCCTTACAGAATGGTCCTGCCCTCCTGTTAATTCTAGGCCAATTAGTCTTTTTTGCCAAACGAGCTCTCAGGGATAAAGACAAGACAACCCACAAAAGAGCAAATAGTTGGATAGTTTGTGTAAACAAAAATGAATTTAGTTGGAAATGAAATCCTTCTTTTTTTTCAGGTCAAAGCTCCGAAGCAATATAAGAAAATCAATAAAAATTACGCCATGTGCTGAGCACATAGATATATTCGAGTGTTTGTATAAAATTTCCTAAGCAGCGTGCAACATATGTCTTTTTGGATATCGAATTCCAAATCATATGCAAATATATGTATCGATCAAAGATATATACAACTCAGCATGTGAGTCCCTCACTCCTTATTGATATTAACTACAATACATTTGAATTTAAACTTGATATGATCTAACAGAAGATACGATACATATCTAATTTAAGCTTAATGATATTAATAATAATGATTTATATTTATACGATTGACTCAATGTGCATAATAACTAAAAAAGAATAATGTTAACTAGATTAGTGGTTGGTTTGGCTCCAATATAAAAGTTTGAAAAAAAGATATTGACCAAGATACAGATGATTAAAATATCTCCCCAGATATCCTCATGATTCTACCCTCCACAATAAACTAACAACATAAAATCTTCCAAAACAACAAATAAAAGATGTCTTTCCAAGTTCATAAACTCCTCTTCATCATTTGTAAAACAAGGATGAATTAGTGGAATGTTAAACCACTACAAGCACCATGGGAACATCAACCTTTAACAAATTTTTCTTCACTCTGATATTCTTCTTCATCATGTTTTTGATTGTTTTTGCTTCATCAGCAAGTTTTGTTCCTCCATCTTCTGCTTCTCTCGAAGAAGCCGATGCGCTTCTTCAATGGAAGACCAGCCTTCAAGACCCTCATTCACAGCTAACTTCATGGACAAGTCTCCACTCTTCAAACACAAGAAGTCCATGCACTTGGTTTGCCATTTCTTGCAACAATGCCATGAGTATCATCAAAATCAACGTCACTAATTCGGCTTTGCAAGGTACGCTCCACGAATTTCCATTCTCATTGTTCCCAAATCTTGAGCATTTTGATCTCAGCATGAACTCAATCTTTGGTTCCATTCCATCTCAAATCAGTCAACTCTCAAAACTAGTCCATCTTGATTTGTCCTCTAATCATTTCAATGGTTCAATTCCGGCTTCTTTGGGAAACCTAACCAATCTGATTCACTTAAATCTATGTAAAAACTCTCTTTCAAACCCCATTCCTTTAGAAATTGGAAACCTTTCCAATTTGGTAGAGCTTTACTTGAACACCAACAATCTCTCAGGTCACATCCCATCAACATTTGTTAATTTCAAAAGGCTAAAAAATGTATACATGTATGAGAACATGCTTATTGGCTCAATTCCCTTAGACATAGGGAAGCTTGAATCTCTCAAAAAATTGAGCCTTTACAGCAACCATCTTTCGGGTCCTATCCCGGAATCTGTATGTGACCTGACAAACCTTACCTTGCTTGCCTTCCACCGGAATAATCTTTCCGGTCCCATCCCAGAAAAAATTGGAAACTTAAAGTCTCTTGTTGTTCTTGACCTTTGGGAGAATAAACTCACCGGTCCAATTCCTATGTCAATTGGTAATCTCAGCAAGTTACAAGTTTTATACATTCGTGACAACCGGCTCTCTGGCTCCATCCCTCAAGTTATAGGTGATCTAAGAAATTTGGTTGTGTTCCGAGTTGCCACAAACAATTTTAGCGGTCATTTGCCACAGAACCTTTGCAAAAATGGGCTGCTGACATATTTCACTGCAAATGGCAATAGTCTCACCGGTCGAATCCCACAAAGCTTGAGAAACTGCACAACATTGTACAGAGTCCGCCTTGATGGAAACCAGCTCACTGGAAATATATCTGAAGACTTTGGGGTGTATCCGAACTTGAAGTACATAAATCTAAGTGACAATAAATTTTATGGAGAAGTTTCGGAAAAATGGGGTGAGTCTCTTCAGCTAACAGACTTTGAGATTGCAGGGAACAAGATCACTGGTTCCATACCACCTCAGATTGGCAACTTGACTCAACTGCATTGGCTTAATCTTTCTTCTAATCGACTTGTTGGGAGGATCCCGGTGGAGCTTGGAAGGTTGACTACTTTGGTGAAGCTTATATTGCACGACAATCAACTTTCTGGTCCGATACCTCAAGAATTTGGATCATTGGTTGCACTTGAGTGTCTTGACTTGTCCAAAAACAATTTGAGCGATTCGATTCCAAGTAGCCTCGGGAACTTTGCGCATTTGCACCACATGAATTTGAGCAACAACATGTTAAGCCATGGATCTCCATATGAGTTGGGAAATTTGCGTCAGCTATCTGTGCTCGATTTGAGCCATAATTCTCTGGAGGAAGAGATACCAATTGAGTTTTGTGGCTTGGTTAGTTTGGTGACACTAAATCTCTCCCACAACAATTTCTCTGGTGTAATTCCGAGTGCTTTCGATGAGCTTCGTGGCTTGGAGGTTGTTGACATGTCATACAATCAATTATGGGGTCCAATTCCAAACAACAAAGCATTTCAAGAGGCTCCAATCGAAGCATTTGAAGGGAATAAAGGGTTGTGTGGCAATGCAACTGGTCTCTTGCCCTGCAACATTAGCCCTAGCAGAAAGAAGCCTGACTCGAAAACCGGTTTCAAAGTTGTGTGCATAATTATGATACCTTTGGTAGGAGCCATTATAATTGTATCGTGTAGATTTTATTTCACTTTACTTAGAAAAAAATTTGATCAAGAAAAGGAGCAATGTGACATGCTCCCCAAAGAATTCGAATTGCGTACAATTTCAATCTTTGATGGGAAGTTATTTTATGAAGAAATCATAAAAGCAACTGGGAATTTTGATGATGCATTTTGCATTGGAAGAGGGGGAGCTGGAAGTGTTTACAAAGCAAAGCTGCCCTCAGATGACATGGTAGCTGTAAAGAAACTCCACAGTCCATGTGATGGTGACCAGAGGAGTTTTCAAAAGGAGTTCTTAAATGAAGTAAGGGCATTAACTGAGATACGCCATCGAAACATTGTGAAGCTTTATGGATTCTGTGCACATCCGCGACACTCGTTACTGGTTTATGAGTACCTTGAAAAGGGTAGCTTGTTTTCGATCTTGGCCAATGATGAGGATGCTAAGAAATTGGAATGGAGTAAAAGGTTGAATATCATTAAGGGTGTGGCTCATGGCTTAGCATACATGCACACTGGTCTATCCCCGCCGATTGTTCATCGAGACATATCCAGCAAGAACATCTTGCTAGACGGCAAAGATGAGGCTTGCATTTCTGACTTTGGAACTGCTAAAATACTTGAGCTTGGCTCGTCTAACTGGACAGTGGTTGCTGGCACATTCGGATATATAGCACCAGGTAATTAATTTTCTGCTGATTGACAGTCTGATAACATAGCATGCCAAATTTATGTACATTTAATTTGTTCTGGTTACCCTTTTGGCAGAGTTTTCTTACACATTGAAGGTGACGGAGAAATGCGACGTTTATAGCTTTGGAGTGTTAGTACTTGAAGTGATTAAAGGGAAGTTACAACCATTAGGGTCTTTCATGTCACAAGAAATCAGGGAAGGAAATATCCCGGGCGAGATGTTGGATGATCGGCTTCGATTCCCCAGAGATAATAAAGTTGTGGATGGAGTTCTTACTGTCTTGAAGATAGCAGTTGCATGCTTAAATGCAAATCCAAAATATAGGCCTACAATGCATGATGTTTCTCAGCTTATAGCCATACAACTCTCTGGTACCGGAGAACGACAGATAGATTGCTGAATTTTGTTTTGGTTTGAGACATTCAGAGATGGATTGAAGCTAGTTCATCTCCTTCAATTTGTATATAGGCTATAGATGTAGCTCCCAGTTAACTGAGCTATGTGTGTGTAAATAATGTAGCTTGATAAGCTTGTAAAGTATTCAGAGATGTAATTTTTTGTAATTGGTGCTGATGTTATCTAGCTATGAGCATTACAAACTCTAACTAGAAAGCAAAAGTAAAAGATTGATATAGAAGCCTTGTTTGATTTTTAGGCAATTGGATGGAAAAATTAAAGGTGGACATCAATCCGGCCAAAGGAAATATATAAGAGCGAAAATCCCTCGTTGGAAAGTTGATTAACTTTGTAAACATTACAAAAGTTAGGCTACTTCTCCATTACAAACAACTTTTTGAACTTCCTTCAAAACCGAATTGATTCGAATCGTAATAGCTAGTTTGGTTTGGTTTTGACAAAATAAGTGTCTAGTATTGGGTTTGGCTTGTTATGGTAGGTAGGTCTCTGCCACTTGAGGCCTCGTCAACTTGATGAGAAAAACAACACATTGAGATATTTTATGAACTTGTAGCCATATTTTGGAAGGAAGTCTTTTGTTAGCTTCTGTCCCTTCAAATACCAAGTCTAAAATCACCGAATGAATGTGAGCTCACGACTTTGATACAAATCCTGCAAGTCTCACTTATCTTTCCTAAAATCTGATGGAGATTCATTGAATATTGAGTTTCACGATTTTGATATAATTTCGACTTTCACTCAATCTAAACACCCCTAATAATTACAAAAACAGAACGTAGGCTCGGAAATGCCAATTTAAAAAATCTACCTCAGCAAATAGCATTCAAATTTACAAACTTAAGTATATAGATGACAGAAACTTAAATTTACCATGGTAAACAATGATTAGATAGATTTTTCGCGCATTTTACTGTGCACCGGATTTTATAGGTTGAATTTAAATCTTTTAATCATCGGGTCACTGGGAACAAATACTTGTGATAAACTTGCTGGCCTTGGTGAGTGCTTGACCTGTCCTCTGCTTCATATGCCGACCTCTGCAAGACAGAGGCCACCATCAATGGTAGGCCATTCGTGGTCCTCCACCACAATGTCGTGATCTGATCTGGACCGTCCACCGCTGCGGCTTAGACGAAATGGCCTATTAACTTTGTGTAACTTCAACGAGGAAAAAAAAAAAATCGAAGTGTTGAAAGAAGAAAAAAACATTCCAAAAGACTTTAGACCCAAGTGTTTTCAAAGTCTTCAGCACACCATGTTGAGATTTCTATCTTCATTTTTGCATGACCATACAAATAGAATAACACTTGATGCCATTGAAAGCAAGGGCCTCAAGACCTTAAAAAAAAAACAAAGCCATGAGAAACCCAGCTTATGAAAAGGTATGCGTTCTAGCTTATTGCCTAAACATTGCTTTTGCTTCTGCTACTGCTACTTCTGCTGAATCAGATGCTCTTCTCAAATGGAAGTCCAGCTTCGCAAATCAAACCCACCTTAATCTAACCTCATGGACTTATTTTTCCGGCACTCGAAAACCTAATGCAACTGCAAACCCATGTAATTTTTGGACTGGCATTTCCTTCAACAGAGCTGGAAGTGTCACCAAAATAAACCTCACCAATTTTGGTTTACAAGGGACACTTATTGAATTTCCATTCTTGTCCTTACATAATCATGTGTATCTTGATCTTAGCAAGAACACATTTTTTTATATTATCCCACCTCAAATCAGCTCCCTCTCAAAACTCATATATCTTGATCTCTCAGATAATAAGTTATCAGGAACAATCCCACCAGAAATTGGTCTCCTAATAAATCTTCAGAAACTTTACATTAATACAAACAAGTTAAATGGCTCAATTCCTCAAGAAATAGGCCAACTTAAGTCTCTTGTTGTTCTAAATCTCATGGAGAATAAACTCAAAGGACCTCTTCCCATGTAATTTGGTAATTTGAGCAGATTAAGATATCTACAAGTACGTGATAACCGGCTCTCTAGCTCCATTCCTCAAGTGATTGAAAATCTCATGAACTTGGTTTCATTAAGACTTGCCAGAAACATTTTCACTGGTCATTTGCCTCAGAACCTTTGCAAAAATGGGGTGCTAGAAAATTCCACTGTGAATGGAAATCGTGTCACAGGTCGAATTCCCAACAGCTTGAGAGACTGCAAAACATTGTACAGATTCCGCCTTCATGGAAACCAGCTCACTGGAAATATATCCGAAGATTTTGGTGTTTATCCGAACTTGGATTTTGTAAATTTAAGCAACAATTTATTTTTTGGTGAAGTTTCACATATATGGGGCAGGTCTTTGTAGCTAACAAATCTTGAGATTGCAGGGAACAATGTTAGTGGTTCCGTTCCACCTGAGATTGGACACTTGTCTCAACTTCATTTGCTCAACCTTTCTTCGAATCGATTAGTTGGGAAGATCCCTAGGGAATTTGGAAGGCTGACTTCATTGGTGAAACTTATATTGAATGACAATCAACTTTTGGGTGAGATACCTCAGGAACTCGGATCCCTCCATGAGCTTGAGTATCTTGACCTGTCCACTAACAAGCTTCGCCACTCGATTCCAGGTAGCCTTAGGAACTTTGTGAAAATGCACCAAACGAGTTTGAGCAACAACAATTTGAGCCGTGGAGTCCCGAGCCAGTTGGGTAGTTTAGCCCAACTGTCTGTGCTAGATTTGAGTCATAACTCTCTTGATGAAGAGATACCAAGTGAGTTTAACAATTTGGTTAGCTTGGTGACACTAAATCTCTCCCACAATAGCCTCTCTGTTGTCATGGCAGAGAGTTTTGAGGAGCTTCGTGGCTTGGAGTTTGTCGACATATCACACAATCAATTATGGGGTCAGATTCCAAGCAACAAAGCATTTCAAGAGGCTCCGGTCGAAGCATTTCAAGGGAACAGTGGTTTGTGTGGCAATGTTACAGGCATCAAGCCCTGCATTTTCAGTCCCGGCAAAAAGAAACAGAACTCAAAAACTGGTTGAAAAGCTGTGTACTACTTGATCCCGCTTCCTGTGTTGGGATCATGTATAGTTCTCTTCTATGGAATTTTTATAATCCTGCGAAGAAAAAGGAAATGCCAACAAGAAGAACAAAGTGAGATTCACCCGAAAGAGTTCAGATTGCGCGCAATTTCAATCTTTGATGGGAAAGTATTGTATGAGGAGATCATAAAAGCAACAGAGGATTTCAACACAGCATATTGTATTGGGAGGGGGGCAGTTGGAAGTGTTTACAAAGCAAAGCTGCCCTCAGAGGACTTGGTGGCTGTAAAGAAACTCCACATTCCATGTGATAGTGATCAAAAAGAACTCTTGAGTGAGGTGAGGGCATTAACTGAGAAACGCCATCGAAACATTGTGAAGCTTTATGGTTTCTGTTCACATTCGCGGCACTCATTTCTGGTTTATGAGTACCTTGAGAAAGGTAGCTTGTTTTCTGTCTTGGCAAATGATGAGGAGGCTAAGGAATTGGATTAGAGTAAAAGGTTGAATATCATTAAAGGTGTGGCTCATGGTTTATCCTACATGCATTCTGATGTGTCTCCGCCCATTGTTCATCAAGACATCTCAAGTAAGAACATTTTGCTAGATGGTGAATTTGAGGCTCGGATTTCCGACCTTGGCACGGCGAAGATTCTTGATTTTGAGTCATCTCACTGGACTGCTGTTGCTAGCACAATTGAATACATAGCACCAGGTAATATATGGTGTTTATTGTATTAATCTATACTTGAAATTAAACTCAACTTGTTACATTGTTAGTCACAATTTCGAATAAAAAAGCCTGTGACCTAAATCGGATTTGCAATTTACTCTTTTTGGCAGAGCTTGCTTACACATTGAAGGTGACATAGAAATGCGACGTCTATAGTTTTGGGGTGTTGGCACTCAAATTTATCAAAGGAAAGTATCCGAGCAATCTTATAGGATATTCTTTCATGTCACCGGAAATTAGGGCAGGCAAAATGTTGGGGGATGTGCTCGACGATTGCGTTGCACATCCGACCGGTAAAATTCTGGTCGAAGTTGTTACTATCTTCAAGATTGCAGCTGCATGCTTACATGAGAACCCAGATTTTAGGCCTACTATGCAGGACATTTCTTATAACAGTACAAATCTTCCATAAAGAGAAACACAATATATATATAGGTTCTCCTTAATTGGGAGATAAATAATAAGCAGAATTTTTTTTTTTTTACATGACATGTCTTCATCAGGTTTTATTTTTGGTCACCAACTTGCCTATCATATTGGTTGTGTTTTGTTGATTTATGGAAGCTCTGATACCACTGTTGAGTTTAGGAGAGTGCTCTGATACCACTGTTGTGTTTAGGTTGGATTTATGAGTGAAGGAGTCTAACACTAACACAATCTTATTGATACAACGAAGAAATACAAGGACTTTAACTTAGGCGAAATCTAGTTACTTCTTGACTAGTATCACTCAGACCTTTCTTACTTGAGCTCTTCACTCTTATTTTCTCTCTTACTTCACTCTCTGGCTTTTTTTTTTCTTTTCTTACATATATTGCATGATACTTCACCTATATTTATAGAAGCCATCTTGCCGACTCAGTAAGTCTGTTGTCTTGACCAATTTCTCCTAGCCACAACTCGTGGCTGTTTCTACACAATTCCACATCAATCTATTAATTACAATATCATCCTAGCGGCTCTTCTAGCCCAACCAAATGTTTATGGTTGTTTCTAGAATTCTCTTCATCTTACTAATATCTTAGTAGAATTCCTTAGCATATTTTAGTCTCATTTTGATGCTTCTTGCATTCTCTAGAATTATATAGAATTTTCTACACAAATATACATTATTTTTCAACATGCTTCATATTCAACGACGCCACTATTTAATTGCAAGCATCAACGTGACGGGAAGTGTTAAATAATGTGAAAGAAGATTGAGAGAGATCCCGTTAAATTCAATAGTCTTAAGACTTTGAAACTGGAACTCTAATAATGTGAATTAAATGTGGACACAGAACAATAACAGAGCAAATGGCTATAAGTATTTCCAACGGAACTGCGTTATCTTGTATCTTCATTTGAGTTCATCCTCGAATGTTGCTTTCACTTTTGCTACCTCAGATGAAGCAGAGGCTCTCCTGCAATGGAAAGCAAGCTTCCAAAATCAAACCCGAAAAAATCTAACCTCATGGAGTTATTATACTACCAGCAGTCCAAAAGCAAATTCACGCCAATGCACTTGGACTGGTATTTCATGCAACCCAGCGGGAAGTGTCAGCAGGATAAACCTCACTAATTCTGGTTTAAAAGGTACGCTACATGAATTTTCATTCTCGTCCTTCCCTAATCTTTTATATCTCGATCTTAGCAAGAACAAACTTTTCGGTTCCATCCCACCTCAGATCAGTTCCCTCTCCAAACTCATCTATCTTGATCTTTCTGACAACCATTTGTCTGGAAAAATTCCACCAGAAATAAGTTTGCTGTCAAATCTTATCTATCTCTTTCTCATTAGTAATCAACTTTCTCACACTCTTCCCAAAGAGATTGGCAACATGACATCTCTTGTTGATATAAAGTTGAATTATAACCGACTAAGTGGTTCGATTCCCACTTCATATGGTAACTTGAGCAGCTTGATAAGCTTAGAACTCCGAAACAACCAACTTTCCTGTTCCATACCTCAAGAGATAGGGAACCTCAAGAAGTTGATTGCATTGCAACTCCAAAACAACAATTTTTCTGGCTGTTTGCCTCAAAATATTTTCGGAGGCGGATCATTGAAATATTTTTCAGTGGGCCGCAACCATTTGACAGGTCCACTCCCCAAAAGCTTGAAAACATGCAAGTGCTTACTCAGAATCCGCTTCGAAAGGAACCAATTCAGAGGAAATTTATCCCAAAACTTTGGTGCATATCCCAATCTTACATTTGTAGCACTAAACTACAACGATTTATATGGTGAAATCTCAGATATTTGGACACTGTCCCCAAAATTAGCAACCTTACGAATCGCAGGAAACAAGCTTAGTGGTAGGATTCCTCCTGAAATTGGCAATGCAACCCAAATTCGTGAGCTCGATCTTTCTTCAAAGCACTTAGTTGGGGTGATTCCAAAGGAACTTGGGAGATTGACTTCTTTAGTGAAGCTGAGGTTGGATGACAATCAGCTTTGGGGTCATATACACTCAGAACTTGGCTCATTGGTGGATCTTCAGTTTCTTGACATGTCCAAAAACAAACTCAATGAATCAATTCCATGCTTTCTAGGGGAATTTTTCAAGCTATACCATTTGAATTTGAGCTTTAACAAGTTCAATAAGGGAATCCCAGTTCAGTTAGGAAAGTTACGTCACTTGTCAGAACTAGATTTAAGTCATAACTCACTTGACAGCAAAATACCATCAGAAATGAGTAATATGCACAGCTTGGAGAAGCTGAATCTTGCCCACAACAATCTTTCAGATAGAATTCCAACAAATTTTGATTAAATGGTTGGTCTTTCGTCTATCGACGTATCCTACAATCAGTTGCAGGGTCCCATCCCCGATAACAAAGCTTTTCAAAATGCTCCATTTGAAGCATTGCAGGGGAATAAAGCTTTGTGTGGCAAAGTTAGTGGATTGGAACCATGCAATCCTCCAAAAGAAAATAAAAATACCTCAAAAATGATCCTTTTAACAACCTTCCCTCTACTTGGAGAACTTTTGCTAGTTTTTTTTGCAATTTTTCTCATTAGAAAAAGAAGAGAGAAAGACCGATTACAAGCAGCAGCTGTGGAACAGAATGATAGACATGATGATCATCATGGAGAAGTTTTCTCCGTCTCAAATTTCGATGGAAGGAAAATATTTCGAGAAATCATTAAAGCAACCAATGGTTTTGACTCGGAATATTGTATTTGGAAGGGAGGACATGGAAGTGTCTACAAGGCGAATCTGCCTTCGGGAACCATAATTGCAGTCAAGAAACTCCATCAACCACTTGATGATGCTCAGGAAACATTTCGGAAGAACTTCCTTAATGAAGTGAGGTCGTTAGTAGAGATCAGGCACCGGAACATTGTGAAACTTCGTGGTTTTTGTTCAAATCCGCGTCACTCGATTTTGGTGTATGATTTTCTTGAGAAAGGAAGCTTGGCCACACTCTTGAGCAATGAATTTGAAGCTAAGGCAATAGAGTGGAGCAAAAGGGTGGAAATTGTTAAAGGCATTGCTCACGCCTTGTCTTACATGCACCATGATTGCTTGCCACCTATTGTTCATGGAGACATTTCAAGCAACAACATCTTGCTTGATAACCAATATAAGCCTTGCATTTCAGACTTTGGAACCGCAAAGCTTTTAAATCCAGACTCATTAAAGGTTTAGCATGATTGCCTGCAGTTGCAGCTAATGTAGACACATTTTCGACCCCATCACTCCGCCCATCAATCTTTGTTTCAACCACGACAACAATAGAACTTTTATTAGCATTTTTCTTGCTTGGGTCATGATTATGATCCCACTAGTCAGGGTATCCCACAATTTCGTAGCACTTATTCACGTCATGATCAAATTGATTGCAATGAGTGCAAACACGATCTGAGGAGGGACGAGAATTACCCTTAGAACCATTGGAAGAGGAGGATGACCAGTCACGTGACTGGTAGTGTTGGTAGAATTAAAGAGCAAGAAATATGCAATTCAATTCTAACAGTTATAAAATCCTTGCAAGTGCACAAATCGATAAGAATAGTATAGTAGCACAGTAAGAGTCGATCCCTCGAGGACTTGTATGAACGTTATGACCACTTTAGTTCAGATTTATTAACTTAGTGAAAACACACACACACACACACGCAGGGGGGATTTATGATGTAAGAACTGAAATTTAAAGACAAGCAAAATAAAATGCAGAAAATAACAATGCAAGAATTAACAGTTGATTGATTATTAACTAAGGCGAATTAAGGCTTACTATCCACTCTAACCAATTATAGCTCTTAACCAGATTTCCTTGACCTAATTACTATGCATTTTCTGAATTAGGTGCCCGTGCCTAGGACCTGGCGTTGGTTCACTAGACACATCTTATTCCCTCTTACTTAGCATGTTCTAAACAGGGCATATGCCTAGAACGTCTATCACCTTTTAAGATGATGCATGAAGTTTAAAGAGAATTTAATGACACCACATTAGCCTAGCAAAGTGACATGCAATCTTAGGTCGTTATGAGTTAAGATTACAAGTAAGAATACTTTCGATGCTCCAAATCACAAGATGATATGACAGTCACTCAAGCAATTACATCTATAATTATATGCAAACAAGGTAGCTAATCTTATAGGCATAAATTAAGGTCATTAAGCATAGTAATCCAACTTATTCAGCATGCATAGCAATCATAATCAAGAGCCAGAAATCCAATCAACAAGCTAACATGGCTAGGGCTTCAAGTAGCCATAATCCTAACGACTACTCACACATAACTGAAATTGAAACAAATATAATTGAATTCATAAGTAAATTTCAATAATGAAAATAAGGATACAGAAGAGATTGTTAAGAACAGGTGCAGCAGAAGACACGGCAGAGCCTTCTTCTCCAAGCTCCACGTCCAATAATCTATGTGTAAAATATTATCTCTCAAAATATGGTCTCTAATTCTCCCAGAAAACCAAAACGGAACTCTCTCTCTCTCTGCCTAATTCTAATTATTCTGATTCCTGAACAAAGGCTCCCTTTTTATAGACCTAGGGAAAACCTTGTTCTATAAGGATTGGTAAAACCATATTCTATAAGGATTGGTAAAACCATGTCCTATAAGGATAGGGAAAGTTATTGTACTTTTAATTAATTACAAAGTCCTTAAATCTATTAGAACCAATCAGAGCACGGCTGGGAGTGTGAATGCAAGCTGGCAAGTGGGAACGCAAGCTGGCCAAACTTGGATTTTGGACTGTCTTCGTAATCAGGATCTGTGACTGCGCTTTTGAAGCACATCATGAGTATAGTAGAAGCGCATCTTCGTTCAGGCTTGGCGCAAATGTTGTCAGACTTAGCGCAGACAGAGAACCTCTGATCCACTGCTGGCGGAACAGGAACCCCGGGCTTAGGCGCACATCTGGGCTCGGATGGGAGTTCTTGGGACATGTCCTCGACCTGCCATGGCGCGACCTTGGCACTTCTAGGACCTGACCTTGATGTCATGAAACACATGTTTAAGACCCGGAGGGCCTGATATGAGGTACTTGGCCAGTGTCCCAAAATATGCGTATTGGCGCACTGGCGCACTCAGGACCCCATTCAGGACCTAATATTGAAATGAGGACATCTCCTTCATCTAGACTCCGATTTGAGTCATTCTTTTTGCGTTCTTTCTAGATTTTACCTATCTTTCTAACTCTGCACAAGTCTCACAAGATTGATCATTTTCTACTATTGATGGCACGAAATCATTCAAAAGACATGTAAGAGAGGCATATAAAGACATCAAAATGATGCATAAATAACGACTGATCAGTAGCGGTCCTTGGAATTGTTGTTTCCACCAGTCTGGTGGGAACAATTTTGGTTGGCTTGGAGAATTTCTGTCATTGGAGTAATGGTACTTTCAGGGATTCACGGGTACGGTGTAGATTAGGGTTTCAAGAGATTCAAGCAATGGTACTTTTAGGGATTCAAGGGTACGGTGTAGTTTAGGGTTTCAAGAGGTTCAAGCAAGAGGCGGCGTTCTTGTTTTTCAAGCAAGAAGAACGTTGTTCCTTTTTTTTTTTTTAGGGTTTCAAGGGATTCAAGGGTACGACTATTATACCAACTTGAAATTCGGAGTATTGGTAATAATTCTATTCTTCTCACTAAGAGGCTTTATATATTGTTACAACCCTAGTTACAAGTAATCACACGGAATCCTTCTAAGGTAAGGAGACCTAACTTTTAGGATAAGGAAACCTAACTATCTTATTACATAAATCTTGCAACACTTAACATGTCCAATTCCGAAAGAGTTAGGAAACCTTGAAGATCTAGTCTACTTATTTTTGTATGAAAACAGTTTAACAGGTCTCATCCCCCAAAATTTTGGAAAATTAAAAAAGTTAGAGTTGTTGTACTTGTACCAGAATCAACTTTCTGGTTCTATTCCTAAAGAGATAGTGAACTTGACATCTATTGTTGATCTAGAGCTGAGCCAGAATCAAATCAATGGTTCAATTCCTGCTTCATTTGGTGACTTGAGGAACTTGAGAGCCTTACACTTGCGTGATAACCAACTTTCCGATTCCATCCCCCAAGAGTTAGAGAACCTCAAAAACTTGACTGAGCTATATTTGGATACCAACCAATTCACTGGCTATTTGCCTCAAAATATCTGTCAAGGTGGACAACTGATCAGAAACATTTCATTTCAAAACAACTTTTTGATTGGTCAAATCCCCAAAAGCTTGAAAACATGCACGAGCTTAATCAGAGTTCGTCTTGAAGGGAACCAACTGACTGGAAATATATCTGAAGATTTTGGTGTTCATCCAAATCTTTATTTTACAGCTCTAAGCCACAATAACTTTTACGGAGAAATCTCAAGCAACTGGGGGCAATGCCCAAAATTAACAACCCTACTAATTGTTGGAAACAACCTTACTGGTAGGATACCACTTGAGATTAGCAATGCAACCCAAATTCATGAACTTGATCTTTCTTCAAATCATTTAGTTAGGGTGATTCCGAAGGAACTTGGAAGACTAACTTCAATGGTGAAGCTGATGCTAAATGGAAATCAACTCTCAGGTCACATACCCTCAGAATTTGGATCACTTACCAATCTTGAGCAACTTGACCTATCCACAAACAAATTCAATGAGTAAGTTCCTGGTTTTCTTGGTGACTTTGTCAAATTGAACTACTTGAATTTGAGTGACAAGAAGTTCAGTCAAGCTGTTCATGTTCAGCTGGGGAAGCTAGCTCAACTGTCTCAACTAGATTTAAGTCATAACTCACTTGAAGGTAGGATACCGCCGGAACTAAGCACCATGGAGAGCTTGGAAAGTCACAACCTTTCCCATAATAATCTTTCTGGCATTGTTCCTTCAAGTTTTCAAGACATGCGGGGCTTGTCCTATGTTGACATATTCTACAATCACTTGGAAGGACCTCTTCCCACCAACCTTGCATTTCAAAATGCTCCGCCCGAAGCATTTAAAGGGAACAAAGGATTGTGTGGCAATTTTGGAGCTTGCAATCTTGCAAGCATGTCTTAAAAAAGGATCACAAACGAGTATTGGAAATCACATCCTTCCTTCCAGCAGCACTGGTACTTTTCGCTGCTCTCTTTACAATTGTGTTTATATTTAAAAGGCGAAAGAAGCATAGTCCCGATCAAGAGAAGAACAACATGCATGAGGTAGTTTCATTTTCGATATTAAACTTTGATGGAAAAACAATGTATGAGGAAATCGTAAGGGTAACAAAAGATTTTAATTCCATGTATTGTATTGGGAAGGGAGGACATGGAAGCGTCTACAGAGCGAAGGTTTCATCTACCAATGTAGTGGCTGTGAAGAAACTCCATCTTCAATGGAACGAGGAGACAAATTTTCAAAAGGAATTCTTGAATGAAATAAGGGCATTGACTGAGATACGACATTGGAACATTGTTAAGCTAAATGGTTTCTGTTCACATCCGCGACACTCATTCTTGGTGTATGAGTATCTAGAAAGGGGTAGCTTGGCAACAATGTTGAGGAAAGATGAAGAAGCAAAAGAGTTGGGATGGAGAAAAAGGGTGAAAATTGTTAAAGATATAGCTCATGCCTTGTCTTACATGCACCATGATTGTGTGCCCCCAATTGTACACCGAGACATATCAAGCAAGAATATTTTGCTGGATTCTGAATACGAGGCCTCTGCTTCAGACTTTGGCACCGCCAAGTTTTTGAATCCAGACTCGACTAATTGGACTTCGGCAGTAGGCACATATGGCTACATGGCGCCAGGTAATACTTAAAAGCTTTCTTTCAATTTTTTTAGACCAATGTTTCTTTCAGTGATTCACTTTTTTTTTTTCAAGCGCAGAGCTTGCATATACAATGGAAGTGAATGAGAAGTGTGATGTGTATAGCTTTGGAGTGGTGACATTGGAAATAATCATGGGGAGCCATCCAGGAGATATTTTCTCATCTTTATCATCCGGGACATCATCATCAGAATCATCTGCATTACCTGCCCATCTGAGGCCAATTTCGGATGTGTTGGACCAACGTATCTCCCCTCCCGAACATCACGAAGCCGGGGAGGTCTTCTCTGTTGTGAAGATAGGGTTGGCATGCTTGAACCCGAGTCCACAATGTCGTCCAACAATGAAACAAGTTTCTCAACACCTCTCAAATGAGAGGATGCTGGTTTTGTCGAAGACAATTATACAAATGACCTGTGGTGAATTGCTTGCTCTCGAGGATTTGACTTCCTGATTAGAATGTGTGCTACTGTTCTATTTATATTTCACTTAAGTTTTTCGCAATTATAATGATTTTAGTATTGAACAGAATAAAGGAAGTGCAGACTTATATATTCTTCCCAAGAATTATTGGAATAAATGGCACTTTAGAGTGAATTTCCACTCCATAAAGTTTTCTTCCTACGCGGATGGTAATTGTCAACTCATTCTCAATGAACTCAAAATTGATGTGAACCCACTAACAAATGGTGCTCGATCATCATAATTGATCTCAAGAAATTCATAAAAATAAAAACAGTAAAGTAAGCATCTTCCAACTTTAAATATAAGGGACAAAGACCTTGGCTCAAGTCAACTGTGTATGAAAAAACTGCATAGTCTTGGTCTTTGCTAAACCATCTTACAATCCAGAAAATTAAGGAAAGTGGTGAAATAAGCTCGATGTTGGAAAGACCTTGTGGTGATCGATTGTGAAGTTCTTGACTGTTCATATAGTGCAAATGAGATCAAACAGACCTCGTAGAAGAAAAACCGGTAATACCCCCATTGAATTACTCTCATCTAATTTCTATTTCGTGTTTGCATGATATCAATATATATATATATATATATATATATATATATATATTGAAATAAAATTTGAAGACACATAATGTATGTAAAAGGAGAAAAAGAATATTGATCATTGCAGAATTATTTGGAGTCAAATGAACAAAATTCTTGGTCCGGCACATTAATGGCAATGCTGAAAATTAAACCCAGGTGGGACAAAGCACTAACTTTTTCACTTCATTAGATTCCACCAACAAAAAATGCAAAATTTCCTAATTTGGTTGACTAGTAGTGAATAAGACTTGGACTGCTTGCAAATGTCCAAAGTCTTTCACAAATATCCTGTGCCGGCCTATTTTCATCCAAAAAAAAACCGAAAGTACTATAAATAATAAGGCTTAGAAGTACATTAATTTGCAAAATGCAAGCACTTCCATTGTATATGCAATCCTGAATATGGAGTTTCATAATTCGCTGAACACTCTCTTTGAACCTAAAATCTGAGTTTAAGTTAGGAATTTTAATTTGCTGGATTTTCTGATAACATAGTGGTTGTCTTGTTTGTGAGCTGTGACTTTTAATTTGAAGATATTTCCGGTCATAATGCGTATGTATATATATGTATTCATGTAGAAGTAAGAAGACTCAACATTGGGAGTTAGATATCGTCTTCCTTCACGACTCGCACCAGGTGAAAGGTCCGATGGGAACAAGAGCACTTTTCAATTTCTGATACTAAAGCAAACTTTTTTTTTTTGGCTCAAAAGAACTGGATTGGATTAAATTGATTTGTAGCGGTGTGTTTGTGAATTATAAGTATATAATTTTGCATAATATTAGGAGTATTTCCCGCAACTTTTCAATTTTCAGGATAAATTCTAATTTTATCCTGTTTCTTGACGCCAACTTGAGAGATTAAACGGAAAAGCACTTGAATTGGACGAGTCATGTGTTTCAGGGTACATTTTAAGCGAATTTTGAGAATATAGCGCAAAAATGTAACTTATATGCGAGTTCATGATGCATTAAAGTAAAAGTCAAAAAATTAAAAACAATAACCATGAAATCTTCAACTGCTTACTGCATTATCTTGCTGTATGCTCAGCTTCTTTCAGTAACAAATTATGTTGCTTTTGCTTCTTCTGGTATTTCTAATTCTATTAGGAAATATAATAAATGTAAGAGTTCGGTTTTATAGATTTGGTAGAATCCCATTATTAATGAGTCAAATAATTAAATGTATATTGTATCCAAATAGAAGTAGGATTCTTGCTTGTAGTCTGTATATATTTACATACCTAATGCACATGAATAATACATCGAATTATTAAGCAAATTACTTTCTTAACATGTTATCATAACAATAATTATTTGTTTGTATTTTTTCAACCAACTTAACAAATTATAACATATTCAGATCAAACACCACCAGCCAACAAAAAATCCAATTCAACCATGGATCCATCCAGCCCTTATTTTGTTCATCATTTTGACCAAAGAGGTCACACTGAAGAACGCTGTAGAAAGAAAAAGGCAGCATATAACAATGTTGACAAAACTGGCGGCGGGTTCCACAGCAGCAGGCCCGGCCAGCCCAGCGGTTCCCCAAGCAGCGGAGCAGCGCATGCCCATGTGCCTGCTGCGAGCGACGCGCCTTCCAGCGCGCTTGAACTCCACGAGCCAGCCTTCTCCCCGGCCACACGCCTCAGCTGACACCGACGGCTTCCCTTGCTACCATTCAGCATGGGTCTCAATCCAATCAACCATCCCATCAGTCATTCACTCAATCCACCTCCATCCAGCCAAGCCAATTGGCTGGTTTATCTCCAGAACAATTCCATCAACTGGCTAATGTTATGTCCCTTTTGAGTTCAAATTCAGCAACGGGAAATAACAATTCTTTTGCAAATGCTACAGGTTTGTCTTCTAATGTTTCTATTAATTCTGCATTCACTATACCTTGAATTTTGAATAGCGGAGTTACGGATAACATCACTTCTGATTCAACCACTTCCACTAAAATTGAACCTTCATCGATTTCTCTTGTAAATTTACCCTCTTCAGCCCCAATCACTGCCATTGGTACCATATCATTTAATTCTGATGTCACTTTAAACAAAATTTTATGCGTCTATTCTTTTCTGCTTAAACCTCGTGCCGGTTAGTAAATTCATTAATTCCCTAAACTGTTGTGCCATTTTTTTCCTCTTACTGTGTCTTGCAGGACTTAGCTACAGGGAAGATGAAAGTTTTTGGTTGTTTGTGTTATGCCACTATTGTTCATCCCATTCACAAATTTGATTCTCATGCTATTTTTATTGGCTACCATACTAGTCAAAAAGACTACAAATTATTTAATCTGACCACTCACAAAATTTTCTTTAGTCGTGATATTAAATATTTTGAAACCAATTTTCCTTTCTCCATACGTTCCCCTCTACCCAATACTCATTCACCGTTACCCCCAAAATCTTTGCCAAGGCGTACCACTCACAAACATTACATTAAGTAACAACAGTTTCATTGGTTGTATCCCCAAAAGCTTGAAAACATGCTCCAGCTTATTCAGATTCTGCCTCGAAGGAAACCAATTGACAAGCAACATATCTGAAGACCTTGGTGTGTATCCAAATCTTCAATTTATAGATCTAAGCCACAATAACTTTTATGGTGAGATCTCAAGAAAATGGGGGCAATTCCCACAATTAAAAGCCCTACTAATGGCAAGAAACAACCTTAAGCTTACTGGTAGCATACCACCTGAGATTGGCAATGCAACTCAAATTCATGAACTTGATCTTTCTTCAAATCATTTAGTTGGGGTGGTTCCAAAGGAATTTGAGAGAATGACTTCGTTGGTGAAGCTGAAGTTGAATGGAAATCAACTTTCGGGTCATGTTCCCTCGGAATTTAAATCATTGATTGATCTTGAATACCTTGACTTGTCTTCAAACATATTCAATGAGTCAATTCCAAGCATTCTAGGTGACCTGTTTAGATTACACCATCTGAATTTGAGCAACAACAAGTTGACTCAAGCAATTCCATTTCAATTGGGGAAGTTAGTTCAATTGACTGAACTGGATTTAAGTCATAACTCACTTGCAGGTAGCATACCATCAGCAATCTGGAGGGTTTGGTGACGCCCAATCTTTCCCACAACAATCTTTTGGGTTTTGTACCAACAAGTTTTGGAGGCATGCATGGCTTGTTCTCTATTGACATATCCTTCAAAACAATCTTTTGGGTTTTGTAACAACAAATTTTGGAGGCATGTATGGCTTGTTCTCTGTTGACATATCCTTCAATGGATTGGAAGGTCCCCTTACTAATATCTCTGCATTTCAAGAAGCACCAATAGAAGCATTACAAGGGAACAAAGGATTGTGTGGCAAAGTTGGAGCTCTACAACCCTGTAGTGTGCTCGGCCACAAAAACCATCACAAACGGGTTTTCGAGATCACATTCTCCGTTCTTGCAGTAAGTTTACTTCTTTCAGCTTTGTTTACAATTCTATTTGTATTCGAGAGAAAGAAGAAGCATCATGACAATGAAGAAAGCAACATGCAAGGAGAAATTTCTTTTTCGATACTAAAATTTGATGGGAAAACGATGTATGGGGAAATCATGAGGGCAACAGAAGACTTTGATTCCATATATTGCATTGGGAAAGGAGGCCATGGTAGCATCTACAAAGCAAACTTGTCATATGCTAAAGTAGTGATGGCCGTGAAGAAATTCCATCCATTGAAAACTGGGAAGAAGAAGAATATTCAGAAAGAATTCATAAACGAAATAAGGGCACTGACTGAGATAAGGCACCGAAACATTGTGAAGCTGGTTTTTGTTCACATCGGCGACACTCGTTGTTGGTGTATGAGTATCTTGAAAGAGGTAGCTTAGACGCAATGTTAAGCAACGATGATGAAGCTAAAGAATTGGGGTGGAGTAAAAGGGTGAATGTGGCTAAAGGTGTCGCTCACGCTTTGTCATACATGCACCATGACTGCTTGCCGCCAATTGTTCATCAAGACATATCAAGTAAGAATGTTTTATTGGATGATGAATGTGAGTTCTCTGTTTTGGCCTTTGCCACTGCTAAGTTCTTAAACCCAGACTCAGCAAATTGGACTAATGTTGCTGGCACATATGGCTACATTGCACATATGGCTATATATATATATATGTGTCTATTCTCTTTTCTCTATTTATAATTAATGTAATTGAATAGTTATGTGTAGAAAGTAGATGAGCGTTTTATATACAGAGCTTACTTACATAATAGAAGAGACTAAGAAATGCGATGTTTATAGCTTTGAAGTTGTAACATTGGAAGTAATCATAGGAGGGCATCCAGGAGATCTTTTTTCAACTCTATCATCATCCATTTCATCATCTGCCCATCAAATTTCAATTGCGGATGTTTTGGACCAATGCATTTCGCCTCCTAAGCATCAAGAAGCAGGTGAAGTGGTATCTCTTGTGAAGATAGCATTTGCATGTTTGAATTCCAATCCGCAATCTCGTCCGACGATGAAACAAGTTTCTCAACACCTTGAAGTTCAGAGGATGCATTTGTCACAGCCATTGGATATGATGACTTGTCGTGAACTATTGCTTTATGTGGATTATTTGAGTGCCTGATTAGAATGCAAGTGTCTCTTTCACTCTGTTTGTGGCTTGTTTTCAGAAAAAGGATTCTTCTTAGATGTTTCCTTATTGTAATTTATTTCATGCACTTATTTGCTCTGTCACTTTATGTTCTATTTATTTATGAAGAATGGTGGCTGCACGTCCTTATTTGCTGCTCTTATCAATCATTTTTCATCTGTTCAAAATTCAATTAAATTGACCGTTCATCACTAGAATTTAACTGTTCTAATTCATCACCAATTTTGTTAATTATTTTAGAGATCATATTTACCAAAAATTAGCATAATCACCTTTAAAAAATTCATAAATAATTGTAACTTCCCATTAACAATTACCAAAATCAGCATTATAATAAAATTACCAAGACCAATGCAAGAGTAACAAACATAGAATTCGACGTGGCGTTAATCTCAATGGTCCCATATTACTATATATAAAAAGTTAAAAACAGAGGGTGCCTCTTGAGCGAGAGCCATTATCGTTGTCAATTTTCTTTGACATAAAGAGAGAGAGAGAGAGAGAGAGAGAGAGAGAGCAAAAGTGACGATGTCGACCCTTAGAGTCCCTCAACAAGTTCCTGCTGCATCCGAAGACTGTGAGCAGCTCAAAAAGGCCTTCAAAGGTTGAATCTTTATTATTTTATTTTCTGATCTTTTATTCCCTTGCATCATTTCTTGTTCTGATCATAACCCATTTCGTATTTTGTGATTTGCTTCAAGATTGATGGTTGACCAACCCCATTTGTTCGATTCCGATTGATTATGTTAGATATCTTGTATATAATCTGATAATGATCCGATTGGTAGTATTTTTGGTTTTGCTTATCATATTTGTTCTGCTAATTCTCTCTGGACCTTTTCAGTCATCGATGATCAGATGAATCAGATCGGTGTTTTGTGTACGTGAGGTTTGTTGGGTGGGTGAAAGTTTCATATGAATATGATTTCTTGCTTTGTAACGGAAAGCTCTGATTTGGAGGGAAAATTATTTAGAGAGATAACAGAAAATAGCAGGTTTGTAAATGTTGTAATATGACATGAAATTGATAATAATTGTCAACAAATAAGAAAAATAGGTAGTGAAACTTATAATAGGATATGTTTGATTCTCCCATCCGCAGTGTTAGATAACGTTGCATAAGATCCATTGATTAGCTTTGGATGAAAATGATTTGAAACAGTTCCAAGTGCTTGTTCTACCTTTTAATCATCGTCTGATGTGCGTCTATAATTCTATATCAGTTAAAAAAGATAATGTACTAATTTCGTTCACGATATTCAATGTACCTTGTTTGTTTTGATGATCTTCTCAGCTAATAGTTTAGATTTTGGTTTGTCGTCATTTTCTAAGTTGTTTGATCTTGTATAATTTTGAAATTACTATGAATATGACCGCAGGATGGGGAACCAATGAGGACTTAATCATATCCATATTGGGGCACAGAAATTCCGGTCAAAGAAAGGTGATCCGGAAAACTTATGCTGATGCTTATGGAGAAGATCTCCTCAAGGAACTCGAAAAAGAACTTACAAGTGACTTTGAGGTCAGTTTAAGAATTCACTTTCTGTTTTCAGCTTTCTTTTCTTCGTGATTGATTATATGAGAATTCATATTGCTAGCATATTCAAGTTGAACTTTATCTTAATCAGAGGATTGTGCTGCTCTGGACACTTGATTCAGCTGAGCGCGACGCACTTTTGGCCAACGAAGCAACAAAGAAGTGGACTAAAAGCAATCAGGTTCTTGCGGAAATCGCCTGCAGTAGGTCTTCACATAAACTACTCTTGGCAAGGCAGGCTTATCACTCTCGCTACAAGAAGTCCCTTGAAGAGGATGTTGCACATCACACCACCGGGGACTTCCGCAAGGTGCAAGTGCTAGATTATTGTTCAAGTTTTACTTCATTTTAAGATTTCTATTGTCTTTGTACAAAACATAGATTTACTGCCTAACTTTTCTCTTCCCAGCTTTTGGCCCCTCTTGTTAGCGCATATAGATATGAAGGAGATGAGGTGAACCTGACATTGGCAAAATCCGAGGCTAAACTTCTCCATCAGAAGATCTCTGACAAGGCCTATAATGATGATGATATCATCAGGATTTTGGCTACACGGAGCAAAGCACAGATCAATGCAACTCTCAATCACTACAAAAATGAATTCGGGAATGACATCAACAAGGTATGCAAGCGATTTTTACTTGTACATTAACCATTTTTTGGCCAGTATCCATAGATTTTTGGATTTGAATTTTGATGAGTGTTTCTATTCACAGGATTTGAAAGCTGACCCCAAGGATGAGTACCTCGCAGTACTAAGGTCCACCATTAAGTGCTTGGTCCGCCCGGAGAGCTATTTTGAGAAGTCTCTTCGTCTGGCAATCAACAGACAAGGAACGGATGAAGGAGCTCTCACCAGAGCTGTCGTTACAAGGGCTGAGGTTGACTTGAAGCTCATAAAGGAGCGGTACCACAAGAGGAATAGTGTCACTCTGGATCAAGCCATCAAGAAAGACACAACTGGAGATTACGAAAAAATGCTTCTGGCCTTGGTTGGACATGAGGATGCTTGAACTCTTCTGGTCTAAGATTGTACTTCTTGTGGAGGCAATGTATCTTATGCCTGTTTTCGTGGCTATGTTTGGCTTTTTATGTCTGTTTGAGTAATACTATCTGCAGCAATCGGATATAACATCATATTTATGAAATAAATTGTTGCCTTTGGTAAACTTGAAGTTGTTAGAGTCGAGGGTTTTCACAATTTTTCTACTGTCATCAGAAATTTTTCAAAATCATTGCAAGCTATTTACAGATTTGAGATTGAAGAGACAGTGTCTTCTTTTTACAAGTGAATGGAAAAATGGATCTTTCTTGCAGCTCAAGCTATATATTCTTTGCTTTGAAATCTCCTCTTGCTTCACTTTCTCTTGGTAGATAAGTCACCTGCAGAAGAGTTTCTTGCCACAAGACCTGTCACCTGTCACAAACTAGCAAGGAGTTGTATACATCAGTTCTTTCTGCTAGGGGCAAGCCCTGTGAAGAGAAGAAATTGCCGGTGTGTATATATTTAACACGAAAGAAACAGTTATTGGGCATCAATAAACTATCTTAGCCTCAAGAAAGATATACCAGCATCAAAATTACACAACATTGATCAGAAATCCACTATTCCAACAGTGGAATATCATACATCAAGTTCACATAAGACACAAAACAACAGAATCTTACAAGAAGCAACTGGAAACAAAATTCTGGTTGAGCTCCTTCAGATTTGTTAATGGCATTCCAAAAAGCCAAATTTGTGCACTTCGTCAAACCAGTAAGGAGTTTAGACAAACATCTCACATCTTAGCTAGGTGCTCAAAAGAGAGCTGTTATTAGTACTGAACATAGAGAACAACAGCACTTTTTCCATATAGGCTTAAAGCACATCACTTCTTTAGAAGTTCCCGCGAGAAAATCCTCTTGCAGTATGGGCTGGTTCGTAAGATCGAATGAGGCTTAACTGCTTCAACCAGAGAAGCATGGAGAGAGCCCTGGAAATGAAGCAAAAATATTAGGACATGTTTGTGTGTTTGTGTTTGTGTTTGTGAGTCTATTATAAATCAGTTTAAGAGATTGGTTGCTGAACCTTGGTATATGTAAGAGCAGATTGAATGACATAGTTAGCATAAGGGTCCTGCAGCAACTGTTCAAAGCGAGGAACTGAGAGCAACTCATGGATGATTCTTGATCGGCTTTCTTCAAAATTCTTGAGGCATTTTTCAACCACGTTACTGCTATATTTCTGTGTGGAGAGGCGTACAAAGTGTCCTTTTAACTGATTGTTCAGTTTGGCGAATGCAGATGGGATCTTTAGCTCTATGACAAATTGAACAACATAGTTTCTGTGTATCAAAGGGATCAGCAAGAAAACCATACATCAATATATTGCAGGTGGGAACAGTTTTTGATTCCTCAAGAAACCAAGTAAGTATCAGTCTAACCAGTTCAGATTGCCATACCATATTGGTGAGTTTATGGCCAGCAAAGAAAAGAAACTAAGTCAGTTTATAGACAGTTGTAAATGAATACCCGAAAGGATCTTGGGAAAGGAGAAGCCCATTTCTGGCAATTTCATTGATCAGCTTATCTCGATATCTCCCAATGGCATTTCCCATACATTTTTGAAGTACACAACAGCCATGGCGTTGAGTTCCAATCTCAACACAAAATCTTGCAGCAGCATCAAAAATGAACTGCAAGGATGATCAACAGAAAAATTGGACAGAACAAATTTAGAGTTTTTTCCACAAAATTTATATACATCCTACAGAAAGCACATAACCAGGCCCTACGAACTTTATTTGGGATTCAAGTAAGTTTATCCAATCATGCTTGTCTATATTTCAGCTCATATCTATCTGCAGAATACTTTAAAGTATATATATATAAAATAGTGAGTCCAAATCTTCTGCTGGAGTTCTGAGAAATAGAACCTTAAAACCAGCCTTTAAATCATCTATCGATAATTTTTCCACTTTCCCATTCTAAATTCAAACAAACACAACATAGATAGTCTATTGAAAATGATCAAGCAATGTTTAGGGATTTTAGGTGTCAGTCAATCTCTATCCATTTTGTTCTAAACCCAATAAAAAGGTTCTATCCTTTCATTCAAGGCCTAAAAAGTACATTTACAAATTAGTTCACCCATAAGAAGCTACATTTGCACCAACCATGTTGGAAAGAAGTAAGAACACCCCAATCTTGTTGTTTGCTTTGATTACTATTTCCTTTAATTGCTCTATACACAGGCTACGTGACGGGTTAATTCATATATTCTTAGTATTGCAACTCAAAACATCAGTCTTTGGTTTTCACAACTGAATTGCGTATTGTTATGTTGTTCTTAAATTCCGACCTTCTCATCTTCACTCCTGTGGAGAGCAGTATGTTGTAATTATTTGCTTGTATACATCTAACCCACCCCCCTGACTTCCTAGAGCACAAACTCACCTAAAAGGTTTCAGAAAAACAAGGATAGGCATAATTCCATAGTATTATAGTTTAAGGTGTGTTCAAAGATTAACTCTCAGCATTTCCTAAACAAAGTTTAGAAACAAAAACTTTGATGTTAGCCATAAAAACCCTCATGATCAGATGGATGACAATTTTTCCAAACAGACAAGGCATTTGACTTTACCAACAAAATGATCAAGACACTTACAGAGGACTGGATAATTCAGAAGGAAGTTCAACAATAAGGAATGACAATCAATATAATGATCATCAAATAGCAATATTTGAAATCTTCCCTAACACTGATACGATCATCAGATTAAATTGGTCTACTTTAAGCATCAGCACAAACAGCAGAAAGATATCCTACTTTCAAAAGTTTTGGGGTAGAGAATTTGAAGCATTAACTGGGAAAGAGTTGGTGAGATTGATTATTAATGTAAGATTAGATTCCTCCCAGAGAATGATCAAAGGTAGGTCTAGATCCGAATAGATACAAAACAAGACTACAGTAGCTGCCATAAATGACGAGAAACATAAGATGAAACAGTTTCACCTTCAATATGCACTTAAAGCAGTATTCTATAAAATGAATATAGATAGCTTACCAATCAGTGTAAGGCATCACTGAGGTTCACACTACTGGTTGCATTTGCAAAAGATAAAATAAGCACATATAAAACATGCCAAGACTTATAGAAATATTGCACCAAACCAATGCAGTGCCTACAGCAAATAGTCATCACCCAATAAATTTTTCGCGAATGGCATCAACCAAGTTGTGTGTATGTGTGTCTATTCAAGGTTACCAAATGAAACTTAAGAGGAAACAAAAGAACAGAAAAAGAAACATGAATTAGTCGATGTTCATTAAAGCGATATTCAATCTTAAGAGAATCAAGCTAACAAGAAAATGAAATAAATAAAACGAGCATACCCTGTTATCTTCTTTGCTAAAGCACTCCAAACATCGTTGTACAACATGATTACCATTTGGATCCTTAATAAGGTCGAGAAAACCACATTCAAGAGACGATTTAACTAATGAGATCTGTTTCCCAGTTTTAACAGTCTCAATCAACTTCTGTACCACACGAGTGCTGAAACAATAACACCAATTATATTTAGAAACAAGAAAATAGTAAAGAACAAATACCATAAATGAAGTGACAATAAATAGGCAGAGAAGGAAGGGAATACCCGTGTGTGTCTAAGGCAATTCTGACAATTTGTCCTGGTTCTTTGGTCACCTTGAGTACAATCTGCAGTCTTTGTTGTTCATTGCACACATCCATAAACTTCTGCATAAGGTAATTGCCAAAGGGGTTTGTCATAAGTTCGAAAACATGATTGATTATTTTGTCAAATATTAACTGCACATCTTGACTGGTTCCTTCAACAAGCATCCTTTGTAAGAACCTACAACCATACTGATCCTTGGCTAAGTAGTATATTTTTCCCTGGACCTCAGCCAATGAACTTATGTTCAGTAGTGACCGCAATTCACTAGCATTACTCTCGGTACATTCATTTCCACTAAACCCTCCATTGTTGCTAAAACTGGAATCTAGTCTAGAGCTCTTGTCTCCTTCTGCCTGCATTTCCATCTTATTGCAAGAGTTCTTCTTATAACCCTTTGAAGACTTACTAGCCTTCCTGTTGGCATGATTCAAATGTTTTCCATGTATGATGAAACCATCCTCACAACAGAAACCCTCAACATCCCCACATTTCATAGGCTTGAAAAATTCAGGAATCCCACTAGATGGGTTTACTTTAGTCCTTTGTTTTATCATTGAATGATTATGAGAAAGATTGTCCACATTGAACATTGAGGGGAGGTGTGGGGAACCCATTGTGGGATACATAAGGCCCTTTCCGCCATTAGAATCCATTACCTGTTGCTGTAAGTAAAGATATTCATCACCAAGGCTGGCAAGGCAAGGGGTAGTAGCAATAGATGGGTTGCTTTGATACCATCCATTTCCATAGTGTTCCTTTCTTTGGCCTGAAATATAACACATTTGGTTTTTCACCCCACTAGGGCCAGAATACAAAGCATTGGGCTGCATATCGTCAAGAAAAGACCCCATTGAACCACTACCAGCACATCTTGGCTCCAACCCAAGAAATGCTGCCTCAGTAACAGCACCATCAAACCTCCCATTAAGTCCAAAACCAGAGGATTGGAAAGCTTCGAAATTCGATAGGTTATTCTTAGAACCCTCAAATAGGCCATGGTTTTCAGCATTCCAAGGACTAGTAGTACCCCCCAAAAAACCACCACCAAGCCCAAACCCAAAGCCATCTGGGTCTTTTTCAAATCCCCACCTTTTAGCACCGACCTCCTGTTCATCCCCAATATTCATTCTGTAAAAACTTTCAGCCAAACCCAGATCATCCTTGTCATTGAAATGATAGAAATGAGGATCAGGTGGCTTTAAGTCCACCCACAACGCATTCATGTTAGGTGTTTGATACTTGACCTCCTCAAATGGGGTTGCATATGGGGACCCATCCTCAGAAGAATAAAACCCATTTGAGAAAGAGCTTGAAGGAGAAAACTCTGATTGCAGAGAAACTCTGCTGACAGGTGACCCACTCACAAGGTGCTGAAGATGAGGAGGAGGAGGAGGGTGAAGGAGATGACAAAGATTGGAATATGGTTGATTTTTGGGGCTCTCATTCCAAAACTTCTCAAGCTCTCCTCCTTCCCTTCTCATGTTCTGTAAAAGAAAAACCCTCTTGTCTTCCTCAGCTATTTTGAACATCATACAACGTACAACACGTATATTATATATATAATTCACAATACACGTGAGAGAGCACGCGAGAAAACAGAACGATATAAATTTTTTTTTTCAGAGGAAAGAGAGCGAAACCAGATTCAGATTCCGAAAACCCACGTCAGAAAATGATTCACAAAATTTATGAAGCACAGAAAGCAAGCGGTGATGGAGGAACACGATTACATTTGATGGGTTGTTTGATTAATGCTTCTGTCAATGTCGTTTTGGGATTGTGGATTTGGCAATGGGGGGTTTGTGAGAGAGAAAGAGAGGGATTCTGTGTAACTTTCGCTCAGTATCTGATAGTACAGCTCTCTGTCACCTTTCACACTCACGCCATTAAAATGAAGAGTCGCACTATAGCCACTACCCACAACAGCGCAGAAAAACCAGAGAGAGAGGAGAGAGAGAGGCTGAGTCTGACTAGGAACTAGGAAGTGTATTTTCAATTACTATTTTTAAAGAATTTCTACCCCTCTCCATTTTCCTCCAAATTTTTATTCCAATCCATTTTACTCTTATCTTTTTTTTTTTTGTGACATTTTGTAATTTTACGATAAAACATTAGCGTTATATGTCAAGAAAATAAACACATAATTAATAATGTATTTATAAAAATAATAATACAAGGAAATTAAAAAGGATTTATACACGTTATAAACATTACTTTTTATAAGAATCTGATCTGATACCTACTACACATTAAGCGAAATTTATTTATTGTAGTTACTATTAATTCCCCAAATTGGTTTTTTTTTCCTCATTCCACAAATTTGTTGATTAGTCATCTGAATCAGAATCAACTATGACAGAAAGAATTATTGAGTAGAACTCTTTGATAAAATCAGTTGAACATTAATGTAGAACACCACGACATGTAGTATTCGTACAAATAATATTAAAAATTGAAAATAACATTTCCCCCACATTATCATTGTAAGATGAAATTTATAAATACAACAATAAAGAACATGGCAACAAAAAAAAATTCAGAGACAAAATCAAGGAATTACTTTTTTTTTTTCATTTTTAAATGAATATTAATAAATTATTATTATTTCATGAATCTTGTTTTTAAATTTGTGATTTGGATTAGTTAACAGTATCAACTTCGTAAACAGGTTCTAACCTACATAACAAACTCCACTTGATTTTCTCGCCTTCAAGTTCGGTTTGTTAGCTTTCTTAATTTGATGATCTGTATTTTATTTCCCGATTTAAATTAATTTTAATTTCAATTTCAATTTGAACGTTATTTTTACAGTTGTTACCTACTGGGTTTCCTTCCTTTCTGGCGAAGTCTTTTACCAGAATTAGATAAAAGTAACTTGGAGGTCAGGCCAATGTTACCTATTGGATTCAAGCTTAATATGAGCAACTGATACCCTCCTCCTATTGGCTGGATTAAAAAACAATCACAAAAATGATTTTCTCTAGGTAAGTGGGCCCCTTATTTTCATAGTTGATAGTTTCAGTCTTCAGATAGCAAGTGATTGGGCCCAGAATTTGTTCAGAGCCCAACAAATTCTTTTCTTGTCTGTGAGGCTTACCAGCCCTTCCAAAGGAGAAACACAAGCACACCAGTTAATTGATTTTGCCAGGCAAGATTTTTTAACGAGCCGATATAAAGGGCATATCCACATCCTCATTTATTATTGGAAGGATTAAGTCTGATGTATAAGTCAGCAATTCATAGTTTTTACTCATTTATTTTTCGCTTTATTTTTTCTCCATTTGTTTTGGTGTTGTTTCCGGTAAATTAATTTAGGCCACAGATTTTTTTAAGATCTTGCTCTTGTTCCGACTATTCACGTCTAGGTATGCAAGATACTATATCTCTGTCCTTGTAAACTCTTCACGATGTTTTAAATAAATAAAACTTCTCTTTTAAAAAAAAAACCTAAACTTCAAAACTTTTAATTTACTCAATAATATTAGATCGACCTTAGCATATTATTGTAAAAAAAATTAATTATCAATTGATGTATTAATTGTTGTGAATTAATTAATTTTAAAGTGGTTTAAACGAAAAATAAATAAAACACGGTAATATAATTGGTCTGATATTTGAATTTTGTAGTAATAAATTAATATCTATAATTTTATTGAACATTTTTTTTGGATGAATTTAATTGTATTGTTTTGTTGGAGTGATATGTCATTGTGTACTTGTGGAATTCACAAAGGTGATTTGACGAATGAATAAGTTGTTGTTTTTTTGTCAATGACGCGCAGTTTCTCAAAATTTTTAACCAATGACTAATCTGCGTTGGGAGCCGGGAAGACTCACAGAGGCATTTCAACCTCCTCCTGGCCACAAGTCAAATGCCAGTTGTTCATTCTAATGTTTTGTAAAAATTAAGATAAGCTGACACAATCAATTAATAATGGATCAGAATACCTAAAATGTGCTCTACACCGTTGTTTTGAAAAATAACAATTTTGTAGTTTAAGAGAGACAAAAATTGCAAGACCCCCATTTGGCCGCTAGAAGGAAACTTAATTACTAATACTACAATTTAATTACTAATACTACAATTTAGTGATAGTTCTAATCACAGCGTTGCGAGATTTAAGAACATATATAATCCATTATCTAAAACCAAAGAGATGGAAACGCCGAGAACGGGAACTAAAGTTTTCTCGTATTTGGTTTGTGCAAAATTATGAATATTTGTTCGGTTTTATTACGGGAACTAACTCATTTTTCCACTCTTTTACTACGTGAGCTAACTCCGAAGACTTAAAATTCTATCACATGATTGTCTTCCCTAGTGTGACTACCCTGCAGTAGCAGTCCCAGGCAGGCAAGGCAGTAGCAGTTCCATAGGCCATGACAAGGCAGGCAAGAGGATACATTCTTATTGCAGCTGATTTACAGCTGCAAGGTCATTTTCAACAACAGGCAACCAAAATGCTTTTCTTCCAAGGCAGAGCCTTGACCTAACTCTAATTTTACACTCTAAATCAAAAACCTGTTTGCATCTCCATCCATTTGCTTCTAAACACAAACAATAAAAATAACCAAAAGTTACTGCTCAAGAGAGCTCAGCAAAGAAAGAACAACATATCATCAATGTAGAGCTACTAATTCATAATTTAAAGTTTAAACCCAGTGAAACAGACAGCCAAGCACTTCATTAAGACACCAACACCGAAATAACACGAAAATATGGACATACACAACCCAATTAGCATATAGTCCACAGCTTTGGCCGAACCCCCGTTATAACCTAAAACATAATTCCCAAAACCCACAATGAAAAAGGTCAAATAATATAATAACACATCCTCCATAACCAGGAGAAAAACGAATAAAACCAGACACCATATGATGATGATAAAGAGAAAAATAACCAAGTTAGACCTAACATTGTTAAACCAAGGCAATGCTACTCTCTCCACCTGGGGGTTTGCGTACACCGCCTAAGTAGTCTCGAGCCTCTGCCTTCCCATCCGCAAAGATGTTGCTGCCACTCATCTCTCGTAGCTTTGCTGAGCTCAGTGGTTTTTCAGCTGAAGATGGAGGAACATCGCCTTTGAATATATCATTTCCTGAGAGCTCAGAAAATTTCTTGTCACAAATCTTCTTGGCCGTCTTGGGCACGGGTTCCTCATTGGATGTTATATTGCTCTGACCCCCACCGGGCTATTACACAAAACAAATTCACAACCAGTTAGTTGGGAACACATGACTGTATGTATTATACAAACAAGTAACGTACACAGTTCACTCACACTAGAAACCTTAACAGATGTGCGGCCGTTGGGTGAAGTTGGTTCTCCTATCTCTATGCTTCCTTTCAAGGCCAATGCGCGCGGAGCAGTAGTTGTCCTGGGTAAAATTTCAGGAGGGGGTGCAAATATGTCATGCCCACTAAGCTCCTTGAACTTAGAGTCAGAGAGCTGCTTCTTCAGCCTTGCCTCTCTCTCTGCTTCACTTTCCAAGGTCCCACTTAGCTCGCGCTGCTTTGCAACTTCAGGAATTGTAGTAGGCTTTTTCGGAGAAACACTCTCTTCATCACCAAATGAGATATGACTGATTCCGGCAACAGCTTGCTGCCATTTCAAACCATTAGAGGACAAACTCAGCACATATGTTTTGTGCTAAACGAAAATGCCACACAGTAAATTTGTGTTCCATCAATGAATCTTAAATTGACCACATATTGACTGGTACCTGGTACAGACGAATTCCGGGTTTAGTATTAGGGGTAGGGTTGGTACTACCGGATTCTGATGCATCATCATCTCCTGGCTTCGCTGCGAAAATGCCACTTCCGGTCATCTCCTTCATCTTATACCCTGAACAAGGTTTGCTGGAAGGTTCAAAGTGAGCAATGTCAGAGCAGAGGTCTTGGATCAATGCCTTGTTTGATACAAATGCACCCATCAATTATAGGCACCCGGTTTATTTTCACTACTCAATAGTATTCAAACTTTTACTACAGCATATTAAACTTGCCCACATAACCAATTCCACCAAAAAAAATATGAACTTCAATGTTTTAGGCAAATAACAAAAACTCATCAACTAAAAAATACAAAATTCTTCAACAAATTGTATGACTTGAAATTTGAATTCAATCACCAAATCATTTAAAGTCTTTCGGTCACATTGAAAACATTTCTGATACAGAGATTTGAATTATTCCTCTGGACTTTTTTGGAACAAACTATTTATGTGGATTGATCGAACAAATAAATAGAACGATCACAGATCATTGAATAATCATACTTCAAGTTTTATATTCATTCTTTTTAAAAGATGGAAAATTTATTGGAAATTACTTAGTCAAATTCCAATTGAATATCCAAAAATAAAACAAGCAAATATATTGGCTTTAGAGAGAGAGGGTTCTAAATAAAAGGAAAATAAAAAATCAACCCCATTGTTTTCTCCTTTTCAAAATCATAAGAATTTAAGTAGAAATATCTGTTGCAGGTCCACAAATGAGTCCACTCATATTGAACACAAAAACGAGAACAAAGAAACTATTCTTGAAAAACAAAATAAACCCATAAAACAAAATGCAAAGAAAAATCGAAAAGGAGCAACGGGAATAAGCAGATCTGACCATTTGTTCAAGCTCTCGACCTCCTCATCCGTCACCTGACCTCCAAACACCACCTTTCTGATCCCATCCGACGGCTACGATCAAACCCACAAATCAACAAAAACAATGAATCAACCAATAAAAAACCAAACAAAACCCATAATCACAAAAACAATTAAAGCCAAAAAAAAAAACTGAATTTTTAATGTCACCTGGTGGGAGCGAGAGGCGGAGGAGGGAAGAGGAGAGTCAGCAGGGGGAGTCTCGGACCAGGTGAGCAGATCCGCGGTAGATGTGTGGGGCTTCCTCACCGGAGTGCTCCTCTCCATTTTTCCGGTCCGGTAATCTCGGAGCGTCCGAAAACCGTTCACCACTGCACTAGTGTACCGGAGAGGAGGAGGAGTGTGCTTGCAGAATGACGAAACTGACCTCGCGTTCCGGAACGTTCCTGTGTGTTTTGGGGGTGTGAAGCGATGGGCTTTGTGGGTATTTTAATGGCTCTCTTTTGGAAAGGGTGGAGTTGAAGGGAGATAAAAAGACAGTAGGAGATGACTTGGAGTGAGCTACTCTTCCAATCTTTTTCCTTCTTTTTCTTTTCTTGCGTTTTAAAACAAAGAGAGAAAAACGGGTCGGGTTATATTTATACGTAAATTTGAAATCTTGTACCTCGTACGAGATAGGCCAAGCATGTGATGCCGGAGCGAGGTATAGCCACGTGCCCGTATGTGGAACTTACCAGAATGCCCTCTCTCTATTTTACTGTTGACCGTATGGCCTTTTTTAATTTTGTATACCTCCGAGGATTCAGCTGCTGCTGAGGATTAGGGAGGAGAAGGTTCAAATTTGAAATTTGATTAATTGCGCATAAGATTGGTGACCGGTTTTAGGAGATAATGTTTTCAACGGTCGGATCAAGTATCAAGATTTCAAAATGATGTTTGCAAAAGTTTAATGTACTCTAATGTATTATATGTTTAAAAGACGAGGAACATTAACGATATTTTCAAGTGTCGGATCAAGATAATGTTAGTGAACGTTTAAATTTTTGGATGCAAAAGTATTCTATTACACAAGTTTCTAAGAACGGTTTTTTGAAAAGATAGTTTATATGTGAAATTACTGTCACATCATAATTTTGACTCAAAAATTAATGTTAAACTTTGTATTTTCTCTCTTTCAACATGTGAACAAGTCTCGTTAGCACTCATTTATATAAGGGTTGTATCTCATACAAGTTCGATTTTTTCTTATTACTCTAAATTACAATTTTTAATTTTAAAGCCTTGTCAAGATGATAAAATGCGTTACAAAAATTGTCGACTGGAAAGTTTGATTCTAATCCATGCATAAAACACAAGAATGTTTCAAAATACTAGTATGACCTAGAGGATCTACGGAATATGAAATTTAAATCAAGAAATTAATACATATTTATTTGGGGACATATCGTATAACACAGTCTATATAGCCTATATGAATATATGTGTGGTTCATCACATTACTAGATACAATCATACAAATATAATCTCAACTTTGAGTATTCTATACCTGCTATTCTGCCCAAAAATGTGGTAGCGGACCCGGGGTCATCGTTCGGTGCCTTTCGATCGAGGGGTCTTTTTGCGTTCGAAGGAGCGGGTTTGCTGGGGGTTTCTCTTAGTGGATGAGTTGTGTGGACTGTTTGGATAGGTTGAAAGATGTGGGCTAAGGTGCCTTCGAGCCACGACCCTTCCCTAAATGGGCTGATCATGAAGCAAATAGGCATTAACTGCCTTCAAATTAGGCGTGCCACTAGTAGAGACTGTTAATAGACAGTTTGAAGATGGGTTCCGTTTGCGGCCCAAGAACCTTTCTTTAATCAAGTGATTGTGAGGCAAGCGGGCAAATTGTTTGCACTGTAATTTTATATGCCTTCTTCTTAATGTATCCAAGAACTTCAATAAATTTTCTTTTCAGTCTAGTCCAAATTGAGTTTAAGCTATGTCTGAAATGTTCATGTTAACAACTTGTTATTTAATTAGATGGCAGTTAGACAGACAGACTTCCTTAAGTCGGGATGACGATATCGAACCAGAACACGAAGATGGTTTTATGACTTAGAATCAGTCATAAAACACATTGGTTGGTATATCCCGAATATCTTGAACAACTTAAGGAAATTTGTTGTATTGCGATGAAAGTGAAGTACAAACACTTCGAAAATAAATGCTTGAGTATTGTATGCAGAAAGTAAATTACAAGTGGTGAAAGTAAATTATTTCTTTCGCAATCAAGACTTGAGAAGGCACGATCTTCTAGAAATCATCAACTGAACGAACATCAGGCGGAACCATGCCATAGGTTGGCAGAGTATTCAGAGGACGTTGAGACATCGAAGGTCGGGTGTTTGGATGCCTCAAAGACTGAATTGAGTGGTAGTCGGGATGAGGTGAGTGTTTGGGGATCTTCAAGACTAGCTTGGGAAGCAAGTCGGGATGAAGGACTGAGAGAGGGGTTGATAAGAGAACTGAATCTTGATCCTCGATCTAAAGAAACAGGTTGTGCCTAAAGATGTGAGCCTTTAAACAAATAAACTTTTGAGGGTTTGCAGTTGTTTTGAAATTGATTAGGTTGATCAATTTGTTTGTTTGTTTGATTGATTGATTGTCCTTTAAGAAGAGGGTTTGTTCTCTTTTTATAGGCGAATGAGGATGAACTTGGCTTGCCACGTAGGCTTCCACCTGGACTTGTTTGCAGTTACCTTGTCGAGTTCCTCCCCTTTGCCTTCTGACATTTTCGGCGTGACAGAGCCAATTTCCTTCTTTCACGCTTCCACTTTTTCACGTTCCCAAGTAGGCTCTGTTTGGACTGGGCTTTTAAAGAGTTGGGTCTTTAATTTTGCTGATTTATGCTCTTGGCCCGAAATGGGATTTTTCGGGTGTAAACACCTGCGGTCTAATTTTTTTTTTTTTCATCATATTTGTCAAAAAACTAAAATAAAAAACCTACTCCAATTTTGCACCTCTAATTGAAGCATAGAGTTCCTTTGGAACGCCCCAAAGGGTTCATACCTATACATATGGTCATCTTAATAATATTAGTGGATCAATGCTTCTATTTTAAGCCGACTCCCTTTTCTTAATGAAGAAATTTATATTAACCAAATTCTCACAACTTAGTATTATTTATAGATGTTTAGTATTACAAATATTAGTACTACGCTATATGAGTATTTATGTTTCTTTACTTGTGTATGAGAAGATTCATATTTAATTCAAATGAATGACAAAAACGTTATATATTTAAATGAAGTTTGATTGTGAAATTATGTTTAATACCTTGGGGGTGCATGTTGGCAATTAGTCAGTTATCTCCTTCACATTCCTCGTGATGAGCTGGAAAGCACGTTGAGAAAAATGAAGTTGTGACCTTGAGAATGGAATATTAGAGAGACGAGAGATTTGATCTAATTTCTTTCTTTCTCTTTATGATAGAGGCTTCTTTTTACAACTAATAGCTTGTTCTCCAAGACCCAAGAAAGAAATTGCAGAATTTTGAGCTTGTCCATGTGACTCAAGTCACAAGTGCAAATCTCATTCTAATCCTCTAATAATGAATCAACCATTCGTGGGTCTGGGTTTGGGTCATGTCGCCAGCCAGATTTCACGTGTACTGGAAATCCCCAAATCTTGCGTAAAGCTCTCTCATTGTTCTCTTTCCTTTTTTGAATCGATTCGACCATGGGGGCGTTATTGTCATTTGAAGTCTGAAATTTGTTCATAGATGGTACACTCCACGAGTAAGTCAGGGGTTCATCCCTTAATATTACACAATCGTGCTCTTGATTAGGAGTATATATGGCGAAGTTGATTAGAGAGTCGATCGAGTTGTAATCAACTGTAACTCTAAATTATTCGATGTTATTATCTCTCTGCAAATTTATAATTATCATCGCATGTAATGTAAGACTGAAAGTGTGTGACGAAATCTTAAGCACACAATCCTAGAATATGTATTTGACATTAGTACCAGGTCATACTTTGTTCAAGAAATTACAAAGCCGTTAGTTTATAAAAAAAATTACTGAAACCGCCTTGGGTTATGCTCCTTCACGCTTGCAAGACCAAAAAGGAAAAAAGTGATCATGATTAGGGGCATTAGGGCTCTTTGTTGTCATGAAACACATGCCCAAGCAACTTGACTTACAATTCTTTCATCATATCTCTCGCTACTTTTTCTAACCTTAGCTCATGTATGGGACACTTTTTAACTTGATTTCATTGTCAAGAAACTCGTATTAATTAATATTTGAGGGTATTTTTTTTATGTTAGTTTAGAAATTCTTAAGTAAGATCATTTATATTCCAAGTAATATTATTGTTTAGAAATGGTTTTAGGGTCAACTTAGCGCTATTGTGTTGTGATACAAAGAGAATCTGTTGTTAGAATAATAACTTTCCTATTTTTTAAAATTTGTAAAAATCATTAAATAGTCAATCTCTTCCCTAATGGTTAGCGCATAATCAGAAATAAATAAAAAAGGTAATGAGCAGCTTCTAATTGATGCTTTGGTTGACGACAATTGCAATTGAATCTTATATAGTGACCAAACAAGCAGGGTTTTCAAAAAATTTAAAGAAATCAATTACCGTGTCAAATAAGTAGGGCTTTTTACTCAAAATATCCTATGAACTTTAAAATTAATCTCAAGGTGCACACTGAACTCACTTTTATAACAAAATACCATATGAAACCTATTTTTCGTCTCAACATGCTCCAATTCCGTCATATTTGTTAACTAACCGCCAAATTCAAGGGCAACATTGTCAACAAAATACCCTTTGAACAAATCCCCTCGCACACCTTTAGATCTTGATGTTCCAATTTTGGGAAATCGATCGAATCACCGATCTCAATCTCTAGGGTTTGTGAATTCCATCTCGCAACACTTCTCATTTAATGGTCTTGGATTTCTCTCTTCTTCCGTCTCCGTGTGCGCATCTAAAACAACAAAGAGGAATCAAAATTGAAGCTCGGATCATGTATTTGTGGAAATTTACTTTGGGGTTTGATTTGCAGTGGGTGGTGATGAATCCCAATCAGAGATTTACATAGTCGGATTTAGTAACCGAAGCGTAAAATTGCTTGAGAAATGAATCGACCCTACCCAATAAGACTTGAGTTTTTACCCATGCCTAGAAAATGTTCTTTGATAAAAGCATGGTTGTGGACATGGGTTACCTTCTTTTTCTTTTTCAGGACTTAATCTGTGTCGTAGTTTTCTTTCACGATCGAATCTTCTCATGACTTCCATTGCCGGATCTTTATCCCGTCGAAGTCGACAGTGAGAATGAAGATCGTGACGTGGGCAATGGCAAGGACGAAGATGAAGATATGGAGATGATGCAGAGCTTCAACCAACAACAATGGCACTTTATGCATTTGGGCGCAGTAACAGCCGTGACTAGACCCGGACGATTCCTCCGTGAAAATCCGGCTGCCTACCACCGAAATGCAAAGTGGATTCTGCTCCTTCTTATCTTCCATGCTGCGGCGAAAAGCCAATAATGGCACTTTATGCTTTTGGGCGCATCTTGTAAGTTGAAGCTGTTTATTGGTTTTGTATTGGTTTTGTTGATTTTGTAAGTTGAAGCTGTTTATTGATTGGAAGAAAGAATCTGAAAGTTGAAGCTGTTTATTGGTTTTGTTGGTTTTGTAAGATGCTCATAGGGTATTTTGTTGACAATTTTGCCCTTAAATTTGACAGTCAGTTAACAAAGATGACGGAATTGGAGCATGTTGAGACAAAAAATAGGTTTCAAAGGGTATTTTGTTACAAAATTGAGTTCAAGGTGCACCTTGAGACTAATCTTAAAGTTCATGGTGCACCTTAAGACTAATCTTAAAGTTCATGGGGCATTTTGAATAAAAAGCAAATAAGTAATGCCAAAAGAGCACCTCGAGGAAAAAAAAGAGTTTTCAAATGACCAAAAACACTTCCGGTTATGTTATGTTGAAGTTCTTCTAGCAAAAGTGCTTATAAACATATGCACTTAATATAGAAATACTCTCCAAATAAGGCATTTCAAACTGTATAACTGCCTAGACTTTTTCCTTCAAATGCCCCTTGAACTTGCCATCTAATTTCAGAATCCCCCTCGAACTCAATTTTGTCTCAAAATACCCCTTGAGCAGAGATTCCATCAGTAAGGTTACCCCATTATGTCACACCATTTTAACTGATGTTATCTTTTTCCCATCTGACATACAATTTGTCCTTTTTGGATGCTACGTAGCAAAACGTGGCACATTGGCCCACTATTAGTGGACCCACACCAAAATCACACTAGTTCGTTCAAACCAAATTCAGAAAAATTGGGGGAGAAGGGTTTCGACTGATTTGGGAGAGAAGGGCTTCGAGAGATTTGGGAGAGTTCGAGAGATTTGGGGAGAACCAGGAAGAAAGAACTCAACTGGAAATTTTTAGGGTTTCAATAGATACAAAAGGACAACAACCTCTTCACAAAGCAAATTTCACTTCCAGATTCACCCTCCCCTTTTCTCTTCCCCAAAAACCCACTCCCCTTCTGCCATTTCCACATCTACAATTCTCTCACTCCCCCAAGATCACCACCACCACCGTAGCTCCCATTCCCACCACCACCACTCGCCCCTCAGAGCCAGATGCCTTAATTCACCGATTCGCCTCTGATGAGCCCAGAAAAGGCGCCGACATTCTCGTCGAGGCGCTCGAGCGAGAAGGCGTCAGCCCCGTCTTTGCCTACCAGCGTGTGCATCGCTACAGCTGGCCCCGAAGCAACGAATTTAGTCAGCGGCCTGGCCGATGCACTAATGGACAATATTTCGGTGGTGGCAATCACCGGCCAAGTCCCTCAGCAAATGATTGGTAAAAGTGAAATTTGCTGAGAAATTTACCTAAACTAGCACTGAAAGTGAAATTCTTTTGTGTTTTAGTTGGTCAAAGTGCTTAAATTGAATGCGTAGGAACTTGGTAGAGATTCGATAACTTTTTTCTTCTTCTTTTTCGTTGTTTTTATTTAGTTACTTTTCTTCGCTTTATTTTGTTGAGTTTGTAAACAAGTATAATTAACTAGCATGACAGCAATTGTAGGCAATTCACATCGCGGGGACGAAGGGGAAAGGGTCAACCGCTTCATTTCTCTCCAATCTTTTGAGAGCATAAGGGTATTATGTTGGTTGCTATACTAGGTGTGGCTCCCTTCTGTCCCAGTCTTGCGCATCACCATATTCTCCTCTCTCAAGAGTATGACTTACATGATGAAAATGGCCAGAGTTCTGCCCAATTTCTAGGCAGATTTTGGGCAGTTGCAGGGTAATTTCTAAGCAGATTTTGGGCTGTTTCTTGGCAGATTCTGGGCAGTTGTTGTCCACTTTGAGAAAAGGTTGATGTCCCCTTGTGTTTATTGAAGCCCTAAAACTTTCCAGTTGAGCTCTTTCTTCATGTTTCTCTCCAAATCCCAAAAAACCCTTCTCTCCTAAATCTCTCGAAGCCCTTTTCTCCCAAATATGTCGAAACCCTTCTCCCCTAATTTTTCTGAATTTGGTATGAACGAACTGGTGTGATTTTGTTGCGGGTTCCACTAATAATGGGCCAATGTGCCACATTTTTCCACGTAGTATCTGTTCAGTCATTATTTAAGCATTATTTGGATGTCACTAAGTACCTTTCTTACATGTCTTTCGAATGATTTCGTGCCATCAATAGTAGAAAATGAGCAATCTTGTGAGACTTGTGCATATTTGGAAAGATAGGTGAATTCTGAGAAGAACGCACAAAGAATGGCTCAAAACGGAGTTATAATGAAGAAGTTATCTCAAGTTGAAAATCGGGTCCAAAATCGAGTCCCTATTGTGTCACCGAGATATGCCCAGTGCCATGTCCCAATGACGTCCCCACCGAGTCCAGGTCATACGTTGAGTCCGAGCCCCGTGTCCCAGACTGCGCCCAGATTGATGTCCATGTAGTGTCCCAGGACATGTCCCTGGTCCGCTAGCGGTGCACCGAGTTGTACCATATGCGTCTGCGACATGCCAAGTGCGCCTACCCCAGACCTTATGCGCTTGTGATAAGCTAGTGATGTGCCTCAGAAGTGCAGTACAAAGGTGAGGATTGGGGTCTGTTCCAGATCGTGTCCTGCGCCACGTCCCTGGTTTCTCAAGGATCCTCCAGCGATAGAACATATTTCATGCCCTGCTCCAATTATGGACCTTGTGCACTTATCCAAGCCAAAGATGTGCTTCTACAATGTTCATGGTGCACCTCAAAGACGCGGTCCCAGATCCCTCTAAAGACATCTCGTCATGATGCGCCAGTGGCGTGCTTCAAGACACGTATGCGCCCTAATTAGGGCGCAGTTTTGTGATCTCCAGGTTCTGCCAACTTCTGAGTGAGCCAAAGCCTATAATCCATCAAGTTACATTGCAAACCAGCGCAAGACATGGTTTGGCGCAGTTGCTTAGGTTTAGGACATGCCAAGTTTCGAGAAGTCTTTAAAAAGGCCTAAAAGTGCCTAATTGAGGTCCAGCTGCGCTCTGCTTGTCTAAGGCTTGGCCCAGCCCATTAAGTGACGTCTAAGCAACCCTAGAAGACTCTCAGATGTTGCCTTGGCATGGAAGAAAGCTCACAAGACTTATCAAAAACTCTTGCCGCAAGCCTACTCCAAATTCAATTAGGATTGTCTTCTGTTTTTCAAACCTAATTAGGATAGCGGTGTTTAAGTCAATTTGTAATTTGATTCTTGCCCCAATTGGTCTCCTATTTTTTAGGGGATTGTCTCCTATAAATAGGAGCCTTAGGCGTTAGATTAGGGACCTTAGACACCTAGCCGCAAGTTTTAATATAGTTCAGTTTTAAATTCAAACAATTTTTAGTTTTCTGCTTGAAGGAGAGTTGTGCGCGGAGCTTGGAGAGGAGTAGGACCTGCTGTGTTCTTCTGCCGTGCCTCATTGTTTAACAATCTTTCTTTACTTTACATTTTTATTTCATTATAATTATAAATGAGAATTTACATTACGTCTTTAATTTCAGTTATGCGTAAGTAGTCATTTTAGGATTAGGGCTGCTTGAAGCCCTAACCATGTTAGTTCGTTAATTAGATTTCTGGCTCGTGATTATAATTTTTATGCATGCTGAATTTGTTGGATTACTTTGCTTACTGACCTTAATTTATGCCTATAAGATTAGCTACATTGTTTTCATGTAATTATCAATGTAAATGCTTGATGGACCATCATATCATCTTGTAATTTGTAGCATCAAGGGTAGGTGGCGGGACACCTATTCGTAATCTAAACTCATGACAATCTAGAATTGCATATCACTTTTCTAGGGATAGTGTAGTGTCATTAAATTTTCTTTGTTCTTCATGCATCATCTTAAACTGTAGATGTTAGACGTTCTAGAGTACACATCATGCTTAGAACATGCTAAGTAAGAGATGATAATTTGTGTGGAGTGAGCCAACCATCGGGACCTTCGCACGGGCACCTAATTCAGAGAATGCATAGTAATTAGGTCAAGGAAATCTGGTTGATAATTATAATTAGTTAGAGTGGATAGTAAGCCTTAATTCGCCTTAGTTAGTTAATAAATCCAATCTCTCATCCTTGCTTTATTATTTTCTGCAATTTATTTACTCGTTTTAATTTATGTTTTCCAAAATCATCAAAAACCCCCTCCTTGCCGTTTCTCATTGGTTTGAGTCTTTGTTTGAGTTTAATTGTTTCTTGCGTCACAAGTTAGGTCTAGGGTTAACTAGTGTGTTGCCGTGTCTCTTATGTTTTTTTGTGTTTTTATCTAAGTTAATATAATCTAAACTTAATTGGAATTTAATCATTGAACAAGTTCTCAAGAGATCGACCTTTGCTTGTCATTATAATATCTCATCGATTTTGTGCACTTGCAAAGTTATAACTAGTGGAAATAAAGTTCATCTTAATTGTGTTCGAAATTTTTACTATCAGCAGCCAACAAGGACAAATTGTAGGTCAGATGGCGAAAAAAAAACGTCAGTTAAAATAGTATGACGGAATTGGGTAACCTTGCTGACGAAATCGCTATTCAAGGAGTATTTAGAGATAAAATTGAGTTCGAGTGAGATTCTGAGATTAGATGGCAAATTTAAGGAGCATTTGAAGTAAAAAGTCTAACTCCATACATGTGTTCTACAAATTTTGTTCACCACCTGTTCTTGGGTTTGGGGACCCATGTTTTGCATTGGATTCATCATCACCAAGTTAGAGGTTCAAGTGAAGAAAAATTTTAAAATTGCTGGGGAGATTGGAGATATGGACCCAACCAAGTGTGAAAAATAATGATATGTCCCACAAGGAATGCAACCTAACTTGGAACATACCCAACAGCACAAACCAAAAAAAAATTGAGGTTGATAAGGTTTTCCTTATATATACCAATAAGGTTAGGGTTTCAATTCCTAGGTTTAATTATAACATTCCTAATATTGCTCATCTTTCCCTCCATTAAACAAATAGTATGTGTTGCTATTTATCTGTGTCCCTCATTATGATCATTAGTTGATAAGTAACTTTTATATAATATTGATCCAAATCTGAAAGAAGCACAGCTGTCCACAATTTGAAAGAAGTAACCTACTATTGGATCTGCTAATTTTTCCCATATAATCAAATTATTAATGTATTAGTATGTGATATATATTTAATATGTTGTCTCCAACTTGCAAGTACTACTTGTACAATTTGACATGTGTGAAATTTTATCACAAAATGTCTCGATTTTTTTAGGAGTATAATTACTTATTATATATTTTATTTTCTTTTTCTATTCTTCCAGAGTAGAATACTTCAATAGAAATGAAGAATGGTAAAAGTATATTGAGAAAACACTATTTCACATTTATCTTTTTATATAGCATCTATTGATAAATGAGAGTCACTGGTGGTGGTGGACGGAGATGACCATGGAAAGATAAGGGTCACCACGATGACAACAATTGGGGTGGTCACTGGCCAGGGGTGGCGGCAACGGCAATAATGGCGGTGATGAGGATATATGACAATAATTTGGTAAGGGTTGTGGCATAATGTGTGGTGGCCGTGATGGTGAGGTTGGTGAAAATAGTGGTGATAATGAATAGTGATGAATAGACAAATACGGTGGATGTTAAAGTAATCTTCACACATTTTTTCCACTTTTACGCTCTGTTTTTTTTTCCACACATCTTGTGTTTGTTCATTAACTTTGTTTTGATTTATTCATTCCAATTGCTAGAAAAATGAAAGAGATAATAAGAGTAAGAAAATCAGTCTTTAATAGTAATTGAGGTGCTATACATGAATTTTTTTCCTTTCTCCCCCCTCCCCCTAAAAACTCCCACTTTCTTAAAATTTTATAACCAAAGAAAGGTTCAAAAGCAAGGTTAGTAAAAGGAAGTCGGTGCCTATGTGTGTATTGTTTGTAGTGATTAAGCTATTGCATGATTACTTAGACCCTCGTGCAATCTATTTGAACAACTAATGTAAAGATCATGGGGGTTAGGAGAAAACTATAATTAGTGTGCCAAATCGTCTATCACCATTTGATATTAACTACTTTTAAATTGACCTAATTATGACTCCAATTACACCGATCACCTAGAACAGTTCTAATTTTGTCCTATTGTGTGCAAAGTAATAATTGTATTGTAGCGAGCCTACTAGGCCATTTTTGGGCACGGTAATTGTTAACATTGTGACACTAAGACACAAAATTGGAAAAGTAAATACATAAATAAAAATATTTAATTTACAGTGTTGGTCATTCAAAAGAGGAAGAAAGGATTTTCAATTAGGGTGAGAATAATATGAGCTTCTAATTGTAATTGTGGTGGGGCCTGAGGGACCAAGGTAGATATGTCGGCAGGCCTATTAAAATATATATATATAGGGGCACTATAATTTTGACATAAATTTTCCACGATTAGATTTATACATTTTAATTAATGTTCTCTCTCCACTCTCATTAATTTTTCACTTACTCTTCTTTCCAACATTAATTATTTTCCTTTTAACAAAAATAACTATAATTATTTTCCCTTAATTCTCTCAACTTCCCCCTTCTTCTTAAAACAAAGTCCTTGGGTCGAGATCGTACATGTGGTGGTCGGAATCTGGTTGTGAAGTCACATCTTCGATTTTCTTTCGGTCGTCGCACCACCTCCCATGGTGGTCGTCGAGGATAAAGGTTAGTAGGGTTTTGTTCGCGGTGAGGAAAGGAAGAGGATGGATGTGCTAGCGAGGGTTGGGTCACCGTGAGTCGCAGGTGGTGGCGGTGGATGGGTTTTAGGCGATTCTTGGCCAGAAGAAAGAGAAAGAGAGGAGAGAAAGAGGGAGTTGAACAATGGGACGAGGAGGGAGAGTCTTTATATAGTTTTATACTTTTTCAAAATTAACAAAAGATACTTCTCGTTTTAGACCTGTAACTTACTCGTATAAACTTCAATTTTCACCAAGAATAATATGCATAAGGATGAAAGTTCTCACATCACAAAACAAATGGAACAGAACTTTACCAATTCAATTCGACTTTCTTACCTTATCCGGAGAAACACCACAGCTTTGAAGACCAAAGTCCAACCTCAACAGCACAAAGCTGTAACTCTACTTCCAAACTAATCTGCAACGTAATCAAGAACAAAAAAATTTGAATAAAAAATCAGTCTTTAAAAGATGAACGAAAAAATATTTGGATTAATTCTTTGGGGGCGGGTATGACTGTATGAGTGAATTACCCAGGAAGGAGAAGGAAGCCTCGGTGACACCTCTGCTAGCTAGTCATGCGCTTGGCGACACCTCCAAACTGTGTTCTGCGTTTCTTTTTCTTTTTTTAGAGTTTTCTTTTTTATTAATTTTTTGATAGAATTTTGTTTTTAAATCTGAAAAGAATTTTTAATTAAAACAAAATTAGAAGTTTTTAATTGAAAAAAGAAATTATTAATTAAAATCCTTGTAATTTAAACATTAATGAGGTTCCACATAACTTCTAATCAGAGCCCTTGATTGACTCTAAATCTAAAGGCCCAAAAAGAGTGTAAATTTATATGTAAACATAAGTGTTCCTTAATCATAACAATTATGCAGGGGACCTCAAATATAATATATTAATATGGGAAAAAACTACCACCTAATTTTTAAAATATTTGTTTGGATAAACTACATAAAGGTACCCCAAACTATAGAGGTCATTCCCCCAACTATGAAAATTTTCATCTAGGTACACAAGCTATCAAAACACAATATCTAGGTACCCACCGTTAGCAATCTGTTAAAAAACATCTATTAAGTGCCCAAGTGGCATTTGTGGGGCCCTTTTTATGCTGACATAGACTTAAAATAATGATTTTACTTTTATTTTTATTATTCACTCTCTCTCTACCGAATCTTAGTCTCTCTCCCCGAACCCTCCATCTTCCTCTTCTCTGCGACAGCAACAAGGCCACTGTCACAACCCCCGCTTCCGACCAATCCAACCCTTGCTAATGACACCATCTTCTTCCCCTCGTCAAAGTCGAAACCGTTCTTGCCAGCATTGTAGTCGAAACTCATCGTTGAGGGAAATTCACAGCAGAGAAACTCATAAAACATTGCCACCGCAGACGACGTTTTCGGCCAACCCAACCTGCGAGACTACGCCCAATCGACTTGGTTGCACAAGGCGAGTCTAGCCCTGTCCTCTTTGGCCATCGATGGTGCTCCTAGCGCGCAGATCGAGGGTCAATAGCTGGTGCTCCTAGCCCTATCCTCCTTTGCCCAGCAGCTCCTCTAAGATTTCTACAGTTCGAGACAATCTGATTCAGATCCTCCTCAACCAAACTACTTGAACCATAGCGCCAAAGATCTGATCCCCACTGCAAGTGATAGGGTCGAAGTCCAGTTGAAGAACTCTAGGTTGGGTGTGTCTTTAATTTTTTTTTTCTTTGGTGTTTTTGGGTTGGAGATGCAGGAAAGTTGAAAGGGATGGAAATTGGAGGTGTGGCTGCCGCCATGAAAATTGGAGGTGTAGTTAACGGAGAGAATTGGGTGGTGGGGATGTAGTTTGTCGCATTGGGTATGTGTTGAGCACTTCTTTCCATTTAGTTTTTGTTTTGGATTTTTTTTTGTCAATTTTGTAAAACTATTTTTCATTTTAATTTTTTATTTAATTTTTTTTTTATATTTTTTTTTGCTTGTGTGGAATCCATGTCAGCATAAAAAAAAACCTCACAAATACCACTTGGGCAGTTAATAGATTTTTTTAACAGATTGCTAACGGTAGATAACTAGATGTTGTGTTTTGATAATTTGGATACCTAGATGAAAATTTTCATAGTTGGAATATGAATTTGAAATGACCCATATAATTTGGATTCTTTTATGTATTTTATCTTTTCTTTTTTTTTTAATTGCCAAAGTGGCTCTTAAAATATTAATTACCACCCGCCAATTTTTCTAAAGTTAAAACTTAAAGTCTATTTATATATAATTTCTTATCGACGTCGACCAGTCCAAAGTTGGGATCCTGATGGTCGGGAACCCTTCTTGGTCGGTTCGAGATCACTTGGGAATGACCTTTTCAACCAACGCTATTGTGGATGAGAGCCATATGGAAAAGATTAGGGAAGAAGACGACGAAGATGGTGGCCTAAGTGGCTACAACAGGAGTTTCTAAATTTAGAATATAATGGAGAGGTTGAGGTCGACCTGAGCAGATCGATCATCGATCAAAGTCTCTAAGGTCGGAGATCGATTGAGGATGGAGAATCCCTTGGAAGAAGATAATCAACATGAGGGAATAAGACGATTTTGGTGAGAGAATGAGCGTTGGGTTGGTATTGGAATCATGGCAGATTGAGATCCCATACACGTAACTGCATTGATCGCCGACAAGATCGAGATAAAATTCCTACGTGAATTAAGATCTAGAGCAGACTCGCCGTAAGGCAGATGCGGGATTTGGATTAAAAAGCCAACTCTACCATTAAGTACGAGCGTCACCATTTAATGCTATTTTTCTCTATTCATAAATGAAATACCTTAGTTTAAATTATAATGAATGACAAAAACGTCATCCATAGACCATAATTATGTGAAATTTGATGCTTAGTGGCTTAATCCTTTAATCCAAATCTGCATTGTATGCTTTAGCCAAAATTAACCCCTTCAAATTAAATATCATTATACATTAAAAATTATTATTTATTATTTTAAAGTGATTCAAGTAGTTGTTCATAGTTTGGAACTTTTAAAAATGGTGGTCTAATTCTATACCATGGCTAGTAAAAATTCCAGGACGTTCAAACATTGTGAAATGTAAAGGTTTTTTACTTTAAATGCACCATGTATTCGCATGAAAATCTCACCTTGCATCCTATTTTCATTATTCGTTCAAAGTGCACTCTGAATTAACCGAGTTGATCCACTTAGCACATTTTCCATTTATTCCTTCTAAATGCAGTCAATTTTAAGGGTAATTTTCGAATTTAGCCAATTATACACAGAGGAATAAGTTTAATAGGCACAAAGTTGAAAGCTTTCATAATCCAACAACACAAAACAATGCCAACTGCAAACCAACATCACAAAACACTTTCAATTTGATGAAATTTGATTGTTCATCTCATCCCCAACTGATACCGCCGGCATTGATCACTCCTGACTGCGCCGCCTTCTTTGCCACCTTCTCTTGCAGGGCTTTGGCGTCCCTAAACCAAATTCATAAAAAGAAAAAACCCCAATTCAGCATTCAATAATAAACAAGGGAATTGAACTTTGAAAATTGAGAACCCAAGTGAGAAAAAACCTCGATTCAGCACAAATTCTATGTGCTAAAATGCAACGCTTTTATAGGATCCTGCACACAAATTCCCCAAAACCCTTCACACAAATTTCCCAAAAAACCAAAAACCAATTATCGAAATCCAACGGAAAACCAATTCACAACCCAAGAACACCAAAAAATTACCTGGTGTTTAATAAATTCCATGGAATGGGATTTCAGAGAAGTATTGGTGGGAATGGGATTCCATAGGTGTTTGGTCAATGTGGTGCTCGGCTGCCTCTGCAATTTCATTGTAGTAAATGATGTCCAAGCTCAAAGCCATTGCCTCCCTCTCTTGGCAACTTCCATACTCATCAGCTCCTCCTCCAAGAAAGTCCTCATGCTTTGGGGAAGGGCTTATCACCATTCCTTCATTAAAACCCAAAACTTTTTCAGAAATGGAAACAAAGTCGGTGCATTCAAATTTAAAAATCAAAACTTTTCAGAAATTGAAGTGAAGTTTGTATCAGAAACTTTACCTTGTGCTTGTGACCTGGTGAGAGCTTCCATTATGCAAAGATACCCATCTGACTTGAGTGGCATGACAGAGAGGGGAGAATAGTGAAAGCCATAATTTTCTCCAACTCCATAGCAGAGAGTAGAGCTGGTGAGATGGTGTGGACCCAGATTGAAGAAGTCGCCAACTTTACATTCCAATGGCAGGACCTCGAGGAATACTTGCTCACCCTCGACAAATCCATCCAATCCAAAATCGACTAACTCCAATTTCAACATTCTAAAAATGACCCTTTCTCTCCCACTCCACAATCCCAACCCAGTTCCAAGGAAACCAAATTGAACGTCCAAGCCGATGCTAAAGAAACCCAATTGGACTCCAATGGCTCCCAATTGGATTCCCATGTGGATTCTAAAGATACCCAACCCAGTATCCATACCCGAACCCGAAGACGAATGCGGGTCAGGGCGGGTCTTCGTCTACGCCCTCTCCAAAACCCTCAACCAAGAGATTTTACAGACGACAGAGGCAATGGGGTGGACCTTTATGGTTGGGGCTTCAATGGCTGGCAGCGGCGATCGAGGCGAAGGGCAGGCCCAGCTTCGCCTTGCCCAGACAAAGTGAATAGAGGTGGTCTCACGGACTGGGTCGGTCGGGAACGTCGACGGCGACGGAGGAGGGCTCTGGTTTCTCTCGGCCGTGACTCATCTTCTATTGCGAGGGTCGACTACGGGTGAAGGCATGAATGTTCTATTCTTTGAGGAGGGGGTTTGCTTGGCGTCTTTGGTGGGCTCAATGGTGGTTGGAGTTGAGGGTGGTGATGCTGGTTGGTCTCGGCTGGAGGCTCTGTTTTGCGAGATGTTCTCGCTTGAAGAAGATGACCCAGAGGAAGCGTCTTGAAGAAGCTGCGCAAGTGAGGGTGATGTCATGTGTGCAGAAGAAGAGTTTATATGGAGGGCATTTCAGTCAATATCTTTTTTTTACGCCTACTTAATAAATTAAACGAAAAAAATGTTGAGTGACTCCACTCGGCTGATTTATAGTGCATTTTAAGCGAATAATGAGAATAGAATGTAAAATGAGACTTTCATACGAGAATATGATTAATAAATTGAACGAAAAAAGTGTTGAGTGACTCCACTCGGCTGATTTATAGTGCATTTTAAGCGAATAATGAAAATAGAATGTAAAATGAGACTTTCATACCAGAATATGGTTAATAAATTGAACGAAAAAAGTGCTGAGTGTTCCACTCGGCTGATTCATAGTGCATTTTAAGCGAATAATGAAAATAGAATGTAAAATGAGACTTTCATATGAGAATATGGTGCATTTAAAATAAAATGCCGAATGTATAATCCCATGACTTGGCAAAGTCATGAAAGAATAGAGAAGCAAGCATGCAATTCAACTTTCTATCTAAAGCTCAAAAGGATGAGAATGTTAAAAACTAACTAAATTTGGATTAAGGTTTGTTAACCACATTTTCCTAAAGTTCAAATTTTAGTCCTCCTTTGTAATTTTCTTCTTCATCCTCCCTTGTATGACTTATATATAAAATCGATAATATGATTTACATTTTTGCACCTACTGTAATATTATTAGTTGAGTTATATTCTTATATGCTATATAATAGAAATCTTTGAATTTTTGTATTTTAATATAATTATATTAAAAAAAGGAGATTATGATTCACACATTAAATATCGAACTCGCTATTTCAAAAGTAGAATTCAAAATCACACGTTAAATATCGAATTCGCTATTTTCAAAAGTAGAATTGGAAATCTCCCGTGGCTAGAAAATCTCTGAGCCAACAAAATAATTCAATTTTTTAAGTAAGTGTCAGAAATTTGTGTAAGACAGTACACCGCAGGCCGTTATAAAAATATCTCGAGATTGTCGGGGCACGCTGATTATCTTCTTAAAACCGACTAAACTAATTCTTACTCTATAATAAAACCCACACACTCACAGCTCACAAAACCACCACAACCATAAAGACTCTTATGGCGACGGTGATTGGCAATCTCTCCTCGGCCTTTCTTCTGAGTAGACTTGGTAACTCGGTTCCTCGTTCACTCAAGCTCAAGCCTTGCACCGCACCGCTTTTCAAACGCTCTTTCGCTGCAATTACTGTTCGAGCTTCTTCCACCGCCTTTGTCGAAATCGAGCCAACCGTAAGTTGTTTTAGCTTCCTTTCTCTGTTTATTAATCAATGGAATACCGCGAATTAATTCAGAGGGTATAAAATGGAGAACCCAATTGTATTTTGTCTGTTTGGTTGCCCAGAAACAGCTGGAAAAAAGAAAATTTTCCAACTTTTCATTTCTTAGTATTCTATTGCCCCCAATAAGAGTTGAAGTTGTTTGGATGAATTTAACACTGAAGGAGGTAGATTTATATTCTAATTGAGTTTTAAATTTGTTTTCTTACATCATAAACAATAGGATCCAATTGTGATTGAAAATGAAGCCACCACCAGCAACAGCATTTTAGCTTGTCCTATATGCTTTGAACAATTCTCGAGTTCCGGTGATCCGGGCTTGTCCGTGTAAGTTATTCTAATCACTGCTTATTAATTACATGTTTTTGAATTTTTTTTAAATTTTTATCACCTTTTTGTTAATTTGGGGAGTGGTATGCTTATTTGTTGTTTTCCTTAACAGTCAGTCTGCTACAGGGTCTAGATTTCAATGTAGCACTTGTAAGAAGACTTATTTTGGCAATGAAACACATATTGACCTGACAACAGCAAGTGGTGCCAAGAACTACGGCGAACCAATGCCGGCTTCCACAGAACTTTTCAGGTATAGAAATAGTGTAGCTTTCAGTTTTACAAATGCTTTTGTGGTGTTCTTAAATTTCACAGTGAATTTTATTACATCTGTCCTCTATTGCTCGAATGATTCATGAATGTAGTTCAATTAGTTGCAGCTTCCACATTAGAGGCTTTCAGCATTACTGTAAGTACTTATTATTTCCTCATGATTATATGTTGATTTTCATCTTCTTCTAATGCCTAGTGACTCTATATTTGATCAGGAGTCCATTGGTATCATTCCTTTATGAGAGGGGCTGGCGTCAAAGCTTTTCTGTATTGGGTGGTTTTCCTGGCCCAGAGGAAGAGGTGAGATGATCGGTTTCTTAGTTCCACATTTCCTCATTGGACATTTCATGGGAGTTCATTGTTTTTATGTTGGATATGTATTATGAAGTCAAAATCAGTCTTCTACTATATACCTCTCTGGGGCCCGATTTACAATAGTATCTATTTAAAATAAGAAGCTCCCACCATCAATGAGAACAAATTGATATGTTTTTAGAAAATGGAAAAAAAGGAAGGGTAGAAAAATTGTCCCCTATTCTAATCACTGCATGGAAAAACGGAAAGATTCATAGTGTTCCTGCCAAATATGCAATGATGTTGTTAGAAATGTTAAAGAGACTAACCTTATCTTACCATTGTGTGCTTGATTGTCATGCCAAAGGAGGTTGTTGAGTTGCTATTTGCTAACTTCGTCGCAGTTTTGACTGCAGTTTGAGTTGACTAAGGATTTCTTAAAGCCGGTCTTGGGTGGAAATATCATTGATGCAAGTTGTGGGAGTGGGCTATTTTCTAGACTTTTCGCCAAGAGTGGATTGTTTTCTCTTGTTGTTGCTTTGGACTATTCAGAGAACATGTTGAAGCAGTGCTATGAATTCATTAAGCAGGAAGAGAACTTTCCCGAAGAGTACATAACTTGAAACTGTCACTGAAATTTAAATGATAAAGCTGCTTAAAGTTTCAAATGCTATTAGTTGTCATCTTCTGTTCTGACTCTGAGGGATTTTTCCTGAATTTTGTCATCAGTTTTGAAAATTTATGCCTGATCAAGCTTGTTTTCTTTCAGGAACCTAATTTTGGTGAGAGCTGATATTGTTAGGCTTCCGTTTGCTACAAGTTCTGTTGATGCTGTGCATGCTGGTGCTGCCCTACACTGTTGGCCTTCACCATCAACAGCTGTAAGTACTAATATATACTGTGTTAAAGCTAATTTTTCTTCTTAGTTAGTCAAACATATTGCATTAGCGGCAACTTAACGAGATAGCTTCAAATATTTCTCTGAGTAGTTTGGTGTCTTTGGTTTTGAAGGTTGCTGAAATTAGTCGGGTTCTACGACCTGGTGGGGTATTTGTTGCAACTACTTACATTCTTGATGGACCGTTTTCTTTTGTCCCATTTCTGAAGAATGTAACCCAGGTATTCAGAGCCTTCCTATATGGCTACAGTTTTGGGGTTCAGCTGAATGTGCCTCATGTAGTGGATAATTATGGATTACAATTCGGTTTAATCTCATCCGGTGTTCAATTCAATCTCTTTTGTTTTGTAGAGAACGAAACAAATATCGGGTAGCCAAGTTTTCACATCAGAAAGCGAATTAGAAGATCTCTGCAAAGCATGCGGGCTAGTTGGTTTTACAGTGGTGAGGAATAGGAGTTTTGTGATGATATCTGCTACAAAACCCAGTTAATTAAGCATATTCTTATGCCACAAATATCACCCTTTGCTTGTATCTGCCTGCTTCCTTATATAGAATTAAGGTCACAAGTTATCACCTGATATCACTGAATAAAGGCAACAATGTCCACCGTTCTTCAAATTTTCAATGTAAACACTCATTCATAGATATTTTATGTGATTAAAAGCTGAAATTCACAATCTAAAAGTTAGCATTAGCTTTGAGAGTTCTTAAATGCGACTCTTTGGGATCCATGGTTGAATGATAATATTGAGCGACATCTGTTTCTCTTGTAAGTGTGACCCATTGAACTAAACAAATCACGGATTTAAGTGACGGCAAATTAGTATTTCGTTCATCTTTGAGTGGATATATTCGTACTCTCTATATATGATTAATCAAATTTTCCTACATGCATGTCCTTATCAAAATTGTTTATTATCTAGATCACCATTGAAAGATTATTTATTCAAAAAAAAAAAAAAAAATCAACCAATTAATATTCTCCCACCAACATAACCGAACATAACCGCATATGGATGATGGATCATGCAGAATGGGGTGGATTTCAAGCATTCCCAACAATAATGAAAAATTGAGATTCCATCTAATAATGATTTGGTTTTTAAATTTTTAATTTGTATGCTTTACATATGAGAAAAGTACGTAACTAAAGGAAATGTGATCTCAACTAATATAAGTACGATCCATCAACACAATTAGAGTCCGCTTGTATTATTGTCTACTTTACAAATGTGATTTCTCTAGTATTTTTCTATAATTCAAATACAAAAAATAAAATCAAATAGTTATCAAGCGATTAATGAATCAGCTAGCCTTCTTAGCTCATATTCAACCATGGGCCAAAAGCCAAATTGTAGTAAAATTGGGCAAAAAATGATCTTCGACCTCAAAGCCAAGAGCTATGAACATATTTTTGGTCAAATGTCATATGTCAAACTCTTTCTCAAATTTGTATCCAAAAAATTTAGGAATTTTTCCAAGTCCTAAATGAAAGTTGGACCCAATTCCTTTTGCAAATCCGATTGAAGAGTGACAGCTCACATGCACTCCATTTTTTATTTTATTTTGGAATCACATAAAATAATAATAAAATATTAAAATAATATGACTTAATCCCCAAATGATTAAAATATTAAAATAGAAATAATAAAATATATTCATGCCCAATTTATTAAAAAACTACTATTTTTTTATGACTAAATTTTAATTTCGCACTCAAATTGGACCCCGTACTTGAAGATCGCCTTACCTACGAGTGTGGACGTGGACAAAGTCCGAAATTTGGCGGTTGAGGTATTATGAGCAACCACATGGCACATGCATGGTATTAGGTCACAGTAATGTGACAGTAACCGTATTTTGTGAGTTGGACTGGAGAATGGATAGTCCAGTGGAGAACACACAGGCCAAGTCATGCAAAAAGTGCTCTGCCGATCGTTACAAAAATATCCGGGATTAGTTGGGACACGCTATTTACCTTCTTAAAACTGAATTAAACTAATCTTAGTTGAATTAATTATTCTTATCCTTACTCTATAAACACTCACAACACAAAACCCAGCACAACCAAAACAGAGCTTTCATGACCACCGTGGTTGGCAGCCTCTCCTCCGCCATTTTTCTTGGTCGACTCGCTAACTCCACCCCTCGTTTTCTCAATCTCAACCTTTCTTCCACTGCACCGCTTTCCAAACGCTCTTTCAATTACTGTTCGAGCTTTTTCCACCGCCTTTGTCAAAATGGAGCCAACCGTAAGTTGTTTTAGCTTCCTTTCTTGCTTTATTTCTTCAATGCAATGCAGTTCCTTGAATCAATTCTGGAAATATAAAATCGAAAACCCAATTGTATTTTGTCTGTTTGGTTGCCAAGAAACGGCAGGAAAAAGAAAAGTTTCCACCTTTTCTTTTCTTAGTACTCTATTGTCCTCAATAACTGTTAAAATTGTTTTAGCTTCCTTTTTCGCTTTATTGCTCCAATGTCATTCCTCCAAAGTCGAATCAATTCCGGCAATAGAAAATGGAGAACCCGATTGTATGTTGTCTGTTTGGTTGCCGAGAAACGGCAGGAAAAGGAAAAGTTTCCACCCTCTCTTTTCTTTGTACTCTAATAGTCTAATGCCCTCAATAATAGTTAAATTTGTTTGGTTGCATCATAACAAATAGGGTCCAATTGTGGCTGAAGATGAGGCCACCAGCAGCAACAACATTTTAGCTTGTCCTATATGCTTTAACCAATTTTCGACTTCCGGCCATCGGGGCTTATCTGTGTAAGTTATTCCACTCACTTCCTTACACAATTTTAAAATTTATCGTCGTTGCATTGTGTTATATATATCGATTTTCTGTTTTCGTTTTGTGTTAATTTGGGGAGTGGTATGCTTTGCTTTTCTTTACAGTGAGTCTTGTTCTGGGTCTAGTTTTCAATGTTGCAATTGTAAGAAGACCTACTTGGGAAATGAAATACATATTGACCTCACAACAGCCAGTGGTGCCAAGAACTATGGTGAATCAATGCCCATTTCCACTGAACTTTTCAGGTATAGAAATCTTGTGTATATATATCCTTCAGTTTATAATGCTTTTGTTGTATTTATATATTTGCACAATGAATTATACCTAAAAAATATGTTTATAATATGGAGAGAGTTGATGTTGGATCAGGACACAATTGGTAACATACCTGTATGAGAGGGGCTGGCGTCAAAGCTTTTCTGTATGGGGTGGTTATCCTGGCCCAGAGAAAGAGGTCAAATCAACAGTTTCTTAATTTCACATTTTCCTCATTTCAATTACTTAATCACCAAGTATTTGATAAGTTGCATTGTAACTCTTACTATCTTTGGATATAAAACGGTCACTGGAGTATTAAACATTCCATGAGAACCATATTAGTTCATTTTGTTTTATGTAACATGAACATTGTGGATTTGTTTGGCGACCTGTATTAGATTGGATTGTATAACTCATCAAGCTCAAGGTTTTTGAAGGTAGAAGTGAATGTTTTTTCATTACAAATGGATTAGAAAGGAATGACGATTAGATATATAAGAAAACTTATCTAATATAATCCCCTTAAAATTGTAAGAATGGAAGAGGTAGGCTTCCTTCTATGTCTAATCCCCTTAAAACATTCACTCACTTTCAAAGTACTTTGAATTTAATGAGTTATACAATCTAAATCAATTCGATACACCAAACGAGCCCCGACGTTTCCAAATCGGAAGGGTTAAAAAATGTTCCCTATTTTGATCAGTGCATGAACAAAGAGATAGATTTGTTGTGCTGCTCTGCCAAGTATGCAATATGGTTAATTTAAATGCTGAAAATATTAATCATATCTTACCATATGTGCTTCATTTGCCTTGCCAAAGAATGTTGTTGAGTTGCTAACCTAGTTGTAGTGTTAACTGCAGTTCGAGTTGGCTAAGCATTTCTTAAGGCCAGTGTTGGGTGGAAATATCATTGATGCAAGCTGTGGGAGTGGCCTATTTTCAAGACGTTTTGCCAAGAGCGGATTGTTTTCTCTTGTTGTTGCTTTGGACTATTCAGAGAACATGTTAAAGCAGTGCTTTGGATTCATTAAGCAGGAGGACAACTTTCCCAAAGAGTATTAGAATTCAAATTTAGATGATAAATCTGCTGAAACCGTCATCAAATTCGAAATTTCATGCCTGATTAAGTTGGTTAATTTTTTTGTTAGGAACCTACTTCTGGTGCGAGCTGACATTGTTAGGCTTCCGTTTGCTACAAGTTCTGTAGATGCTGTGCATGCTGGTGCTGCCCTACACTGTTGGCCTTCGCCATCAACCGCGGTAAGTAATTTGACAAATAAATAGTTAATGGCACACATTGCATTACCGGTGCAGTTAACAAGATAGCTTCAAGAGTTTCTGTGAGTAATTTGGTGGATGTGGTTTTGAAGGTTGCTGAAATTAGTCGGGTTCTTCGACCTGGTGGGGTGTTTGTTGCAACTACTCACATGTTTGATGGCCCTTTCTCTTATATCCCCTTATTTAGGGCAATAACCCAGGTATATCTTTCCTACTCATAACCTGCATGGCTACAGTTGGAAGGTTCTATTGTATCTCACCCTCACTGGGTTTTGAGTTCTGATCTTATCTCATATGCTTGTAGAGAACGACGCAATTTACGGGGAGTCACATCTTCACGTCGGAGAGTGAATTGGAAGATCTCTGCAAATCATGTGGACTTATTGATTTTAAATGCGTGAGGAATGGCATATTTGTGATGATCACTGCCACAAAACCCAGTTAATTATGCTTTCTTCCCCAAGCATCTCCTGTGAAAGTTGTATAGGAATTGTATAGGGAGAAGGCATTTGAATTTTAAGTTCCCATGGAAATAAAAGTAGAGAGATACAACATTGTTAAGGATTGAAATCTATCCCTAGGTCCATATCATTTATAAATAATGAGTCTCAGATTCAGAATGATCCCACAAAATTTGAACTACACTATTATGATTCTCACCCTATCATTACGTATAATGTGTAATCTCACAAACTGAAAGTTTCTCTCAAGAATGTCTGAAACACAACGAAAAGAAAGCTTACCAAAAGAAATCACGAACTACTCTGTTGTCAAACTCTGCAGTTGGTTAATATCTAATACACCTTTTCCGGTTGAAAGCCAAAACAGGACGCATATGAATCTTCTGTACATTCATTTCATGGGGAGATTACTGTGGGCTCAAATTTGAAAATGTTAACTGGCGGTAAAGCAATGTTTTTTCATCATCATCGGCATCAACATTATCCTCATCTGCGTAGTCCACTTCATTGACAGTTCTACCATTCACAAAAAGATCTCGTGAAGATTCTTCTCCTGTAGGTGAATTGTCCAATTCTATTTGTTGCATCTCTGATTCTATTACAGCATCCATCCGTGCCCGCTCCCTATCTCTTGGGTAGGTGTAATATAGGAATGAGTAGATAACACAACAGAGAGCCATTGGAATACCTATTGCTGTGTATAGGGCTTTTGCCAATGATGAAGCATTCCCTCTATCCGTAGCAATTTCTTCAGATAAACTAGACCCTTTGGGAACTGGTTTATAACCATAAACGTGCTGAGCCAAAATCCCAACTACTGGTGGAGCAAATGATGAGAATATGGACTCAAAAGATCTGTCTAAAGCATATACATTTGTTCGGGATCTCTCTGGAACTATCTCCGCGAAAATTGGACTGCAAGAACCATGTCATGAGATTCAACAAGTTAGCCTTTTGTTTTACATTCCATGACAATTGAGCAGACAATAAAGGCTAGAAACCCAATATTGAAATTTTAGAGACTTACTTATTTGTAGCTGGACCGTTCCAAGATATTAAGAATCCCATGATGAACAAGACAAAACCGTGGATGGCAGCTGTAGATGTATTAGCAGGTAATGCAAGCAGAAGAATTGCTGCAAGAGGTATGGCTGATGCCGAGCTTATCTGTGCTAATATAATCCTTCCAGCATTTGGTAGACGAATGGAAAGGATATCCCCCATTTTACCTCCAAACACTCCCCCAAGGGAACTACCAATCACAAACAAGGCAATGAGGAAAGCAGATTTCCCGTGAGAAAAGCCAGTAAGTTCCAACCACATTGGCGCAAATGACAATGCTGACCAGGGAAAGGAACCAGTGACACCCTGTGCAACAACAATCTGGAAAGAAGGAATTTTAATAACTGACTTGGCTTCTTGGGCCAGCTCCTTCACTTGTGACCACAAGGAATTACCAGAAATCTGACTGCTATCTTTTGTTTCACCATCTGGAAAGTGCGGGTCAGTAGCATACAAACGAACTAAAATACCAACTAGAACACTAATTATTCCAACAAGGTGAAACGAAATCCTCCAGCCAGGGATTCCAATTACTGTTAATGGAGCAATCAAAATTGAACAAAGGCCTCCAATTATTGAACCAAGGTTGCCAGTTAGTTGAAGCCATCCAAAAGCCGTACCTCGGTTGCTGTCATCAGTTGAGTCGGCCACAAGGGACTGCATAGCAGGAGCAACTAGAGCAAGGCCAATCCCATTCAAAGCTCTGGATATAGCTACCTGATCAGTAAATGACTTCAAAGTGAATAAAACAAACTTGAATGCTAAATATAATGATACTTCAATGCATATTTTGGAAAATGACGACTAAATACCTTAACTTTCAAAGTTCTATTTCATAACAAGAACCTTCTTTTTTTTTTGGTGATAGGATTCTATAAAATTGTATTTAAGCTTATGCATGGTTCTTAGTTGGTTCTTTCTTTTCTGATTTCATAAGTAAGGTATTAGAGCCTGGAGAGAATTGAAAGTGCCATATTCTGCTATGCATGACTGTTAGAAATTAACACTTCAATGCAAATTTGACCTGAATAATTCACCTTCCCCAAATTTTAGGCTCCTTGTCAGCTCTAATTTTTATATATTCTTTTATCTATAAGCCTCTACTTGTTTGACAACATATATTACGTGATTTCCTAGCTATATTTTGAGCTACTCAGAAGACACATGCATTGCTTCTAACCTGCTCTAATAGAGTGGTGATTGCAACTACACCTCTAAGTTCAAGTATTGAATATTTTCAGTCATTAACAATTTAACTATCTATGTCTTCTACTTTCTAGGGTATCATTGTTAAAGTTTTCGATGTTCTACGGACTATGTACCGAAACAAAAGCAATTGCAATTTATTTACTACGACTACTCAATTGTGTTCAAACAATGATAGGTAATTTAACATTTCATTTTGCTAGCAACCAAAGCAATGAAACTGTATAACTATATCTCCCCTCTTTTCCTCCCCTGGCTTAAATGGGCATAAACACCCCCAAACTCTTTCCTTTCAAGTCAGATTATTCTTCTCTCAGACTACAATTCCAAGTAGATTTACCCACACTCTCAACAGTTCTTCTACCAACTCATTTTCTGCGTAAAAGATTGACCGATCCATTCATAATTCAGAAAATAACCCGTAAGAATCACTTTGAATACCTATCAAAATCTCACGTTCAATAGTCACATCAAAATACAAATTTTGGCAAACCAAATTGACAACTTCATAAATTGAAATCACAATTAAGAACTACAACCCAATAAAGGTTCTGTTTGTCAACCAAAAGAAATTCATAAATGAAAACAAACCCAACACAAGGCATGCAAAATAGTATCAATACAATCAAAATTACCTCAAGGAAAGTGGAGGAAAATGCGACGAGAAAAGTGGCGGCGGCCCAGAGAAAGGCACCGAGGGCAATGACATGGGCTCGGTTGTGACGCACCGCCAGGTACGCTGCTATTGGGTAGCAAGCGGACTGAACAATGGACCGGAAGAGAGTGAGCGAGCCCAGACCAGTTGGGTCGGTGTGCAGAGCGGCCCCGACCTCCTTATACACACCGGGCAACAATGACTCGTCCGCCCGCTCCATGATCCCGGCCAAGTTCACCAGCACCAGCGTCAAAGCCCCCGCCTTCATTTTCATTTTCCCTTCTTCTGGGTATATGGGTTTTGAAAATAGACACAGAGAGTCACGGAGTTATAGAGAAAATTGAAATTGACAAATTGGGGTTGCTTGCGGCATGGCTTTGTTGCCTGTAACGTTTTCGGTGCTTTGTGAAAGGGGAAGGGACTAGTCCACTGCGTGACTTGGCGGCGTTGACGAAGGCGATTGACACGTGGCAGGGTTTGAGGGGATTAGGCTTTGCCAGCTAGGAAAAGGCCGCCATCTGCTGCTCTTCGGCGGGCTTAAGCTTCACCGATCTTTGAAAATTAAAATTGGGATTATCTCTTTCTTTTCCGTCGTCTTACTTTCTTCTCGGTAAGATTTTGACGTTGCGTGCGACAACCAAGTCATATTGGGCTTGGGCTTGGCCCAAAACAGATGGGCACCCAAACTCAAAGACAGTTCTTAGTTTTGTCCGTAAGATTTTTCATCCGGTTTTGGTAATATCCATATAAACTGTATAAAGAGGATTTTGCTTCGATTTTTAGGCCAACGTGTGTAATTCTCAAATATAGTTGAATAAATAAAAAAAATTCCTATACAAATTAAACGATCCCAATGTCAATACGAAATTTGTTCAGAATTAAAATTTTCCACTACTTCTGTTCCAAATATATTCTCGTAAGAAAAAAAAACAAAAGAACTTCCTTATTTCAAAACTTTTTTAAAATTTTGGCTGAGTCAAGAAGTTGATGTGGTTTATATTACAAATCAAATCGTGACAAATCATAAATTAATTTAATATTCTATATTTCTTTGATATTTTACTTAATTTTAATACAATATTTTTCTTTCCTAAATAAGTTTGTTATAACCATTTTGCATTTTCCCTTCTTAATTCAATATTTAATGCAATTCTTTTTTAATTCAAGAGATCTTTCCACCAAGAACAAAAAATATTTTACTATATCATTTTAAAATTTCAAATAGACGGACTTTAATATTATTTTTGATTAATTTATGTGTATTTATTTTTTTTTGCCAAATAAACTTCATTATTAAACAATTACAATCACGATTCAACGTAACAATGTTAAATTCACACAATATTTACTACGAGAAACACATTTCGATTTCTATTGGAAAATTAGGTTATGAATACCTTATTTAATACAAATACATATATAGGTATCCGTTAGATTGAAAAAATTGATTAAAGGGGAGGGAGAGACTGAGCAAAGCAAAGGTGTCAGCATCAAAGATAATCTCCATGGGGACTAGTGAAAAACTGAAAATGAGCAGCAGCCCATCGCCATCATATATGATTGCGTTTTGGGAGGAGAGGGGCAGCCCACCGCCACACTCGGCCCCACACATCATGCCGACTCAGCTGACAAGCTAACTGGACCCACCCCTCTCTCCTCTTCATCATACATGATACATGATACATTCACCGCCAGCCTACTTCCCACGTGGACACTTCCCCATCACACCACACACGTGTACGGTCCTTCCTTGATTCCCGCCTCTTTGTTGGTCTCCTCAACCGCGTACGACGCCTCCAATTGCGTTTCAGATCATGATGAAGTGACTCTGACGTCGTTTTGTGCGTCACCACCCCAATTCACTCTGTTAAACAAAGTGGAAATTACGAAATAATAAATCATTTACTTTTTCTTTTTCTTTTTCTTCTTAAATAATAAATCATTTTACTCAGGTGTTGTAAGCTAGCTTGAAATGGTTATGTAAATTATTTACCAAAATAAATAAATAAATATTATGTAAATCATGTGGCTCAAAGGGCATGCATAAAATCCAACCCATTTATATATAAGTTTCAAACTATATGTTAAAATAAGTGTAACGTGTAATTTCGTCATGATATATAATAAAGTTTTTTTTTTTTTTTACGGTAGGTCTAGATGGAGTTTTAAGTTTATAAGGATATTTTTGGAAGTTTTTATTTTGCTTTTATGCATATAGGCTCTTAGCAATGCCAATGCAAGTGTTGAGGTAATAATTGTAAGTATTAAACTTGTGTATTTTTTTTCCTTTGAACTTTATTTAAAAAACAAAATTTTGTGCATTTTATCCTACATTGGATGAATGATTACTACTATTTTCATTTTGTTTTTCAATAAAACAAAGCATGAGCTCAGAACAAGAATATTACCGTATGAATTGACAGTATATATATTCTTTGGGTATTGATGACCCACGAATTTGTTTTCTACTAAATCTTGGTTCTTAAAAATACTATTTATCGACGGTGTAAAAATTCTGTTGTCTTTCTGTTTTAGTTTGTGGCTACAGTAAAATTCCTACTATACCCTTGCGTGATAGGCTATGCTCCTCTTCCTTGACAGATGCCGCTGTCTTACTTCGACAAGTGTGTTTTCTCTCGCTTCCATATTGACTACGCCATTCTCTCCCATATTCACTCCGATATTCATTTCCACATTCTTTTCGACATTCACTGTTCTTCTTTGACACTCTCTTCTTGACTTTTCGAAAATCTTTTCTCCCGTATTGAATCTTCTTCCTCCCTTCTTCTCTATGTACTCAATGGACTGAAATTTCAATCATTTGTTAAGCTCGCATCCTAAATTGTTTCAATCTTGTGGTTTATCAATACCTTACAAAATTGTTTCAGTCGTATTTTGGAAATGATCATCTGTAGTTTTAAGCTTTACAAATGCAAAATTGTCTTCATTTAAAGATTATATCTGCAAAATGCCTTACAAAATCCTTTTATATATATACATTTAAGGAACACTGCAAGTGCTGAAGAAAACACAGAGGAAGACAATACATAAGCATGAAGGCTTATTACTCGAAATGCACCTAGAACAATAGGACGCACGCCAAGTCTCAATTTGCACCCAAAATAAGAAATTGTGTCACTTTGTACCCAAAATTGGTGTTCTGTCAGCGCCGTTGCAGCAAATAATTCACAACATTACACATTCCGTTTAGGAGGCTTATGTGGCAGTAAGGGATTGGGTGTATCAATAATTTTGTAGAAAAATATTAAAACTAAATATTAGAAGGAAAAAAATAAAAAACAAAAGATGAAGAAAAAGACGATGAACACCATCTGGGTTTCTCAACCCATTCCCATGCCCACCGCCGCCCAACCCCTTCCTTCCCAATTTGGCAATTCTTTTCGCAAAATCGAACCCAACCCACTTGTTTGTTGTTGTTGTTGTTATTCTAAAGGTAACCCTCAGAGATTAAGAAAAAGTAAAAAATAAATAAAATTTTGACCCAAAGCCCCAAATGAGAGTGGCAAAGAGAGAGACTGACGATGGGAGTGTCCTTGATGTTGAGATAAGGTAGAGGGTCGGAGGTGCATACATGGAGAGGGGCAAGAGGAGCCCCCATGACACCAAGCAATCTCATATTAGACCTCTTTCTATTGTTGTGCGTTACTGAGCTCACCGAGGGAGTCCGCGAAAGTTGCCCACGCATCCACTTTCCCAAGCCCGACCTGACTCGCTTTGACTCACCGAGTTCCCCTCCGTCCGGAATCGGACCTTCCATCACGAGCCTCAAGCTCCCCGATATTCCAATCAAAGGCTCCAGCTGCGCCACCAGCTGTCCACCATGGACGTGGCTCTGATGGGTCTGCTTCTTTCAAATTTGGGAGAGATCTGATGAATTTGTAATTCCCTTTAATCTTCACTATCCAATTTTTCTTTGGTGATTCTTTTACTGGGAATTTTCTAATTTGATGGTGGCTTTGCTCCTTACTGGGAATTTTCTGAATTTGTAATTCCCTTCGATCTTCACCATCTCCAATTTTCTGATTTGTTGGTGGCTGTGATGATGATGGTGCAGGTTGGTTGTTTGGTGAATGGTGAGAGGGGCAATATAGGGAGGGCAATGCCAAATTGGGAAGGAAGGGGTTGGGCGAGCGGTGGAGATGGGAATGGGTTGAGAAACCCAAATTGTGTTCATCATCTTCTTCTTCAATTTTTTTTTCTTTCTAATATTTAGTTTTAATATGTTTCTACAAAATGATTAAAACACCCAATCACTTGCTGCTACGTTAGCCTCCTAAACGGAGTGTGTAACGGTGTGAATTATTTGGTGCAACGACGCTTACAGAACACCAGTTATGGGTACAAAGTGACACGATTTCTTATTTTGTGTCCAAATTGAGATTTCGAGTCCTATTCTAAGTGCATTTCGAGTAATAAACCAAGAATAAAACTCAAGAACAATCAAACTGTATATTTTGTGTACATATTAAGACGGTATATATTTACACATATTTCATCAGTATATTTAAACAATCAAACTTATAGTTTGCACAAAAATATTTTTCCTAAACGTTGCACACCATTTTACCCATGTACTAGAATGTACATAAAAAGCATAACAGTCTGTATATTTTAACCCTCATTCTCACATCTTTTAGCCATTATAGAAACTCAGCAATGTGCGGGCTAAAGCTCCAATGAAACCTAAAGTAGAGATTTTTGGATGCACTAAAGTTAAGAGAAATTTCTCAAAATCCACATTATTATCGTTATTATTATAAACTAGAGAATATTAAAAGGAATCTTGGGGGAAAAAAGAAGTTATATATACATGCAAATTATATATTAATTATCATCTAAGAGAAAAAATGTGCACATATGGTACATATAATTATGTATGTATCAATAATACCAAATTCCAAATTGTCACTTAACTACGTGTTTTTTATCGTAAAAAGCTTATTTATTGTTCGAAGTAAAACAATTTATATTTATTTTCTATATTTTCTCGATGTGAAATAATATTCTTAAACATAATATACATACATATATATATATAACATGTATATATTCACAAGAGCGCACAGAAATAGTTATTATTAAACAATCCACGTAGGTACCAAGATCATCTTAATATTGGTAGCTTGCGACTCACCGTGCTTGATATTGAAACTGAGACATTTAATCCCAGAGCTACTATAATGCAGCTACCTGCTAACTGCTTAACTCCACATCATACTAAGATCATCCACCAACATATCTAATGTATTATATATATATACATATTATATACACACGAGTGAAATCAGATATAAAAATGAGGAGTCTCAGTGGCTGGGTGGTCGCCAATAGCTAGCTAGTAGCTCTGCATCATCTTCTACAATCTAGAAGAGAAATACGCATATATATAGAGTGGCAAACATGTGGGGTTCATGAAAACTACCTCAGACCCGTTGAGGCAGACATGGATAACATGTCTCCAAGTCTGCACATTCTGAAGCATACATATATAAAACATATTTAGTTTTTGTTGAAGAATCTTGTGAGAATGTGAAGATACAAAAATTCCATATTGGAAAGTTGCACAACTTTGCAAGGGCTTATAAGGATTTGGGTCTCTCCCCCCATAAACAATTGGTTTTGGGGTGGAACCTAAACTTACTTCATATCTCACCTAAACTTCCTTCATATCTCACCACATGCTTCCCCCATTTCTAATTGGTTTTTGGGTGGAACCTCAACTTCCTTCGTGGTATTAGAGCGAGTTATCCAACGTGTAAGGCTTAACTGCTACATGTGCTCCACGTCACCCAATATAAGTTGTCAACGTGTTATGCTTGAAAATTCGATACACGTTAGGGGGCGTGTGAGAATGTGAAGGTACAAAAATTCCACATTGGAAAGTTGCACAACCTTGCAAGGACTTACAAGGACTTGGGCCTCTCCCCCCATGACTAATTGGTTTTGGGATGGAACCTAAACTTCTTTCATATCTCACGACATGCTCCCTTCATTGCCAATTGGTTTTGGGGTGGAACCTCAACTTCCTTCAAATCTCACATCGGAATAATAGAGAAAGAAAATATAATATATAATGAGTTTTTTTACTCCTAACAATATCGAGGCCTTTGGTGATAAAACTCCATACTTGTCGGATTATAATACTCCCAAATTGGGGACAATATCAGTGTTAGAGGGAGTGGGCCGTTCTCCCAACTCTGTAATCTTAACAGTTTTCTACAAATTTATATATATTTAGGGTGTTGGAATCAGTAGTAATACAAAACAACTATAAAACAAAATTTACCTGCGAGATTTTTCTTCTTCAATTCTTGGACTTTTAATTTTTTAAACATGCTATTTTTCTATGAGTAGGCAAATGAATTGTATGGAAAGTTGTGGAATAATAGTCTAGTGTGTGTGTGTGTGTCATTTTGTAACCTAATTGGTTTAGAGTCTTTAAACGTTGCTAGTTGTTAAACGAAGGACGAACTTTTCTATAGTGGGTTGCTTATAAGTACGTCTAATTGTACGATGACAAAGACATATATACAACTGGGTGATCCCAATTCTTAATAACGTATAGTGCACTTAAACACACTGAGATTATTCATGAATTTTATAGTTCTTATACAAATTAAAGTGAATTTTAGTGTTCGCCAAAGTTTGAGTTCTATTTTTTTTCATGCTTCTTAATTAAGCAATAAATTAGTTTATATATGTCTGCCGTTCTCTTGAGACGGATATTTTAAAAAGCGTACACATTTTCATATGGTCAAAAAAAATCTCTTACTGGAGATTCTTGAGTTTCAGGAAGTCAATAAAACCCCATTACCCCAAAGTGGAACCACTCCTATTCAACACGCATCATTGGACGTATCAACCAAGCTGCAGACCAAATAATTTTTAAATGTATTCGCAACATCATTGTATGCAGTAGTTTATATTCAATATAATATTTATTTACATAAATAAATAACACGAAATTACGGTATATTATTGATAACATAAATACTCTCTCTTATTTGGGATTGTTAACAAAATAATGCATCAACTTACTGGGTTTAGGTCCTTTAGGCTAGAGGCCCCCTAAACAATTATTGTTAAGATATCCCAAACCCTAATATCTTGAAGCTTTTGCTTTAAGTAAGGTGCATGCTGAAGACCAAAGAATTGTCAAAAAGAATTGTAATAAATAATAATATATAGTACAAAACTATAAGTATTCTCTTTTTGATTGTAGGTAGCCTAGGACCAACCAAAATGAAGCCAACGGCGGTCCAATATTGCAGGCCAGCTACTACTAGTCCATGCCACGAGTTCTTAATTAGCATTTCTAATCCTGAAAAACCTACCTACGTCATGGATTGCGTCTCGATCTACTCAAACATGCACAATTAACCACAACTAAAATTAAAATTAAAATTAAAATTAATTAATTAAAGAGGATGCTAATTGGAAAAGGATGATCTTAATAATTATAGCTATATTATGCGTACACATGACGAGAGGGTTAAAATGCCCTCGTAATTTCTCTGTTTCTTGGGGTGAAAAGCAAATTCACACACATCCGAATAAGCTACGAATATTAATCCAACCTTAATTTACTTCAATCATGCATATTGTATACAGAAAAATACAAATGAGATCATATTTATAGTTTTTATATTTGTAAACCGTATACTAATATAGTCATATTTTACTTATATTAGTGAGTCGTACTTTACAATACGATCTCCTTTGCATTATCCTTGTATGTATTTGTAACTTCTATTTTTAGGTAGCCCAATAACCGACCCCTATATTGCTACACGGTTCAAACTCTTAATTACGTACGGAAGGGTTGATACCGAAACCATCACTATACGTCGAAATGGATAGTAATTATGGCTTTTATCTTAGCATATGTCTATATATATGACCTTTGATTGGAGGAGGCTAAGAGAAATATAGATGGGTTTGAGGGGAGTGAGTGTGCATGTCACGTGAGGGTGAGGACAAGTGAAGTGATCGAGTGAAAAGGGTGGATATATATCGAGGTATATAGGGAGAGATAAGGTGAAGTTTGAGGACATGATTGCATACCATATTATTATTTTGTGGCATGATGGCATGATGGCATGATGGCATGGGGCATGGGGCATGGGGCATGGGCCATGAATAGCTAGCTATGAGTATGAGCCACCATAATTTCAAGAAAGTCGAGTCACAAGTCACCACATCCCCTCAATATGTTTCTCTCATTATTCCAAAAATCCAAAATCCCATGCTTAATTCTTTCTCTCCATCTCTTCCTCATCATCATTATATATATATTTTTAAACTTTTTTCTCACGATTTTTACTTTCTCCTTTTCTCCTCGTATTGTTTTCTTAACCCTCACTAAATTTTGATCAATTTCTTTTTTATACAATAATATGAAGAAATGGGCAGTGGGTTAAAATTAGGGTTTCTCTCACAAGTCACCTAATTAATTTCTAAAATTAGGGTTTCTTCGAAATCGTAATTTTCTTTTTATATATTTTTTTTTCAAGCCGGGGATCCTTGATGACTTCTCAGTTTAATGAGAAAGTGCCATGCGGACGTACTTAAAAAAAAAAAAAAAATTAAGTCCCACACCGTTAATTAGTTATAACTATTTTTTGGCAACTAGAGGCAGAAGCCAAAAAAATTAAGTCCCACAGCACTAGTTACAATCATGCTTTTTCACTAGTTATAATTTAGGAGACAACATAATTAACATATCTCAATTTTGAATTTGAAAATGTCTTTTATTTAAACAGCGTAAACAGAGCCGATCCTGGCCTAAGGCAACCATGGCATACAGACCAAGAGGGCCCAAAAATTTTAAATTATATTTATTTTTATGGAAGACAAAAATTAATAAATATTTAAATTTTTTGAAAAATATATAAATTGAGCTAGAAGACTCTAAATTTAAGTTTGTATTAATAAATTGGGCCCATATTGTTGAAAAGTTTTGATAAGGGTTATGATGAGTATTATCAATACATGTCTTGTAAAGTCACTATAACTCTAACTCTCATACAACAGTTTGTGACTATGACGTACGTTCTATGTATAAGTAATGTATTCAAATTCATGAACTTGTCTTTGTGTATTCCTAAAAAGATGAAAAAATAAAAATAAAAATTTATAAAGTATATAGGTATATATATATATATATACACACATATATATATATATATATATATATATTGTGTGTAAACGTAAACTAAGGGGGCATTTTTAAAATTTTCACCCTAGGCCTCGAGTTTATTGGACCGCCCCTGAGTGTAAGTAAAGCAAAAAATTTCTTATTTTGTGAGTTCACTTTTAAATGAAAGAGTAGATTTATAATTAGATTTCAAAAGTAAATATTGAGGACTGTTTTCAATAAATTTTGGATTTATCAAGTATATATATATGTATATGTATGAATGAATACCCTAAAGTATTAAGGAGTTATAGCTTAAGTAGTAGTAAAAACCTTCACTTATAACTTATATTTGCGTAGTAGTTTGAATTTGATAAATTCTTCAATAATTCAACGTACCCTAAAATGTTGCCCACTAAAGGAGCCTAGCTAGCTATAAATTAGTAGTAATTAAGGTGGGTAAGAAAATAGAAGAGGAACTTAATCTTGTAAATGGATACCTAAATAATGATCCTTAAACCTAGGTAGGAGCTAATTAAGATGCAATGGAGTAATAGGTAGGTATGAATGAAGGGTTTTGGTTTTAGCAGAAGGGGAATGGGGGTGGAAATTGGAGCAATGATCATAATAAAGACTCTTTTCATATATATATATGATCTACTTTATGATTGCGGAAGGTAAGGATATAATTAATATTCCTCAAATCTTGCCACCAACTGCTGCATCATATGCAATCCATCTCTATATGTTTCAAACGTGCAACACATCGATCATACAAATTATAACCATTTTAATGAATTCAAGTTCCACTTTTATAATGAAGTTCATACCTCCGTAAATAATCAAATATAAAATTCAGAATAAGTGGTCTTAAAAAGCCTCTCTAATTACTTTCTTTTCCTTCCCAAGCATAAAGTTCCTCTTTTGGGTAATTTTTCTTAACAATATATCAGGTTATAATCTCATATCATCGGTTAGAAACCAATAGAAAGAGTCGTCTAATTAAAACATGTAACATACATACCTGAAAATTACAGTTGACACACGGCAGAAAATTTCCCACAATTGTTTTATTTTCTCCATCCAGAGATATTCATCGATTTGGTTATTAATTTATTCCTATACTTCTAGAAAGGGAATTTTCCTAATTAATTTTATTTTGAAAAGTCTCTATCTATATTCTTTTTGGAAAGGTCTAGCTAGCTAGCTAGGTGTACCTGACTAATGTGGCTAATGATCAATTTATGTACATATCACATTAATTAATTAGTTCATTTTATTAACATTTTATTCAACCTATTAGGAAAGATGATATAGAATATTGAATATATAAAAATAATGTGATAATTTTATATTTTTGCAGTAAGCAACATATATATATATATATATATTTAAAGCCATGAACTAATTAAGCAGAGACTTAAAAAGTGGTAATGAAATAGAAAAATATTAGAATGAATAATATATACTTGTAAGTTGTAATGCAATGAAATAAATTATAATTAAGTAGCTAGCTATAGTTAGTATATATAGTACTGAGAAATTATAACTACAAATAATGAATTAAGGAGAGATATATATATATAGCTAAAAGTATATAAATACATTAGTTAAACTATTATTAATTTGTGTTGCATCATATTAAAACTAGCATAATTATATTCATAATTAGTTAGGTTATCTATCATTTCATAACCAAAAAATTTAATTAATTATATAATCATACCACTACAAAATAATTGAGTGGTCATCATAAGTAATAAAAGAACGTACAGACATTGAAGCAACTAGCAGCTAGCTACATAGCTCCTCCATTACCACCACTACCACCACCATAACCAAGAGCGCGCTTAGAACTTTTTCTGTTCCGCCGTAAGCAGCGGCAAATACTAGTCTGAATCAGGAGAAATCCATGAATTGACCGTACCTGCTTCACCTCTAGTAGTCGAATTAGCAATAATATTAGGCCTCATTTGATCAAGAACTGATGATGATCTCCCATCGCTTGATCCAACTCCACGATCTCTCCAGACATCATGGTGATCATGATCACTCCTCAATGCATCCGAAGCCGCCACGTGGTTGTTGTCTATTGATCCACCGTCACCACCAGCACCAATAAGTTGTTGGTTTGTGTTAGCATAAGATGAAGATGATGATGATCCATGGTGGCTCATACTCACGCCCAACTGGTCCTCAAGCGATGAATGCATGGCTAAATTACCAATCAGTCCTCGAGTAGGCCTTGCCCCAAAATTTCCCACATTAATTGAAGAAGAAGAATGCATCAATGGAGGCGGTGAATCGAATGTGAGAATTGGGGTTTGCATGTTTGGAAAGACCCCTTGATTAAATTCGAAGTTTGAGGTCATGAAATTGTTGTTACTAGTAATGTTGTTCATCATGAACAATGAGGAATTATTGGAATTTGAATCGATGTTGGAATTGGAAGATGGAGATGAAGAGAGAAATGGGGTTGGTTGATGGAGCTTTTGAGGTGAAGGACGCAATAAAGGGTAGAGAGGAGATCTTGTTGATCCGGAGCCAAACATATCGAGCCTTCTTGAATACGATGATGACGACGTGGCTGAAAATGGAGGTGCTGGGATGCCGGTGAACTCTTGCACCATTGCTCGGAAATTTGATGTGTCGGTGGTCAGCACGGTGGTTGGTGCTCTTCTTGAGGCTCTAGTCCTCTTCTTTGAGTTCCGCGGCGGGGCTACGGCGGTGTTGTGTCCGGATGAGTTCGGTAAGAGAGGTTGAGGAGCAGATGATGAGGATGGTGGGTTGAGGATTGGGTTGGTGGGGTTGGGTTGGTTGGATCGAGTTGGATTGAGCATGAAATTGGGGTTTGATGGGTTGGGTTGGGCTACTTGTGACAATGTTGCGTGGAGATGATGATCATAATTGCAATTATTAGAAGAGAGATGATCAAAAACTGCAGGTTGGTGTTGGTGTTGGTTTTGGTTTTGGTAATGAGAAAGGAGAGAGGGGTGTAGTATTTGATTTGGATCGGAGGATGAACCGAATTGGACCGGAGAATTCAAGTAAACCGGGACGGATTCCGGCCGGGAGACTTCGTGGTCTTGGTCTTCACCGCCACTTGAAGATTGCATACTGCCACTATTACCAGAATCCATGGGTATCAATAGCTAACTAATAAGCTTGAAAGAAAACGTACTAGTCTACAAGAACACAAGAGAAAGAGAGAGAGAGAGATTATGTCAGCTTCCAGCTCCCATCTCCTAAACAGCTTTTGGAGATCTAAAATGGAGGCAAAATCTTGTCCTTGTCTTTCACTTGGAGTTGGAGATGGGAAAAGTTTGTGTAAAAAGAAGAGAGAATATAAAACTTTGTAGAGGATATGAATCTTGATATATATAATTATGATGGATTTGGGAAAGCTATGAATATGATAGATGGATGGGAGAGAGAGAAGAGAGAAGAGAGGCTCTCTTCTTTTGTTGTTTCTTTTTGTTTTCTTTTCTTTTTGCTTGTTTTGTGTGTTAAAGAGGGAGGTGCTAGGGTTTCAGAGAAGCAAAAGAGAAATGAAAGAGGAAAGAAAGGCTATTTAAGCTTTGCTTTGTTCTGCTAATTGGTCGATCCATCTTGAGATAGAAAAATAAATAAATAAAAAGAGAATTAAAGCATTGAAAGATCGTCTCTCTGTGTGTATGTAGAGTGTCAAGAGAGAGAGAGAGAGAGAGAGTGCAGGGTGGGGTCGCCATTGGAGTAGTAGGAAAAAAGAAGGTGCCGGTGGCTGGCAACGGGTCAAACTCAATGTGAGAGAAAGAAAGAGAAAGATGTGATGAGCGTGAAAGGAAGAAAGCGATATCGACATCGAAGATAAAGGTTTCCAAATACATTACTAATTTACTATTACTATTACTATTACTAAACTAAATATCTGCTTAAACTTTTTACCAAAAGCATAAGGAAATACTTGCATATCCATCATCTACCTTATGGATTTTGTGTTCTTTTTTATCATGATTGACTATTAAAAAATTTCGTATGCAAAGTGTGGTAATTGGAATAGTATATTGATTTATTAAAATATCGTGTACATATTATTTTTGTAAAAAATTAACCAAATTGAAAATCGGCGATTTTATTAATAGTTAAAATAATTATAATGGGCCATTATTTCAATTGATGCATATAGATGACTAAACCATTATCAATTTATTTAACTTTTTGCACATATGATCTTTATATGATATTTTTAAGAATTAATCACTCTGATTATTACATTTAAATAAGCAATATTCAGTAATCAATTATGAAAATAATAAGTATATATATACACTTTAAGATGGATGCAAGTATTGCTCCCAAAAAATAAATAAATTAAAATTGAAATGAAATGGAAGAACTAGACGAACATATGAAAAACAATGGTATATATATAGTATCATCTTGTAACCATGCATAATTAAGTGCATGTTATTTTTCTTTTTAACTGAATTATAAGTTTTGACAAAATTTTAACTAAAATTAGTTATTCTCTTTATAGAATATTCATCTTAATGAATGAATGATACCATATATATTTTTTTAAGGACAATACTTGCATCCCACCCTGGTGGGATGCCCTCGTACCACCCTTTCGATTTATCAAATTGTTTTTGTATATATATCATAATCGGAACCGTTCATTCTCTAAATCATCATGTCAATATCATCTCCATAAAAAATTAGTAAGATTGGAGGTCGTTTAGTCATTCATGTTTATCAACTAAATGGACGATTCTCCATAAGGATCATAATTCTTACCAAAACCGTTGATTTATTTGATACCTGTGAATGACTAAACGACCTCCAATCTTGTTATTTTTTTATGGAGATGATCTTGACATAATGATTTAGAGAATGAACAGTTTCGATTATGATATATGTCAATATGTAATTGGTTAATATCAAAGGGATTGTATAAGGGCATCCCATCAGGATGAGATGCAAGTATTGTCATTTTTTTAATAAGAAAAATGTGTATATGAAAACAAGTACGTACCTATATATATATATAAAAGAAAGAGGTAGGCTACCAAAACTTTTAGGCTAGAAGTGAAAGAAACCACTACCTCCTCTAAAGCCTAATTAGCTCTCCCTAAAGTTGATCATGATCATAATCTAATCTCTTCACCTATTACATTTTCTCTTTCATGTTTAATTAAAATTATAAATTAACCACAAACACAACAATTTAATGATTATTTTTTCACACCACACTTGAGATGTATCAGTTTTATTTTCTTAAGTATTGTCCTAATTAATTCAAATTCCTATCCTAATAATATCATTGTATAAAAAATTAATTAAATACCTAATTAACTACAATTACTAGCTCTGAGATATATTACTCCCCTTTCAGTCCCAGGTCTTTCTTGGTTGGACAAACCAGTGGTTTTTTTTTTTTTTTTTTTTTTTTTTTTTGGCGTTCCTTGTTAGGTAGAACATAAAATTTTCAGTAATTTCATAATTTGAACCTTGAAAATAACCGGTTGGAGAATAAGAAGAATTACAGTAAAGTATGAAATGGTGAAAATGAAATGTTGGAAGTATTCTACCTCAGTATTTGACCAAGTCTAGACTCAGAAACAAAATCCAAGTTTGTAATGAGCTATACATATCTAGAAGATCTTTTGCCTCCTTCCATGGTATTATGGTAGTAATTAAACCGACGGAAAGACAACGTACGACTATGTTTTTATTTTATTTTTATTTAAGAATATTTTACCATGGTAAAAAAGTGGAATCGTGGTGGTGGAGGGTGACTCAAAGATTGTTCTCGACACCATTAATGGGAAATTCAAAACGTCTTGGAGGATCTTGAGAATTCTATCAAATGTCAAACGATGGAGTAGGAAGTTCCAAGCTATTTGCTTCGTCCATGTGCTTCGTGAAGCCAATTTTATTGCTGATCACTCCTTGGCAAGTTTGGGGTTACAAGGTCTAAATCAAAGATGGGAGAGAATTTTGGCGCAGGATGCCATTGGAGCTTGGAGATTCGATTTTTCTTGTTGTGGATGCCTTAGGGGCTCCTCTTTGTTTTAATTAAGTATCGAATTCAACACAAATAAAAATAATTTTGTCATTTATGTGAATCAAATATAAAATTTTCACTTATAAAATAAAAAATGTATATCTTGCTAATTAAATCGTAATACTAATAGTTAAGAATAACTGTTACATTAGAAAATATAATTAAAAATGCAGGATATACGGAAAATAGAAGTATTTTTGTACTATAAAACAAGCTAGGGAAGGAAATTAATTAATTAATGTGAGAATCTTGTTTTGTTTTTGTATAAAACAAAACCTAATTTAACATTAATAGTAGAGGAAGTGAAAACAGGGATCATTGTCTTTCACTTCAATCCTTTTGATATTCTGAACTTGTCAAATTTTTTATTTATTTTATTTTTATAATTTTGGAAGTACTAATTAGACTGATATATAATTGATTGGTGTACTGAGACTGGAATAATCATTTGTCTAGAACACACTTGCACTATAACAAGTGGACAAGTACAAAAATACCCTCCATCAATGAGAGCATGACATATGGCTTTCTGGAATCATTTGAATCTCCAGAGCTAGGAGAACAAGAATTGGTTTTTCATGGTACGTAGATTTCAAATTATATCACTGCATTCGAATTCGGAATGTGAAATGTATAATCTAAAAACAATACACAATCTTCACATAATCTAGCAAAGCTTTTAATAAATCTATCGTTAGAAAAGAAGGAGAAGATCAATCCAATCGTATTGAAGCTACCTCCTTGCAACCTCCGAAACCTTGAAAGCTAACATCATTCATATATAATTCGAACTTTGAATCGAAAAATGTTAATATAATTTGCTCAAAATAAATTTGTTATAAAATGACAATATTTTTCCGTAAATTTGAACTAATCAAAACAATAGATTTCTTACTCACTGTACACGTACTATTGCTCTAATAATATTCCTACTCATTTTATAATGAGAAGTCTTAATTCTTATATTCGACACTCACAAATAACGAAGTTAATATACCTGCTATTCAATAGCATGGTAGATGGGGAGGTAGGTAGCTAGGTTTGCAGTCAGTCTTCCATGCTCATACGGAATTCCATACATGGATCCTCTCATATATTTCTACATGTCCAAAAAATCATTTTCCAAAGCTTGCGTTCTCATCACGGACTTAACTCCTATATGTGTACCTTTCCATTTCCAATTATTCCAGTGGCTGCCATATTATTCAGACCTTTCCCTAATCTTACTCACATCTACTGTACACAAGAATGCACATCTGATTACTGATTACAATGAACTTTCCATTTTGAATTCGGAAGCCTTTTGCGTTTGGTACATATTAATATAGATGCATATTTTGTTAACGAGGAGCTTCTTTGATATAGAGTAGTCAATATTAAACTTATTCGTGCATGTTAAGGTATAATTCTAGAAACAGTAACGTAATCTTTATCTATTGAACTAACTAAGAATATGTAATATTTTGTAGGACAAACTATTTAAAACTCCCTAAACTATAGAGATTATTTCAAGTTCATACTCAAACTATGAATTTTTTTTCAAGTCAATGCTTAGGTGGCATTTTTTAGTCAATTATTTTATGATAAGATGTCCACCTAGACCAAAAAATTAATAAAAAATATATATTTATTTGTTAAAATATAAAAAATTAGAAATTTAAAAAAAAAATCAAAATTTATAAAAATAAACCAATCCTCTTCTTCCTCGATAACCCTCCCCTTCCCTCCTTGCCTTATCGATCCCACCCAAAATGCCGAAACTGAAAAGCCACCACCCAAATTGAACCGGCAATATAACATGAACCGGTCCAACGTGAACGTCCTGCACCGAGAAGCCGCCGTTTTCAAAACATCGGTGGATATCCAACCCGAGTAGAGCATGCTGGACCAGATCCCCTTCTCCACATTCTCAAAGCTTTCGTTTTCAGTCCCAGAACCAGATCGAGGACCTGCTCCTATGCGGTGGTCTTGAGTTCGACGATCGCTCGGTTGATCGAATCACTCCCAAGAACGAGCGTCGGCTCGAGCGATTCAAAAATCGCAACTTCTTCAAGGTCACAACCACATACCACCCATCATTCGCCGCCTCGAAAATGAGAACAAAGCTAGAATTTTTGCCACTGATACGATCGTCTCGACACTCATGTGCGTACCCAGGTCAGTTTACCAGTGGGATATTGTTCTTCAGCGAGTTGGGAACAAGTTATTCTTCGAGAAACGTGATGGGCCCTCCGCCTTCCTCGACTCCATCGAACAAGTTATTCTTCTCTATATACTCCTTGACCCGACCCGACACTGAAACGTCATGATGATACTTCCGAGCCAACTGCTTATACGCTTGCTTGATTTGGGTCACGGATCCTGACTGAGGTATGCCCAAAATCTCATAGAAGGTGGGCTCCTTGGTCTAGGCGACGAGCCCATCGTTGATTGTGGCCTTGCCTTTGAGTTTAAGCGACCCGTATCGGTTAGGGAACGAGAAAACGGGTTTGGGGAAGAGGAAGTTGGGTTTCAGATCAGGTATGAGTATTTTGGTATACATGGTTCTTTGGGTTTGGGGTTTTGATAGCAATCTCATCGAGTTTACTGAGATGGATGGGTTTTGGATTACGGGAGGACGGAGAAGATGAAGTAGGATCGAGAAGGAAGTTGGGTTTTGTTTTGGTTTTTTAAAATTTATTTATTTATTTATTTTAAAGATTTTATTAATTATTTTTAATATATTCAAAATTTATTATATTTTTTGTCCACATAGAATCCATGTCAGCATAAAAAATGGTCTCATAAGTGTCAATTGGGCACTTAACAGTTTGACTAACGGAAGGTACTTGGATGATGTGTTTTGATAGTTTGAGTACCTAGATGAAATTTTTTATAGTTTTGATATGAATTTGAAATGACCCCTATAGTTTGGGGGGTTTTATGTAGTTTGTCCTATTTTATATTTATGCATGATTTTGTTATGGGCTAAGCGGAACCCACTGTTACGGGTTCCCAATTACATCTTGATTTAACTCTAGGAGGAATCAACTCACGACCTATCAGTAGATAAATGTAAGCTCGTCCTAACCATTGGATTACATACCCAAGGGTGCATCGTAGTGTATGTGCATGTTTTTGCTATAGGCTAAACTGAACCTACCACTGAGACCTCCCACTCAAATTTTAGTTTGATCCAAAATCGAATCTACGATGAAGTCACACTCACCACCTCACATTCACATGAACTATTAAACTATCATTGGACTGCCCCAAAAGTGATTAGTATACATTTATACTTTTGTTATGGATTCACTCAAATTGAATTTAATTGAATAAACCACATGTACGTGCCAAATGGTTTCGAATTAGCTCAAATTGTGAGAATATATGCCACATGGATGATGGATGGAGTCATGGAGGTAACTAGCTATAATTATGAAATTATGTATGAATGCATCACAATAATTTTTCGCACTATTAGCTGATAAGACACTACATATTAATTAGCTGACGAAGATGATCTTTTAATTATTAAGAGGTTTTCATTGCAAACTAGCACCATCCTATGTTATGTTTATTTGGTCAGTCTATTATACTACATATATTGAAGGTACTAACTAGTAACTACTAGGTTGATTATTGTCAACGTACATAACTAGAGCTAGAGCCCGAGTTAGAGGCCGAGCTAGAGCTAGAGCTAGAGCTAGAGCTAGCGCTAGAGCTAGAGAGTTAGAGTTAAGCTAATTTCAGCCATTCTCAAGATGTCTAATAGCTCGAGCTAGAGCTAGAGCTAGAGCCCGAGCTAGAGCTAGAGAGCTAGAACTAGGCTAATTTCAGCCCTTCTCAAGATCTCATTAGATATGTATAGAGAGTATAGACCAGCAACAGCCTATATAGTCTTTTCCTTTACCATCACAACCCTAAAGAAGAAATCTACAATTAAAGGTACAAAAAATGAAAATGAAAATGAAAATGTAAAATTTTAAATATATTTTATGTGTTTTAAATCTCAAAATTCTCACAAATCACAATCCCCGGTTTTCTTTTTCCTTCATGCCTGCCTTTAGGATCATAATTAAAGAGAGAGAAATTGTATTCCAGGCTTTTACAGAGGCCCAGTGGGCTCAACTTTAAAACCCCCAATACTGTGGGTTTCAGTTAAAGGCTCTCAACTCAACCCAGAGCTTACCCGGGAGAGATGACCAGGAGAGATGAAGAGAATCCAGCCCTGGCCCCGTTTTTACTTGGGAAAGTTTAGACAAAATTTTTAACGAGGTCACGTTTATGCACAATATTCTCTATGTATAATGTATAATATGTTCACATGTATGAATTCGTATTTTCAAAAAAATGAAAAATAAGACTATTCTCTATGTATATGTTTCACATGTATGACTTCGTATTTTCAACAAAATAAAAACCTAAAGTTTAAAGTCAATTAGGTTGACCCGTAATTTACTAAAGCCCCCATGACACACACATATAACGCAGATTAATGTATACAAATTAAATAGACCAATTGTGTACCATGCGAGCACATATATAATTTGGTAGTTGCATTGCTGGTCCTTTTAAAATTCGAATACAATTGAAGTTGATATTCCAACGAATATATTTGAAGTTGATGGTCCAACGCCACAATTTGTATATGTATTATGTATTATGTATTATGTATTATATGTATTATGTATTATGTATTATGTATTATGTATTATGCATTATGTATTATGTATGTGTGTTGACTGTTGAGTTGATATGAGGCTAATTAGGTTAGGGCAAAGGTTTGGCTTTCGGATATTACCCTAAACTTCATTTCAAGCCTTCAAAAGAAATCTGAAATTTGATCTAAACTCTAAAGATAATTGAGCTAAACTGATATTAAAAATTATTACTAATTGATGAGAAATAATTCTTGAGTGTTAATGTCATGTTATTATATACTATTATAATTTGACACATATTTATACATGTGATTTGAGGTTTTTGTTTTCTTATTTTAAAATCAAAGGTCACCACAAATATTATGAATTACTTTTTTTTTATTTGTTAAGGAAAATTTCATATTCGACTATATAGTAGAGATAATTCAAATTTCATTTTAAATATCATTGTATAAAAATGGTCAATTTTTATTAAAGAAAATAACAATCATGCAAACGCTCATGTAATTTTGTGACTTTATTCTATTATTTTCTCTCAAAATATTATTGTATGCGAATAAAATTCCAAAACAACCCAACTAAAAAAATATTTCGGAGTCTACTATTATTCTTGATTGGCTTTCTTCCCTTGGGACGAGTGAGAGAGATAATCTCTCTCCACTAAGTCATTGCTTGTTAATTTGTTGACAGATTTGGGATGCAAGGAGCAAGTCGGTTCTCTCGGAGATCAAGCCTCATCATTTTAGAGCGACTTCTGTAGCTAAGGTTGTTGGATCTAGATTTTTTTGAGGCCAATCGTTCCATAAGACTTGAGGCTAGTGCTAACTTGAACATTAGATGGAACCCTCCTGAGGTTGGCCGGTTTAAACTTAATTTTGATGGATATGTGAAGTCAGGTTGCAATGCAGCGGTGAGATACGTTATTCGTGATGCTCATGGTCTCCCGGTGATTGCTAGCGCTAAGAATGTTGATAAAACTAATAGCTTTGTTGCTGAGGGATGTGCTTTAATTGAAGGTCTAAAGGCTCCCTTTGATTTTGGATGTCAGAACCTCATGGTGGAGGGGATTCGAAAATTCTTATTGACTACATTCATGGCAGCTCGAATCCTCCCTGGAGAATTAAGAACAACATCATGACGGTAAGGCGTTGGAAACAGTGTTTCCAAGCTATCAGCTTTTTCCATGCGTATCGTGAAGCTAACTTTGTAGCTGATGCGTTAGCGAACCTAGTTAACTTTGTAGTTGATGCGTTAGCGAACCTTGATCACCAAGACAATCTTGACCAATGTTGGACCAACTCCATTCCTCAACTGGCTTCTTTGGTTTAGAAGTTTAATTTCCTTGGTAGTGGTTGCCCTAGAAGCATATCTCTGTGTTAATTTCTGTTTGTACTTAAAAATAGTACCATCAGCACTGTTTTCAAAGTTAAATTGGACTAAAATTTATATATATATATTATTGGGGTTATCAATAAGGAAATTAGAAAATTGGAATATGGGGCTAGCATTTGGGGGTGGTTAGAATGTCTTGTGTTGTTTGAATGTTGAGGTTGATCCCAATGCAATAAAGGCATTAGCTAGCCAATCCATGTGAAAAGTGAAGCACCAAAACCCAAGGGGTTCTTGTTTCAATACCCATAATGTTAATACAAACAAACAAGCTTAAAACCGAAGGCAGCTTTGAAATTTCAATCGCATTGGATCACGTGACGACGTGTTGTCGTCTTTACTTAAAGTGCACGTGCCACTTCCACCCTTCGCGCACAGCCTTGAGCCCCAAGCAGCAACAGCTGGCCCTGCCGCATATCTGCAATCTGCGATCTGCAATCTGCAATCTGCAATCTGCGATCTGCAATCTGCAATCTGCAATCTGCATGCAGCTCGCTCCCAAACTGCCACATGCCAAGTCATCAACAAATGCGCCTAGCTAGCTTATATATACCTATCACTTTCCCCTCATCCACCTAGATATCACCACCCTCAGCCTTGCATTCCAAGCTTTTCTTTTTCCTTTTTCAAATGCCAACGTCCACACCAAGTTTTTTTCTCATAATAATGCTTCATACATACATGAAGCCTCCATCCAACAACATAAAGATTTTTTTTTTTTTGGAAAATCAATAGTAACTTTAGATTAAACGGGAAATATATGTTTACATGGAGAAAGCAAAAACTCACCTAAAATTTCGCCACAAATAAACACAAATACATAGTCCAAAAGAACAACAGAACATGGCTGAAGAAAGATTTATCCTCTCTTTAAATATACTTCTTTATTTCTCAAATTCTCTTACCTTTTCTTTATCACAACACATATATCTTTATTTAATAACGGAATATAAATTTTTTAGATTTTTTTTTTCACGTTCGTATGCATAATAAAGACATTCAATTTATTATAATTGATTCATCGTGTGTTTTAATTATTTAAATTTCTTTCCCTATTTTTCAAAAATAAATGGAGTTTGAAGTTAAATATGAACCAATAAAACCCTAATACTAGTAGCTACTAAGGGCACGTTTACTTATCAGGAATGAGAATAATGAGTAATGGGAGAAGTAGGCAATCGGAGAAGTGGGTAATCGGAGAAGGGGTAATCATTCATATTGAGTTGTTTACTAACTATATAGAATTAAAATAGTAATGAGATTGATTTTTATTGTTATTTTTTACTAATCGTTATGAATCGGAATAAAAATTAATTGATTACTAAAATGCCCTTTCTTTTTCTCAGTCTTTTTATCAACTTGTTCTCTTGTCTGATCATTCTCTGAACACACACCAATCTCACCAACAACAAAATAATACACCGTCAATATTTTAAATACAAAAATAAATTAACCCCAACCTTGGTGAGATGTGAAGGAAATTAGAAGAATAAGAACAAAAATAACGTAATTACCTACTTTGGAGCAAAAAAAACACGTTTGGAGCAAGAAGAGCGTCTGGAGAATTGAAGAGTTAAGCCGTTGAAGTATCGAAGTATTTAGAAGAATATTAGGGTACGCGTAAATTTATTGTGACCGAAGGCTGTAATTACTGTAAAAGTTGTAAGGCAATTTGGTACAACAAAAAAATAAAATAGGTAATGGGAATTATTAATACCTCCCTTCTAGTTAATTTCATTACCCATTTTGGGGTAATGACATTAATGATTTCAAGTGGAACCCACTTGTTAGAAAAATATAATTGTACAAGTAAACGCAGGAGTACTCCATAATGGTAATCATTACATTTGATTTAATTCTCATTACTCTTAAGTAAACACGCCTAATAATATTTTGCTATACATATATATATATATACACGTGGATGTTTATTTTGCCAAAATGTAAATCTAGACCGCACATTTAAAGTTGCCAACAATCTATATGCCGGCATAAATGAAAATGTTGTGTGTCTTATACATGCTTACGACTAGGACGACTCAATTTTGTTGGAAAAGTCCAGCTGGGAATATTAAAGTTGGATTTGCACCAAACAAAAGCGTTGCTCTTAATAAATATATAGGCGTACCCACCTTAGCCCTTTTAACTTATAAATGTTATCCTCATTTAACTTTTGTACCCCATGCACACACTATTAATTATTTGAACAGAAATGATTAATCAATCCTACAATTATTAATAATATTCTACTGCTTAATTATCCTTAATTAGTGCCTTAGCTAGCAAGGTTTTTAGGTTAATCACCAAAATCTTCGGGTTAAGGTTTTGCTTGTGATTTAGTGCATGATCACACAGAGACACAGACTCACAGGTGCATGCGGCTCTTGGCTTATTATCTGCGTAGTCAATATTCACATGTGATATTTAGATTGTGTGCTAGAGAAGAGAAACATTTGCCGGTAACCAATCATACCACGTGTATTTGCTTTCGGCCTCATCTATCGATCAAGAATCATACACACTTTTTGTTTTTATTAATTCATTTTTGTTTATTCTATATATATATATATATATATATATATATATTTATTGATCTTATGTATATATTCTGCTCTTGTGAAATCTTGTGTTTTGAATTCTGGTGGATCCATAAATATTTTTATTTAGAGGGTCAAAATGTAAAGATCTTAAATTTTCCTTTTTCAAGATTGTTGTATTGAAAAAAAAAAATCATTCATAATTCATAAAGAACGAAATTCTCCGGAACAAAAAGAAACAATCTTATAATGCAATAAGGATACAAATACAAGAAGAGGAATTTCTTTTTTTTTTCTTCTTTCTTTTTACCTGCACAATGGACGGTTTTCAATCATATATTTTCTCATCCTGTAAAATTTAAACCGAAATCTAGAGAGATCTCCGGGGTTAAGAGCTCTACGTTTCTCATGTCTCTTGAGCAACGGGCTGACGAGCTCGTCTATGCATGTCCACCGTTATGTTGAGGGCACTATTTTTTAGTGCGGGTCAAACCAAATCTCTTCTATGAGAGATTTTGAGCTTGGGGGGTCAATGGACCCCTTTTGCCTCAAGGTGGTACGTATTTCCACTGATTTTGGATACTTGGTGTAATGTGAGTGTTAATAATTAACATATTGTAATATAAATGAAATGACTAATGAATTGATATTTCCCACCTCTAAATTAACGTACACATCGTTATAACATCAAAAAATTTAATAACATCACGTGACAATATATACCAAACACATTGAATAACCCTCGAATTCTTTCTTGGTATCTTAATTTGTGGCTGTAGGGTTGTTCAAAGTTTGCTGAGAGTCCTAAAGACAAATGCAGAAGGGAATTAAACTGAGAATCAAAGTAGGGTCGTTGTCTTTTGGTATAATAGTTGTGTAAACTTTGACTAAATTCTCATTCTTAGCCTTTAGCGAGGTCATGATATACAGAATTCATAAAGTGTGGATTCTGTATCGATTCAACGCCTTTTTGCCAGTTTGAAGTCGGTCCTGCTAAGTCCAATCTTGAAGAGAATGGCACAAATTGCCTACCATACTGTCGGCAAGTGAAGTGCATGATTTACTTGGATTGTTCATATTTCATTACAAGAACATGAAGAACATGTCCAAAACATTAATATATAGCTTCATAAGAAACCAATATATATCCCTCTATAGTTCTAAATATGAAACAACATATTATTACTAGACGATTTGATGCATGTGTACGTTAGGTTATGATATAGATTCTACATATATAAATCATTTACTCAAGAATCTACCTGATCATTAATAAGAATTCACAGTCCAACAAAAACAACCTCCTTCACTTCATTATTATTAGAAGGCTTCTCTCTTCCGAAAAAGGTAACTTGACCATCTTGTCTTTACGTTGCTGAAATTACTACTTAATTCTTACTCTCACGCGCGATTAACTTAAACTTCGAAGACAGTTAGGCCAGTATCATACCGGTGCCTCCCTCACTAATTTCCTCTATGTCTTGACAGGTCACACGTTTCAAGTGATTCAGTGTACACCCTATCTACTTAGACAAGAAGACAATCCTAAATTGACCCATTTTTAACATCCAAATTCTTTTATTTGAATTAACCGTACACACTTAAGATTATCTTGAATCAAGCTAGAGGCATAAAATTGTTCAACCATATCCAAAAAAAAAAAAAAACCTGATTAATATCTCACGTAATATGGTACTAGTACATGCGTGTTTGGTAAAACAATGTTATCTTCGTACGTAGGGTCGATCGAATTCATTACCAATGTGAAATTTTGTATTGGATCAATATGATCATTGGATGTTGAAGATTTGACAAATTCTTATAATAAGCCTAACCTAATTAAGTTTGTTGTGATTGGCTGCTTCAACATTTGACCTCTTCTTAACTTATATATATAGGGTTGTTGATTTAGGAGACTCATTGGAATTTGCATACCAAAGTCACTGCTAGCCGGTTGGAGGAGCATGTCCATCACAAACCACACCCTAATATTGTTAATAACAATTTGATAAGAGTTATATATATGGTGCCGACCTCATGAACCTAGCTCAACCCTAATTGTTTGGGAATTGCGAGGTTGTTGTTAGGGTTTGTATATATAAGCCGGCACCGACTAGATTTGTCACCACCAGACATGATGTAGGCAAACTCATGACAGATATTCTTCAAGATTTTTAAAGCTGTTGCTTGTCTTCCATAAATGGTCCTACATCATCGTCTTCGTATGTGCCAAACCACATTCAAATGGACAATCTATGACATTGCATGGACTTGGTCACATTTCTACAACTTCTCAAGTCAATAATATCGACACTTACATACTATTTTTGGACACATATATTCATAATAGGCTTTTTACTCAAAATGCTCCCCGAACCAGACATCGAGTATCAATTTGCTCCCCGAATGCGAAATCGTAACAATATGCTCCCCAAATCCCCTTTTTGTCAGCTCCGTTGCACCAAAAGTTACACTCTGTTACTAACTCTGTTTAGTATGCTTACGTTGCAACAATAGATTTGATGTTTTATTCATTCTGAAATTCTTTTTTTTTTTTGATAAGTTCATTAATCTAAAATTCTTCTTCTTCTTATTCTTTTCCAGTAAAATTCTTCTTCTTCTTCTTCACTCTTCTTAATCTTCTTCTTCTTCATCTAAGCTATTTTTCTTCTGGGCTCTTACTGTTCTGGAATCTGGGTTCTTCTTCTTCTATCATATTTCTAAACAACAATCACGGCCACCATTGCAACAATCACGACCACCATTGCAACAATCACATAAACAACAAAATCAAATCAAACCAAAACAACCTTAATTCATCCAAAACCAATCAAAATCACACCACCACACCCCAAAAATTCCCAAACTGAATTAGAAATCACACAACCAAAAATCACTCTCCCACTCCTACAATACACAATTACACAAATTAGCATCCAAAATTGCAACCCAATCCACCAAATTCAAAGACTCCAAAGACAAAGTAAGCAACAATCAGAGTAAGGAGGAGCATAATTACAATTGGGAAATCGAAAGGGTTGCGACGAGTGAGTTTCTCCTCATCCGGGGCCATATGCATCACGTGACTCCTCCGATGCCGGCGACAATCGAACCACGAAATTGAGGAGGAAATTAAAGAGGCTAATGAGGCTGAATGAGTTTGCTTTCTCGAACTCGACCAACTCTGTCAGGACCCGTCCCGAATTTCCCCTCGAAACCCGGGAAGAACCCTGATCCCGTCTGACAACCTAAGGAAAGGTTCCCAAAATACCCTTCAATCCTTACAAATTATAATAACAATAATAAATACTTCCTCTTGTCAGACAAGGGACTTAAACACTCAATAATTCCCGTAATTAACGACCAATCAAATACAATATAATATCAGAGCGTCTAAGTAGGATCAAGAGTAAAATTTAGATATCCTACTCAAATATAATTACACAGCGCAATCGAAGTACTAATGCCTCTACCTCGAGATCAGTGTTCGCGTCAACTCTACTCAACTGCCTGAAGGGGTTTTAAACACAAAAGTTGTGAGTGGACAAAAATAATCATTTATAAATTCCTTTTCGAGAAAATAACTTTCTTCCCCTCCATTTATAAAATCATGCATGCATAACATAAAATAATTTATAATATAAACACATCATATGTAAATCACCAAAATTTCCATTTCTCTTTAAAACCACTTAGTTGGACTCACATAAAATCTGTATAATGAAAATACCTCGTGATCCAAAGTTTGGTTTGAAAACTCTCTTCAAAAGAGTTTAAAATCATTTAAATATCTCTGAACACAAAATATCTCAAATTCAAATCATTTCCTTCAATCTGACACATAATATCTCAAATTCACTGTTCCCGATATATCCACAACACACCAGGGTATCCCTTGAGATGTGTTAAAATATGTACAACTCTCTGTACCATATGTACTATCTGTACTATCTGTACTATGCATAGACAGTTTCGCGACCCGGCGGAGCAAGGCCCCTCAACACCTAAGGTCCGAACCCTCAACAACCGGCAGAGCAAGGCCCCTCAACACCAGTCAGAGCAACAGTAACCATCGGGGACAGGAACCAGTGAACCAAATCCATACTTCGAAATCATTGTTTCTCGGCCTAAGCCAAATTCTTTGCAATATCATTTTATGGCCAAAATCGGTAAAATCATAATTACGGGTCTAAACCCCAAATCACATACTCAAATAGTTACCACGTCAAGACGATATCAAAATCGAGTACAAAAACCAGGCCATTTCTCAAAACACACTTTCACTTAAATATTGAAAAACATGTGTCCAACATCATTTCTAAAATCCAGAAATTCATTGCACCCATACATGACATTATTTAAATCAAAGATATATTTATGCATGCATTATAGTTTATAAACCAAAAGTCCACTCACAAACCTGTTCAAGCAAGCTCAATCCCGAACTGTACGCTCCCCTGAAGTTCCTGGAGCAGTATCGCCTGTCCAAATTAATAATCGGGATTACCAGCTAATAATAAGAACCTTAAATATAAACCCCATAAACCCCGGGAGTCTAACTATGCTGGCCTAGAAAACGCAGCAACTTTAAAACGTCCGAAACAACCCCTAAATGACGTCCGATCGACTCAAAACCTGCGCCAATAGGTCCGAAACGTCAAAAACTACTTGTCTCGCGCCACCGTGACCTCAGAATCGGCCCCACGCGCCGCCACGCACCGACGGAAGGTCGGAACACGCGTCCACGCGCTGCCACGCGCCTTCACGCGCCGGTCACGCGCCTGCTACAGTACCCATGCGCCTGGACCGGTCCAACCTGGTCCGGCTCAACCTGACTCAGTCCAACTCGACCCGACCGGTTCAACTCGACCCGAATGGTTCAACTCGACCCGACCGATTCACTCAACCCGACGGGTTCAACTCGACCCGACCGGTCACCGGCGACTCGCCGAAGAAGATGACCGGCTGCCGTCGTCGTCGCCGGAAGTTGGCCGGAGAAGATGACCAGCAGTCGCCGTCGCCGCCGTCTAGTTTCGCCGGAATCCTCCATTTCCGGCCGAAACTTCAAGCTTTCCTAACTTCCTCAAAACTCAACCATTTTTCACAAATGTTATGTCTAAATCTATCTACTCGAACCCAGGAATCCAAATATGACCTTAAAACATCAAACACATACCTGTGCTAGCCGGAAAATGGATCGGAAGGTCCGAAACTTCCTATCCTCGGTTCGGCTTCCACCGTGGTCCTCTCCTTCGATGATTGGTACGGTTGTGATCGTGGGAAGGAGTAGAATATGATTAGTTGATCAAAACTGGAAGTTGGAGCCTTGAAATCAAAGTTGACTTTGTGGGTTTTTGGATGATTTTCGCACGGGTTGGTGGTTTGTGTATGTTTGTCACAGAGAGGATGAGTGAGATGATAATGATAAGGATGAAATGAAGATGGATCAGATTACACTGATTTGGGGGTTAAAAATATCTACCCCAAGTCAAAAATTACCAAAATGCCCTTGCACATCTAGACCCATAACTTCCGTCCACGAACTCCGTTTTCCGCGTGCCGCCTGTCTACGAACTCATGAGTTCGAGACCTACGCAACGGTATCCAAAACACCACCAAAAGTGTCTCGAAACAAAATTTGACTTCCATGCCCTTTACCGACCAAGGGTAAAATCGTCATTTTACATAAATAATTTACTTAAATCCAATAATTGAAATTCCGGGTTGTTACAATCTACCCCCCTTAAGAAATTTCGTCCTCGAAATTCAACTCTACCCTTGGAACAAATAAGGATACTGCGCCCGCATTAGTTCCTCGGTTTCCCACGTGGCTTCCTCCACGTTATGATTCCTCCACAACACTTTAACTAGAGGAATACTCTTTCTGCGCAGTACCTTTTCTTTCCAATCCAAAATTTGCACCGATTGCTCCTCAAAGGTCAAATCATCCTTCAGCTCAAGTGGCTGCTCTCCCAATACGTGAGATTCATCAAACAGATATTTCCGGAGCAAGGATACCTGAAAAACATTATGAACTCTGGATAATTCCGATGGTAAAGCAAGACGATATGCCACTGGTCCTATCCTCTCCAAAATCTCATATGGACCAATGTAGCGAGGACTCAGTTTTCCTCGTCTACCAAAACGTACCACTCCCTTCCAAGGAGATAGTTTCAAGAACACCCAATCACCTACCTCAAACTCAAGGTCTCTGGTTCTACGGTCTGCAGAGCTCTTCTGGCGATCCTGAGCTGTCTTCAACCTTTCTCTGATGATCCTTATTTTTTCCTCAGTCGTATCAACCAACTCTGGTGTTAACAGTTTCCTTTCACCCACTTCGTTCCAACATAATGGTGTCCTGCACTGCCTCCCATACAGTGCCTCGAAAGGAGACATCCCAATACTCGACTGATAACTATTATTATAAGCAAATTCCATCAGAGCCAGGTGTGAATCCCAGTTCCCTTTAAACTGTAGTACACAAGCTCTCATCATATCCTCCAAAACCTGGATTGTCCTCTCAGACTGACCATCCGTCTGAGGATGAAAAGCTGTACTAAAATGCAAGGTAGTGCCAAAAGCCTTCTGCAAACTCCGCCAAAACCTGGAGGTAATCTAGGATCCCTGTCCGAAACAATGGACTATGGAGTCCCATGCAGCCGTATGATCTCATCAATAAACAATTTGGCATACCGACTCATCCGAAAATCTTCCCGCACTGGCAAGAAATGTGCAGACTTCGTGAGTCTATCAACAATTACCCATATCCCATCATGTCCCTTATGTGTCATTGGAAGTTTATACACAAAATCCATCGTAATGTGATCCCACTTCCATTCCGGAATAGGTAATGGTTGAAGTGCCCCATATGGTTTCTGCCTCTCTGCTTTCACTTGCTGACACGTCAGGCATCTACTCACAAACTCAGCAATTTCCCTTTTCATCCCAGTCCACCAATAGTATTTCCTTAGGGTATGATATATCTTGGTACCTCCTGGATGCATAGCGTAAGCCGAACTATGAGCCTCATCAAGAATTTCCCTCTTTAGCTCCAACTCATTCGGTACGCACAACCGGCCATCCCTAACCAAGGCTCCATCATCCCTAAGCGCATAGTCCTACATGTTTCCAGCCTCCAACTCCATCCTGATAATGCATAATGTAGGATCCTGGAGTTGACCCTCAATAATCCGATCAATCAGAACAGGCCTCACATGGAAACTAGCCAATAAAGCCCCCTGGCTATCCATGTCCAGTACTATCCCTGCTCTACGAAACTCTACTAGTAACGGTAGGTAGACTGTATGCAAATGGGCCAAAGAACCCATGGATTTCCTGCTCAATGCATCCGCCACAACATTGGCTTTCCCTGGATGGTACTCTATAGTACAATCATAATCCTTTATTAGCTCAAGCCATCTTCTCTGCCTCAGATTCAGGTCCTTTTGGGTGAACAAGTACTTTAAACTCTTATGGTCGGTGAAGATCCGACACGTCTCCCCATACAAATAATGTCGCCAGATTTTCAAAGCATGCACCACTGCAGCTAACTCCAAATCATGTGTGGGGTAATTCAACTCATGGGGTTTAAGTTGTCTAGAAGCATACGCTATCACCTTTCCATGCTGCATCAACACACAGCCTATTCCCCGCAATGAGGCATCACTATACACCTCGAATCCCCCAGTATCATCAGGAAGGGTCAATACTGGAGCAGAAGTCAACCTCCTCTTCAGCTCCTGAAATCCCTGTTCACAATCAGCTCCCCAGTCAAACTTGACTCCTTTCCTCGTCAACCGAGTCAACGGCCCTGCTATCGTAGAAAATCCTTCTACGAACCGTCGATAATATCCTGCCAAACCCAGAAAACTCCTCACCTCTGTCACTGTCCTCGGTTGCTCCCAGTTTGCCACTGCCTCAACCTTTTGGGGATCTACGCTGATACCCTCAGCCGAAATCACATGACCTAAGAATCCAACTTCGATCAACCAAAACTGGCATTTACTGAATTTGGCAAACAAATGCTTTTTCCTAAGCATATTCAGCACCAACCTCAAGTGTTTCTCATGTGCCTTAGCACTCCTCGAATACACCAAGATGTCATCGATGAACACAATCACAAACCGATCCAAATACTTTTGGAACACCCTGTTCATCAAATCCATAAATGCTGCTGGGGCATTAGTCAACCCGAAAGGCATCACCAGGAACTCATAATGACCATAACGAGTCCTGAAAGCTGTTTTCTCAACATCCCCTTCTCTGATCCTCAACTGATGGTACCCGGATCGAAGGTCAATTTTCGAAAAATATCTTGCCCCCTTAAGTTGATCGAACAAATCATCTATCCTTGGCAAACGATACTTATTCCGCACCGTAGCCCTGTTTAGCTTCTGGTAGTCAATACACAATCTCAGACCACCATCCTTTTTCCTCACAAATAACACTGGTGCATCCCATGGTGAAACACTTGGGCGAATAAATCCCATATTTACCAAGTCCTGCAACTGAGTCTTTAACTCTCGGAATTCTGCCGGTGCCATTCTATACGGTGCCTGTGAGATAGGTTGAGTACCTGGCAAAAGCTCGTTGGTAAACTCAATCTCCCGGTGAGGTGGCAATCCCGGAAGATCATCTGGAAACACATCAGAGAACTCACTCACCACTGGAATATCCTCCACTCTCATCGGAGTATCCCGGGAATCAAACACATGAGCCAAGTAACCCTCACAACCTTTCCTCAGCAATTTCTCAGCGGTCAAAGCTGATATCACTCCACAGGGTAGTACCCTACGATCTCCCCTGAATGTAAGTTCCGGTAAACCTGGACTCCGGAAATCCACTCTCTTGTCATAACAATCAATAGAGGCATGGTGCATAGTCAACCAATCCATCCCCAGAATCACATCAAAATCAAAAATATCTAAGGGGATTAAATCTGCCTCTAATGCATGACCTTCCACTAACACTAGACAACTACGAATCACGAGATTCGCCACTAACATATTCTCAGTAGGAGTACTAATACCCATGTCCCCCTGAGGACATCTCATAACCGAGAACACTCGCTCTAAACGAGTAATTCACTCTACTGCATCATCTGGGCTAGAGTCGCCCATAAATATTGTAGCCCCTAATCTCTGGGCTTTCTCAATGTCTGAACCTTTAGTAGCAGTCCTACTCTGAAGTACAGAAGTCAACGTGTGACCCAATTGTTCCAGTGTTTGTCTCATATCAGGCTCCACTGCAGGTTCATGCGTGTCCCCAATGTTTTCAGAATGTTGACGGAACTCGCGTCTCGGAGGCATTACGCTGAAAAGAACTACAACTCATCAATACCAAAATAATTGTACACGTAGTGTACAATCTACAGGAATTTAACCTAGTGCTCTGATACCAATTGTCAGGACCCGTCCCGAATTTCCCCTCGAAACCCGGGAAGAACCCTGATCCCGTCTGACAACCTAAGGAAAGGTTCCCAAAATACCCTTCAATCCTTACAAATTATAATAACAATAATAAATACTTCCTCTTGTCAGACAAGGGACTTAAGCACTCAATAATTCCCGTAATTAACGACCAATCAAATACAATATAATATCAGAGCGTCTAAGTAGGATCAAGAGTAAAATTTAGATATCCTACTCAAATATAATTACACAGTGCAGTCGAAGTACTAATGCCTCTGCCTCGAGATCAGTGTTCGCGTCAACTCTACTCAACTGCCTGAAGGGGTTTTAAACACAAAAGTTGTGAGTGGACAAAAATAATCATTTATAAATTCATTTTCGAGAAAATAACTTTCTTCCCCTCCATTTATAAAATCATGCATGCATAAAATAAAACAATTTATAATACAAACACATCATATGTAAATCACCAAAATTTCCATTTCTCTTTAAAACCACTTAGTTGGACTCACATAAAATCTGTATAATGAAAATACCTCGTGATCCAAAGTTTGGTTTGAAAACTCTCTTCAAAAGAGTTTTAAATCATTTAAATCAATCTGAACACAAAATATCTCAAATTCAAATCATTTCGTTCAATCTAACACATAATATCTCAAATTCACTGTTCCCGACATATCCACAACACACCAGGGTATCCCTTGACATGAGTTAAAATCTGTACAACTCTCTGTACCATCTGTACTATCTGTACTATGCATAGATAGTTTCGCGACCCGGCGGAGCAAGGCCCCTCAACACCTAAGGTCCGAACCCTCAACAACCGGCAGAGCAAGTCCCCTCAACACCAGTCAGAGCAACAGTAACCATCGGGACAGGAACCAGTGAACCAAATCCATACTTCGAAATCTTTGTTTCTCGGCCTAAGCCAAATTCTTTGCAATATCATTTTATGGACAAAATCGGTAAAATCATAATTACGGGTCTAAACCCCAAATCACATACTCAAATAGTTACCACGTCAAGACGATATCAAAATCGAGTACAAAAAACAGGCCATTTCTCAAAACACACTTTCACTGAAATATTGAAAAACATGTGTCCAGCATCATTTCTAAAATCCAGAAATTCATTGCACCCATACATGACAGTATTTAAATCAAAGATACATTTATGCATGCATTATAGTTTATAAACCAAAAGTCCACTCACAAACCTGTTCAAGCAAGCTCAATCCCGAACTGTACGCTCCCCTGAAGTTCCTGGAGCAGTATCGCCTGTCCAAATTAATAATCGGGATTACTAGCTAATAATAAGAACCTTAAATATAAACCCCCTAAACTCCGGGAGTCTAACTATGCTGGCCTAGAAAACGCAGCAACTTTAAAACGTCCGAAACAACCCCTAAACGACGTCCGATCGACTCAAAACATGCGCCAACAGGTCCGAAACGTCAAAAACTACTTGTCTCGCGCCACCGTGACCTCAGACTCGGCCCCACGCGCCGCCACGCGCCGACGGAAGGTCGGAACACGCGCCCACGCGCCGCCACGCGCCTTCACGCGCCGGTCACGCGCCTGCTACAGTACCCACGCGCCTGGACTGGTCCAACCCGATTCGGCTCAACCTGACCCGGTCCAACTCGACCCGACCGATTCAACTCGACCCGACTGGTTCAACTCGACCCGACCGGTTCACTCAACCCGACCGGTTCAACTCGACCCGACCGGTCACCGGCGACTCGTCGGAGAAGACGACCGGCTGTCGTCGTCGTCGCCGGAAGTTGGTCGGAGAAGATGACCGGCAGTCGCCGTCGTCGCCGTCTGGTTTCGCCGGAATCCTCCATTTCCGGTCGAAACTTCAAGCTTTCCTAACTTCCTCAAAACACAACCATTTTTCACAAATTTTATGTCTAAATCTATCTACTCGAACCCAGGAATCCAAATATGACCTTAAAACATCAAACACGTACCTGTGCTAGCCGAAAAATGGATCGGAAGGTCCGAAACTTCCTATCCTCGGTTCGGCTTCCACCGTGGTCCTCTCCTTCGATGGTTGGTATGGCTGTGATCGTGGGAAGGAGTAGAATATGATTAGTTGATCAAAACTGGAAGTTGGAGCCTTGAAATCAAAGTTGACTTTGTGGGTTTTTGGATGATTTTGACACGGGTTGGTGGTTTGTGTATGTTTGTCACAGAGAGGATGAGTGAGATGATAATGATAAGGATGAAATGAAGATGGATCAGATTACACTGATTTGGGGGTTAAAAATATCTACCCCAAGTCAAAAATTACCAAAATGCCCTTGCACATCTAGACCCATAACTTCCGTCCACGAACTCCGTTTTCCGCGTGCCGCCTGTCTACGAACTCATGAGTTCGAGACCTACGCAACGATATCCAAAACACCACCAAAAGTGTCTCGAAACAAAATTTGACTTCTATGCCCTTTACCTACCAAGGGTAAAATCGTCATTTTACATAAATAATTTACTTAAATCCAATAATTGAAATTCCGGGTTGTTACAAAATCCAAGTGGGCGATCAACTAGCCGTTGTCCCTCTCTGCTTCTCTGCGGGTCGACCTCCACCACAGTCGAAATGGGTCGGGTCGGGCTTGGGATAGTGGATGCATGAGACGACCATGTCCCTTTCTGCTTCTCTGCCACCACCCACCTCGACCTCTCCCTCCTATCCTCCAGCACTGTGTAGTGCTCGATGACGACGTTCATGGCTTTGGTACTGAACATGCACGAGCCGCACGAGAGCTTCTTCAATCCTTTACAATTCTGCGCCAAAGCTACCATTCCTAGGTGGGTGATTTCGCGGTAGCCACGGAGCTTGAGACAGGTGAGGCTCCTGGAACAAATTGAGATTAGGACCAAAGCCACGTCGTCTAGGCTGATCAATTTTCGATCGTAGCGAAGAGCAAGCTTCGTCACCGAGTCGAACCGAACAAAAAGAGCAGGCATGAAGGGGAAGACGGTGGGTTGGGGACGACGACGATGAGTTTAGGGAAGACGGTGGGTTGGGGACGACGACGATGGGTTTAGGGAAGACGGTGGGTTGGGTATATAGATTTATAAATTAATAATTATAATTTATAAATTTTATAACTTAAAACTTAATTCAAATAACATTCAGTCCTTTTGATGCCACGTAAGCATACTAAACAGAATTAGTAACGGAGTGTAAGTTTTGGTGCAACGGAGCTGACAAAAGGGGAGTTTGGGGATCACATTGTTACGATTTTGCATTCGGAGAGAAAACTGAGACTCGATATCTGGTTCGGGGAGCATTTTGAGCAATAAGCCTTCATAATATTACTAATGAACTAGCTTTCTAATACAGTGATCCAGCTCTAAGTATATATCTGGACTCCACCTTTAATTATTAGGGAAGGTGTAACAATCCGGATTTATTATTAAAGTGAATTTGTAAAATTGATTTGAAATGGACGATTTTACCCTTGGGTTTAATAGCGACTAAATTACATGGGAGATTCTGCCGGATTTTCGGTGAAATTCTCGTAAGTCTTGTTGGACTGTTGAGGGTATTTCAGGAATTAAATTAAGATATCAGGGATTGTCAGATAAGAACATGACTTTTCACGGATTCCGAGAGAGAATTCAGGAAGGGGTTAACAAGTTGGTGAGTAAGTACATATATGAGTCTTGGATAAAATTCGCAGAGAATATCAACGTTTCCATTGGGCTGTAGTCTTGGATAAAAATTTTCAATCTTTATAAAAAATAAAAAAAAATTTGGTTAGTAAATGATGTTCAAATAACAGTATTTTGTTATGTATGAAAATGAACAATTTTTGATTTTTGATAGCAGAAGGTATTACATCATACAATTTGAGTATCGATATCGTCTTTTATGAGAGTCGAATCTGAGACATTCCACATAACATGTGAAGATAAATACCACTAAATCATGATACTAAGTGACATAAACAAATTAATTACAATTAACAAAGTATTAGCAAATATTTTATGTTAGCCAACAACAAATAACATGCACCCACCTTGTCGTTCATTGCCATGAACAACAATTAGACACACAAAATATGTAATTTGTCAAATGGATATATATATACACACGAAGCTCCAACAAGGGAAGTTGTTGGAAATCATTTTTAGTTTCAATATTGAAAAGAGTTATTTTTCTATAGAGACTATCTCACATACAACAAGTGTTTTTCAAATTTTTAATTATCAAATAGGAGCTTGATCATCCTTCTTATTGCTTTCTTTATTTATAAATTATAAAATGAGTCCTTATTACTAATTCTTAATCAAATTTCTGCATGGTGCCCAGAAAGCCCCTCCCCAATGCAATCATTTCCATCTATACCTCTCTGGTTTCTTAGAACAAGATTGTGTACACTATAAGTCATTCAATTTTTTGGACCAAAAAAAAAATGCCATATTCAATTTTGGCAAATATAACACTTTATTATATTTCTACCCAGGCTTTGCATAGTGGAGGAAATATTTTTAATCATGAAGTATGGATTAAAAGACTCCGTAATTCAATTAATTTAACCCGTTAATCTTTGCATTAGATGTTTCGTATTCCAAATATATTTGATTAATTATATTTCAAGGAAAAAATCCCCTGAAGAAGAACAAAATTTGAAAGCTTAAATCAGTCATGGAGCGTGTGTTTATAAGAGTTTATTAAATCCTCTGGTCAACTTCTAAGTTCTAATCACCAACAAATATTTTTTTGTTTGGTTGACCCAGGTTTAATCCTAGGGTCCCACTGCAGATCCCATCCCACAATTACAGTGAAACAATTCAATCAGGACTCGACGGGCCTGGGAGGAGTCGAAAGGCTGACCAGAGACTTATCAAGCGTAATCCCAATTCGCCCCTCCACCAACTTGCCTACACCCTAGCGGGTTGTTTTTTTTTTAACAAACACTAAGACGGAGAGACCTTTGTAGCTTCTAAGTTTGACAAAGATTTAACAAGCGACGTGTCATAGTTATTTGTTGTAAGATTAATTTTGTTTACGAGTAGTTAACTAATTAAATTGTTCAAATGAATTTCGTATATACAAATTTCTTATATCAATAAATATCGTATTTTTTATTTGAAAAGTTTGCAAGTGTATGATTGTCAAACATCTCAGTGGTACACATGTCTTATTGTAGAAAACATGAAGCACCAGAAGAGGTTGAGAATGAGCGTTAAACTCTTTTAATCACATCACCTTTAGCTGTATATTTTTGAATAATAGTGCTTTTATTTCCTTTTAATTTCTAATTTTTTTTTTTGTACTTCATATGAAATGGCTCATATAATATTATAAGATTTTGAGGAACTCAAAAATCAAAAAGGCCTACTAGGCCTAATCCTCTTTCTTGTATACGCTAATTAATTTGTTTAATAAACTACGAATTTGACCCTACACACCCCTCAACCGAAAAACCCCAAAAAGAAAAAGTTGGTTTCTTGGAAGCCACTCTAGGAAGAGTCTGAGTCTGAGCTTATTTATACACCTTTTGGATAATATTATGTGACACAAAATCCTTCAGGGTCAAGCCATCTTTCTATTTTTTTCCAAATATTATATCCTTTCGAATTTTTGAGTCATTTTTTTCCATTTTATTAATGTTTGTGGTTTAAAAATCAATAATTAATAAACCCCATATCTGTCTTCTCTATATAAGTGTCTTCTGCGAGAGGCATCCAAAATTTGAAAGAGAAATGGCAACTGAGATGGCTGAGTGCAAGGTTGAAAATAAATTGGGCTGTGGTTTCATGGGTGGGATTTTTAACTGCAAAAGCTACTGGCTTAAAAAATCCTCTGTTCATTCACTTCCCTCAAACGCCGCCACCAAAAATGACTTCAAATCACCACAAATCAATGATGATTTCTCTTCAAAGTCTGTTGAATTCAAGATCAAATCCACAGATGGTGCAATTGTACTCTCCTCTAATTCTTGTGTACCTTCTTCAAATCCCGACACGAAAAAGCCCAGAAAGGCTAGCTTCGCCCATCAACAACCAAGAAGACACTCAGATGCTGCAAGAAGCTCGGTATCTTCAACCAAGGGAGCCACGTCGCAGCATCAAGACATGTCGAAAGACACGAAGCTAAGACGGGCTTCAACGACTCCATCAGCAGAGCTGAGTAGAAAGATCAATGATTATCACAAAGCCAACGAAAGTACCAAAGCTCTTGTTCCGGCGACTTCGAATAGCATCATTTTTTCAGGCCAGAGGGGGAATTTGAGGCAGCATAAGCACTCGAATTCCTCACCAAACCGAAAAAACAATGGATATGGAAATGTAGTAGGCAATAATGGTGTGATCGTGGGGAACATTGTAAACAAAAACAGAGATGATTATAATAAATTAGACCCGGAGGTATTGAAATTGATGGGAAATGAAGCATACAAGCAGGGGAAATTTGAAGAGGCCCTGTCTTTGTATGATCGAGCAATTTCTTTGGATTCCAACAAGGCAGCGTATCACAGCAACAAAGGAGCTGCTTTGATTGGATTAGGCCGCCTTATCGACGCGGTTTATGAATGCAAGGAAGCAATCCAGATCGAACCTTCGTATCACAAAGCTCATCATCGATTGGCAACAACATATCTCAGGTAATAATTCCCAGAAAGACATGAACTTCCTGATTTTTTTTGTTCAAAATTAAATATTCTTTGTTTTTGGGTTTTAAGATTGGGGGAGGCAGAGAAAGCATTGGATCATTACAAGCAGTCGGGTCCTTACGCGAATTCGAAGGACATTGATGAATGTCAGGCTCTCCAAAAATGCATCAGCAGATGCACTGAAGCTCAGAAATTAGAAGAATGGAATGTTTTGTTAAGTGAGACCCAACTGGCAATTTCCTCAGGTGCCAATTCTTCTCCACAGGTAATTATCTTTAACTTTGTTTTGGTCAACACCTAGTTAGCTTTGTTCCAAAGGTTAATTAATTAAATAATGTGTTAATCAGAGTGATTAATGTAATCTAATGGTGTTTAATGATGGGTAGGTGTTTGCTCTACAAGCTGAGGCCTTGCTGAAGCTGATGAGACATGAAGAGGCCCATGCTACCTACCAAAGAAGACCCAGTTTCAGCATTGAAATTTGTACCAAGTTTTTTGGGTTGGCCAATTCTGCATATCTCTCAATGATTGGGGCTCAGGTCTACTTGGCTGCTGGCAGGTTAGTTACTACTAATTAATCACAACTTTGGTAGGTCCCTTGTACTAATTTGCACCCACTAAACTAAAATTTATATTTTAAAGTCTAGTTATTGTAAGAAGTCATGACACGTTATTAAGAAAATAATTTAAAAATAAAAAAATAATAAAGAAAATTGAATACAAATACTCAATCAAAAAATTCTAATTCCTATATCACTTTAGGGTTAATTGAATTTTTCTTATGTAGGTGTGATAGTTGAAAATCGTTGATTTTTAAAGCGTCATGAGAAGATCATTTATACAAAAATTTAAATAAAATTACAAATTGTTTAATCATGAATATATATAAATTGAATTGACGATTCACAATAAGAATCTTAACTGTTATCAAAATTATCGATTATTTTATAACCAAAACATTTATACTTTGATTGATTTTTTTAACCACATCATTTTTATATATATTTTTAAAGAATTAACGCTTTTGATCACCATGTATGCTTAGGGAAATTACAGTAATCCATAAAAGGGCAGAACCAACACGTAGACCTTTTGATTGAAGCATTTTCCTAAAATTTGCACCCACTGAGCTCATGTCACTCAGGAATCATGGTCATCATTATTCATTAGTAGTTAAGTAGTATTCATCTTAATTAGATTTGTGGGGTTGGCAGGTTTGAGGATGCGGTAGCTGCAGCTCAAAATGCAGGACGGCTCAGCCCAAGTGACAAGGCGGTTGCCGCGGTGGTGAAGAGGGCTCGAGCGGTTGCATCCGCCCGAGTGAGCGGCAACCTCCTCTTCAAAGCATTGAAATTCTCCGAAGCATGCGTAGTATATAGCAAAGGACTAGAGCATGATCCACACAACTCTGTTTTACTCTGCAATCGAGCAGCTTGTCTTTCTAAACTTGGCCAATACGAAAAGGCTATTGAAGATTGCAATGCAGCACTTCATCTGCGGCCTTCTTATAGCAAGGCCAGGCTCCGCCGAGCTGATTGCAATGCCAAGGTAAAATCCAAACATATTTTCCGACAAATTTGACTAGTACGAATCAAATTTTCTCTATATACATCTTATTTTTATTAAAGATAGAATGCACGGTGAAAATTTCTCTTTTATGCAATTTTCTTCAACTTTGATCACATTTTGACAATGTTAATTAATTAGGGAATAAGATGATAAGTTGGAGTTTTGGGTTTTAGATCTACTTTTTATCGATTCATATTTGCCACCTATCCATAGTGAACATGCCCTTATAAGAGTTTAGGCCACCTAACTTTGCCAATAACAGGCAGCCAATCACCTTGATGTCGTGTTTAGTCACAAACCCACCTTAATAGATTCGGATCGATTTTAGATTTGAATTTGTTAGTGTACCCTAAATTTGATACTTAAAACTTAAAATTGAAGCGGTTAACCACTGTGAGGCCGCTAACTTAATTTCTAAGCTGTAAATTTAGATTCTACGTCCTAAAACAATCAACCATGTGAATAAATGAAAACAAAATTAAAAAAAGTTGAGCATGAATGAGGTTTTCTAAAGGGGTGAGTCTTTATTAAAGACAAGATGTTATATAAAGAGAAAGACTCTAATTCGAGTATGAAATGTAACTAATTAGTACACTTGTGATTGTATTAGTTGGAAAGATGGGGAGCTTCAATTCAAGATTATGAGGTTCTGATTAGAGAAACTCCTGGAGATGAGGAAGTTGGGAAGGCTTTATTTGAAGCCAAAATGGAGCTCAAAAGACAACATGGTGAAGATATTAAAGATGAGAAATTTGGATCAAATTTGGTTTTTATTTCCAGCAATGAGCGTTTTAGACACTTGGTGACATCCCCAGGTAACTCTCGTTCTTAATTTCTTGCCCATTTAATTGCCACAAAGGACCAAACTTTTGCAAAATTAGAAACAAGCAACAAACTGAACACTTTTGTCTCAATTTCAGGGATGTCAGTGGTGCTTTTTTGTAGCAAAACCAAACAAAAGCAAGTGTTGCAAGCCCTTCAACAAGTCTGCAAAAGATTCCCGTCTGTAAATTTTCTCAAGGTTGGTGATGTTTTTAACCGGACGTCTAGTTTTCATTAAATAACATACATTAATTCCATATCATATCGATAACAAAACGTAGTTACATGTTACGGTTGTCTTAATAATGTAAATTCAGGTGGAAGTTGAAGACCATCCTTACTTGGCAAAAACGGAGGATGTGAGCACCATTCCAGCCTTCAAGATATACAAAAATGGATCAAGGGTCAAGGAAATTCCAGGCAACAAGCATGAATTACTAGAGAGCTCAGTCAAATTGTACAGCAGTTGATCAAGATTATTAAATTAAACTCAACAGAATTTACACTTTATTATTTATTGTGGTTAGGCCGAAGAAAAGAGGAAGAAGAAGAAGAAGAAGAAGCCCACATGAAGAAGAAAAAATTGATTGGGCTAATTTGATCTGTTTGTGATAACTTTGCCTGCAGTGCACATAAAGCAAAAAAGGGTTGGAAAAGAATCATTGCAATAATAGATTACAAGCAAATTTGAGTGGAGGTGTATATTATTTCTTCATGATTCTTTTGTTTACTTATTTATATATTTACTTACATATTGTCATATTGGTTTTGAAAAATTAATATGAGGTTAGATTTGTGAGCTGGGTTTGGTTTTGAAAGGTTGCTCTTTTATCATTCACTCTGTCATTTTATTACCTTGACTTGAGGTTGCTCTTAATTCCTTGATATTGTCTCAATTCATGTCTAAATTAGGAAATTTTTTGCTTACTAAGTCTAAATGTACCCTATATTTGTCTTGACATTTAGGGGTTTCATGATGATCCAAGGCCCAAAACCCATTGGTTGAGAAGGAGTGAAGTTCAAGTCACATTGTATTGAATTCAACTTGAGTTGGGTGGAGTTCAAGTGGAATTTGGCCGAATTCGAACTGAGTTGGGGGTGGAATTCAAGTCAAAACGAGCAAGAATTTGAGTTGAATTGGACTAAATTTTGAATTAAAACAAGATTTGAGGTCAAATTCGGCTTAATTCAAGTCTAGTCAAATTTTAAGTCGAATCTAATCCAATTCATGTTTCATGTTGTGGTGGGAGAGTCTTTTAACGTTGACCAACTACGAAACACATGAAAAAATGAATCTTTAATAAATCAGGATTATACGTTCAATGAGTGTCATATTCACGTCAAATTTTAGATCTGAATATATTAACAAACTTATTAATTAGCTACATCCATTGTAGACCCATTTATTATGATTTACGATACAATCACATCTGTTAATGATACAAAAGACGTGGCAATGATCTTCGTACAAATGGACAACATGCATATAAGCTTTGACAAAACGATCACGATTTAACTTAAAACTAATAGGTGAATCATGTTCTATAATCATTTTGATTCTGGTTGTAGTCTTGTATATTTTGTACTCTGCGATATTATTATTGTACACACTTTGTAGGTCCACCAATTCTGACGAGATGTTTTTTCTGGTTGGAACATTCTCGTTGCTCCGAACGCTCACCACACACAGAGACAGAGACACAGACACAGACACAAATCTCACACTTAAAAAGCCTCTGAATTAATTAGAGTCACAGAAAAGCTCACCAGATTAAATCACAAAATAAAATAAAATGCTGGCAAAATCTCTTTCCAGTAAAAAGAAGCAGCAAAAGCCTTAAAGCCTGTACATGTACTAATTAATAATCTATAAGTTTACAACAACAACAAGAATGAAGGAAAAGAAAGCTAAAGGAGCTTTGGATTTACCAGTTTCCACTGAATAATTCACTGGACAAACCAGCTCAAAAAAACCAAATCAACCCAGAAAATGAAAAAGAAAAGAAAAAAAAGTGCATATTTTTCTTTTGAAAAAAAAGGGATGATCACAATGATCATCTCTTCCAGCTTCGACTCCTGGAAATTGCTTCTTTCATTCCACCAACAATCCATGTTTCCTTCGCAATGTCAGATGAAATCTTATAGAAATCGGAGTCATATGCCATCACCACCAACTTCTCTCTTTTCTTCATCTCATTATCTTCCTCCATTAAACTCTTTAATGTAACTTTCCCCTTTTTCTCTTCTTTTTCCAATCCATTTTCTCCTTCTTCTTCTTCTTTGTCTTCATCTTCATCATCATTTTCTTCTTCTTCTTTCTCTTCTAGCCATGTTTTTGCAGGAGCAGACCTGCACCTCATTAGCAATAGAGCATTCGGCGGCGGAACAGAGGCGACTGGCTCTTCAGAACTCGACCCAATTCCAAAATCATCAACAAATTTAGGCCTTTGAATTTGATTCCCTTCCTTTTGATCTCCTTTACAAAACCCATGACTCTGATTTTCCTGTAAAACCATAAACCATTTCGAAAACACCGTGCTTGAGCTACTCTGTTCTGCACCGTCGCTAACTCCCTCAACACGCAAATTCATTTTTTCTCGACGGTCTCTGTTTTCTTCTTCTTCCTCCTCCTCCTCTTCTTCCTCGTCGTCGCTAGTAATATCCGGCTGAGGAAAAGAACCAAAACAGCGCAAATCGAACCTGATATTTCTCAAGCAAGTCAAAAATTGCATGACTTCTTTCTTGAACCCAAGAGCCTCAGCCCAATTGGGTCGTCTCTGTTTCCTCTGTTTTTTGTTGTTGTGGATTCTCTCAATCTCCTCCATCACCGACTGCCAGCTTTTGCATGAACCGGACTTGTGCCGGACCTTGATCTGCCCGGCGCAGGTGACTTTCGGTGATGTGGGCTCTGAAATCTCCGAGCCCATGGGCTTGGTCTTGGCCCATAACAGAGGACTGGCCTGGCCAAGCCCACTCCTTCCAATGCTTGATTTTTTAACCAGCTGCTGCTGATTATGGTGGTGGTGGTGATGGTGGTTGTGATTTTGATGGGAGAATTTGTTGGGCTCTGAAGGCCTTGATGGGCTGCAAATTGGCTTGGGCATGAGTTTGAGATTTGTTCTTGAAGGAAAGCATACTAATAGATCTGCTGAGAGTGCTCCTTTGGCTTCCCTTGGCTTCATCTTTCTTCTTCAATTTCCTTTTCTTTTCCCTTGTGTCACTCTATTTTGTGTCTTTTTTTCTTAGATCTTGTGCTTTGCTTGCTTTCTTGCTCAAACTCTCTGTGTTTTTTGGGGTTTGAGATGTGTGTTTTTGGATGGCTTTTAAAACATAAGGAAGGAGGGCTTGACAGCTTTCCTTTGCTTTCTCCTTCTTTTATGTCTGTTTTTTCAAACACGCCAAGCGATTTTCACATTTCTATTTTTTTAACTTCTCAAATGGAGTCAATTAAAACAGATTCAATAAATAGAAACAAATTACATAAGAGAAAGATGAGAGCTTATTTTATCTACAACCGAGTATATTGTTACGTAACTTATTTAATAAATAAAAAATTATACATTCATTCCAAATAAATTCTTTATTTATTTCATAACTTATCACGTAACGAGACAGATAGATAAAAAAAAAACACATGTTATTGATAAATTCTTGTTGGGTCTAAAATTTGTTCTGACACTCCTTTTTGAACCCTATGAAATGGGGCCACAAGCTCACAAGACATAGCTTCTTTCTTAGCCTTTACTTTTTTATGTTTTCTCATTTTATATAATTTAATGGTGGTTCCAAAGCATACTTAAAAAAGAAGAAAAATGAAAGAAAGGTACATGAGAAAGTAAAAGCCCACGAGGCTTGTTTCGTGATCCAATCATAGCACCTAGTTGTGAGCCCATGCCAGTTATGACTAATGACTGTCCTGCCCTTTTTGCTATTTGCTATTTGCTATTTGGTAGTGCCCACAAACACAAAAGCAAGTGAACAACTACCAAACCACTCGAGGGAGATGGATTTTTAACCATTTTCATTTTGATGGGATATTTAAATTATTGGTTAGTGATTGGTGTACCATATCATCTTAAGGAACCAAATCACTGCTTTAATTTAGGGTGACATATTGATTATTATGATAGGTAGGTGATGGAAATGGAAAGGAAAGGAAGGAAAGGAAAGATTATCTAAAAATAAACTCCAAGTGAGAAGTAAGAATAGAAAGAAATCCTCTACATGATTTGGTTCTTAAACACATAAAATATGTGAGATTATGAGTTATGACTTAGGTTTAGATTGGAGAATGCTACCTAACTCCCCCTTGAATATCGTTTTGTGTGAAAGTTTGATTGAATTCAGTAACGCATCGAATTTAAAGTATTTTTGAAAATGAAATTTAATGTTTTTTTTAATAAGGGGATTAAGAATGAATAAACATTTTTAAAAAGAAAACTTATCAAATGGAATGCACCTAAAGTAGTACAAATTGGAAGATGTAAGTTTCCTTATATGTCTAATCCCTTATAATCCCCTCACAATGAAAAATATCATTCATTTCTACTTTCAAATACTTTGAATTTTATGAATTATCCGCTCTAATCCAATACTAACTACCAAATAAGCTCTATGTTCGAGTTTTTTCTTCTTACGTTCATCTAGCAATGTGGTCTGGTAGTCAAAGCTGTTCGTCTTCTATGCTATACTGTCAAACAAATAGTGAATGTGTTTTGACTAAAATTTCACATTGTTAATCAACAACAAAAATAATTTTCAATTTGGTTGATTTTGTTTTGTTCTTTCAAAAATCTTTAAAGAATTTTCAAAAAAATAAACGATTTCGATAGTCAAACATGTCTTAGAACGTAAATAAAAAAAAGAAAAATAGCAATTAAACTCTATCCAGAACTACATTTTCTTATTGATCCATTTTCTCCCTTGTCAAACACAAGAAATTAGACTCTAAAGGATTGAGAAATACAATATACGTAGTAATGGCGGCTGCTGCGGGAGTGAGCTTGAAGAAATAAGAATATGCAGTAGTCGTACAATTCTCACTTTAATTTCCTAAAACTAATAAACCAGGATGGTTATGAAAAGCAAACCGAAAGCCTTGAAAACAAAGGATGGGATTACGATTCATTAATCAAATCAATAATTAATTAATTAAGTAAAAGCAATGTGAGGTTGTGATGATGAAGCGAGTCATGTACTTGAGAGCATATGACCCCTCTAAACCACTACTTGCCTTTGGATTAGATGATTAGACTTTGCTTTCCTTTGGGACCTTCCATCCCATGCCACTTCCAATTTGACATGCATCTCTAACCCCAAAACTCTATATTTATTTGACGCTAATTGATTTTGAGTTAAATGTTATAATCGTAAATTAGGTATGTTTCACGTCATCTAATATGATTCATCCCTGCATTTGACTCAATGAATCTCGCATACACACTAGGGATTCTAATATCACAATGATACCAACTTTGCTCTTCACGAGAATAAAGAGTCGAACTTCGAAACTATCTATTATACAATAGAGAGAAATACCACTGAATTGTAGTACATCAGAAAATAGTGATTAGAATAACAATACTACTTCCATGAAAATTAAAGCCATGATTCTTAAGTGTGAAGCACTGGTAGCAGATTTTCCTTAAACTAATCAGAGAATTTGGCATAACCATTAAGAATAGTTTAGGTTGAAAGCAACTTTCTTTATACACAGTTTTTTTAATAGTGGAATATATTGCCAACAAATTACAGAAAATATCGTGTGCAAATGCTCTAACCAACTTAGCTATGCCCAAATCGAGAGTTCATATGATCATTGCAATGAAAAAGTTTGGAAAAGTATGATGCGGACTAAGCAAGGTAGCCAAGTCAAAAGTATGGGAAAAATATTGAAGAAAGTAAAAAGCAACATCTAAGTTGTTGACATATTGCTTATCTAATGCATCATTGAGACATGTAGGGTGAAGTGAACATGGTTGGGATGGAAAGAAGTTGAGTTTCAAACATGTGTTTCCAATTGTGGGAGGTGATAACTGGAAGATGTCACATCCTCACAAACACAAAGCTCCTCCTATAATGAGTGATATATGTTAACCCAATCTCTTTCAGAGTCTTTCTCTACCGTGGACATTCGGTTTTCAAAGCCGTTGGATTAAGCTACAAGGTTAATCTAACAACCGTAAGGTGACATCCTAGCAAATAAAGAAATATCGGTAAAAGTTGAAACAAGTAAAGAAAGGGGAGTGAAGAGAGAAAAATAGTGTGGAGGGTAAGAAGTCAAGAAATGAAGATGTAGTGGTAACTTCCACACATGAAGTTTAATTCAAGTTACAGAAATAGTTTGGAGTTTTATGAATGGCAGTGATCGATTGACTTTGAAATAGTAAAGATGCATACTTTTTGCCAAATTGGGCAAAACAAAACCAGTTTGGAATCAACAAAGCTAGTCGGTGTATGGTCTAATCTAACTAAAAGTTGAATTTCACATGTCCCTTTTTTTCTGAGGAACCGGCTCTTTCAGAAAACTAGATATGACCTCAAAATAACAGGGTCAAGGTCAGCCAATAGGGCGACGAGGGATAAACTTCACCGCTGAAAGCTTTGGCATTCATTTCCAAAGTTTAGTCATAAATATAACAAGTTATTATCCACATAGAAAAAGAAAGAGAAGAAAATAAGATTAATTTGCTGACTAATACAGGAAAAAATTACAAGCCATAACAAATATGAGGGTCTAGCTCTAAAAGCCTGCTGTTTTTTTCTTCTAAATATGAAATGGGATTTTGATCTATCAACATATTAGGTTATTCTAAAGAGCATCTCTCCAATTGTTGTTCAGATAAAACTTATAACAAAAAAATTGCAGACTGTAAGAGAAGTTTAATATCTCACCATCTGAGAAACAACGAAGATCAAAGTACGAAAATAACTATACATCAAAGTTGAACAGACAGCAGAAACTAATAACCTTTGCAGAAGATATTGGTAAGCCTAAAAGATCACTAAGCATACTTTTGAGTAGCCAATATGCTTACTTGTAACTTGTAAGCCAGTCACTCTTTCTATTGCGTTCAAAGTTTAGGGACTAATAGAACAAAAGAAGAGTACACAAAAGAAAATCACTAACAATCACGAATTTTTTATTTCCTTCCCAGCTAACTTGGGTTCATAAGTTTACAAAAGACTAGTAGTATTTCATAAGTTCATTTGCATAAGGAATAACATATTTCTCAGTAAACTTCGGCTCTTAAGTTCACAACAGACTAGTAGTATTTCATAAGTTCATTTGCATAAGGAATAACATATTTCTCAGCAAACTTGGGTTCAGAGTACTTACACATTGTGGTCAAATTTGGTGTTTTTGCAAGTAGATTTTTCTTGTCGAGGATCTCTATAACTTTTATTCGTGGTTTCAGCCTGTGCTCAACGCTTAAACTAAGCAATTCTGGGTAATTAACTAAAAATGAGATATCAAACTTGCCAGTGCTGAGCAGTAGCTCAGTTACCTGCTTAACCTTCTTCTCAGATTTGCAAAACACCTGGGGATTCCTTTTAAACACTGCCAAAATATCATTATCCGAAAGCCCCAAACTCTGGAAAATCCTGAACTTCAGTTCCCAGGTCTCCAAATTCATCGAACTGAGGACCCGAACAGCGGATAGAAACATCTTGGACTTCCTATCAAAACCCATTTCATCAGCCCTTTTAACGGAATCCACAATGCTCTCCTGCTTACGCAGAAGAAATCTCGGAAAATTTAAAATGTATTTGCCAATCTGCTGGAATTTTATATCAGTACTCTTCAAAAACTCAATATTGGGCACCAATGTATTCTCCAAATCATATGCTAGATACCTCCCAGACAACTTTAAAACCTTAAGAACACCTGCATTGGAGCCCAGAATCCTCTGCAAGACCAAAATATTAGGACCAAGCCGATTACTGACACTTCTCCGTAGAATCCAGGGGTCAGAGGCTATAACATCGGCAATGTCGGAGTCTAAAAATCCAAAGTCTTGGAAAATCTTAATCTTGGGTTTGATGGCATTGCCAAGGTTGGCACGAAGAATCCTCGGGACACTTTTAACCACTTCTTCGAGCTGGGTTTGGGAGAAACCGCTTTCCTTGAGAAATGAAAGCACTGAATCGGTCTCTGAGGGTTTCGTAAGATGAGAAACTGTTAATGAGGCTTTCAAAGCAGCTTCTGCTGAAAACTTGTGCTGGTTGATTAAGTATTCGGCTACTGCAACTTTGGGTTTGGAGGAAGAGTAAAACAAGAGTGAGACAGATTGATAGAGAGGAGGTCTGTGAAGCTGGACTGAGTTCCTTACAGAGAGTGAGAGTGAGATTAGCCTTTTGTTCATCTGGGTTATCATATTTTTCAGGGTTTTGGTGAGCTTTTAGCAGTGAATTCTACATCAAAAACAAATTCAGAGTAATTGGGGCTTGAAATATAAACTTGCCTTTCATTCGTAAGAATTGTACGACACAGAAATTCAGAATGCGGAAATCAGAATCAACAACTTGCTGATGGTGATGGGAAGCATTCTGATGGGGAAATTTGATGCCCAAATCCCACCTTTAAAAACCCTAACGAATCCCTAACATCCAATCCGCCAAATCATAGAAACCGGTCAGAATTGAATTTGGAAGGACTCCATTAATGGATTGCAACTTTTTGTGCCCACCAGTAGTTCGACACAATGCCTGGGTTAGCTTCTTGTGTCTGCAATTTTGAAGTTTTGTGAATTTTGGGTTTTGTTCCCGTGCCCAAAATAACTTGAGCCTTTCACTGAAAAAATAACTTTGGAGCCTGACAAAAGCAGCCCAAATTATATTTTACTTGAGTGGTTATGGGCTTTGCATCATGATCCGGGTCAAAAAATAGTTATTTAGTTTTAAGTTCTTTTTTTATTATTAGTGACATGTAGTATCCCAATTTTTTTAATTAATGACCAATATGCACTGGAGCTTTTTTTGTCAGTGACAAACAGTATCCCAAAGCTTTTAACCAAAGACTAATCTGCGCTGGGAGCCGGGAAAACTCACAGAGGCATTTCAGCCTCTCATGGTCACAAGTCAAATGCCCATCGTTTTTTTTGTCAGTGACAAGCAGTATCCCAAAGTTTTTAACTAATGACTCATCTGCGCTGGGAGCCGGGAAGAGTCACAGAGGCATTTCAGCCTCCCCTTGGCCACAAGTCAAATAACAGTTTCGTGTCTCGAGCCCAATACCAAAGAGCAAACCTGACTTGGAACTCAAGTTTCTACTGGACCACTTGCTCGTGGTTATTTAGTTTTATATTCGAAATTCATAGATTATTTCAACTAAAAAAAAGTTGTAAAATTCAAAATATAAGAGCATCTCCAGCAAAGTCCTTAAATTTAAGCTAAATTATAATTAAAATAGTTGAAAAGTTATTTTGGTAAATTACTTTAAAAAAATTTACTCGAGCAGTATTCCCTATTTTAGCAAATCTCAAATATTTTATTATTTGTTTCAAGTTAAACATTTGAATATTCTCAATTTATTATTTTATTTTTTATGAAATTTATCAAATTGTGAGGAGATAAGAATCCCTACTTTCTCTCTTCTATTTGTTAATTTTAGGGATCCAGAACTTCTAAAATATAAAAATTTTAAAGTAGGGAGTGTAATAGGGACTCTGTTGGAGCTTTTATTTTTTTTAAATCCCTAAATTAGCTAAAAAATGTATTTTATGAACTCTGCTGAAGATGTTCTAAGCGCAATACAAATTCAAAGTTGTAAGATTGAACATATAAGTACGATACAAATTCATTGAGTCATCTCACAAAGCCAAAGAAAATGCCCTTTACTGAGGAAATATAGGAAAGCACATAATTCTGGTAGCCAAAGCCGACCCACCAAGAACTAGCAATTCACCACATGTCACCATACGTAGTGGCTTGGACAAATGCAGGCTGTGATGAGTTGTGAGGATTTGATGAGAAACTTGTATCATTGTTGGACGACATTGAGGATTGCAATCCAAGCATGCAAATGCTGTCCTCACAAGAGAGACCACTTCTCCAGCAACTTGAAGCGTAGGATGGGAAGTGCGTTGCTCCAAAATATCCACAATTGCCATAGAATGATCAAACTGGTAAAGCAGAAGATGATGACGCCAACGATCCTAAAGAAAAATACGAGAGAAGATTTCCCGGATGTCTTCCCATAATTACATCCATTTTTACCACTCCAAAGCTGTAAACATCGGATTTCTCATTCACTTCCACTGTATAAGCAAGCTCTGCTCATAAAAGAAAAAAAAAACTCAGCGTAATTAATTTTTTACTGTTCAATGAACGTTAAAAAGACAATTATTGTATTAATAACTTCAGATATTACCGGGTGCTATATATCCCAATGTGCCAGCAAGAGCAATCCAATTGGTGGAGTCCGATTTCGATAAAAAACTTGGCAGTGCCAAAGTCTAAAACAGACTCCTCATTTTCCAAATCCAACAAAATATTCCTGGTTGATATGTCTCGATGTACAATTGGGGCGATGCTATCGTGGTGCATGTAAGATATACCATGAGCTACGCCTTTGACAATATTCACCCTTCTGCTCCACCCCAACTCTTTAGCTTCTTCATCTTTGCACAACATTTCGGCTAAGCCACCTTTTTCAAGATATTCATACACCCAAAATGAATGTCGTTGATGCAAACAGAAACTATAAAGCTTCACAATGTTCCGGTGTCTTATCTCAGTGAGTGCCCTTATTTCATTTAAGAATTCATTTTGAATATTCTTCTCATCACCATCCCACTGCAGATGGAACTTCTTCACATCAACTATGCTGGAAGACGACAAAATCGCTTTCTAGATGCTTCCATGGGTTCCCAATGCAATATATGGGATCAAAATCTTCTATTGCCCTTTGATCTCATCATACATCGTTTTACCATCAAAATGTAATATCGAAAACGAAATTTTTTCATGCATGTTACCATTTTCTAGATGGTGATGATGTTTTTTTTTTTTTAATACAAAGACAATTGTAAAAAAAAAACAGATAGAAGAATGAGTGTTGCTACAAGGGAGAATATGATTCCAAGTACCCGATTGTGTTTCATTTTTGAGTCATGTTTGTTGCAGGGTTTCAAAGCCCTAACAGTGCCACAAAATCCTTTGTTGTCTTGTAAAACAGTTTGTGGAGCTTCACGAAATGCGGTGATATTGGGAAGGGGACCTTCCAAGTCAATGTAGGATATCTCAACAACCATCAAGCCATGCATATTTTCAGAACTTGTTTCTATGAAACCCGAAAGATCGTTGTGGGAAAGATTGAAGGTGACCAAACTTACCATATTGCTCATTCTGAAGGTATGCTACCTTCAAGTAAGTTATGACTCAAGTCCAGGTCAGTGAGTTGAACTAACTTCCCCAATTGAAATGGAATCTCCTGACTCAGCTTATTGTTGCTCAAATTCAGATGGTATAACTTCAACAAGGAACCCAAATGGCTTGTAATTGACGCATTGAATTTGTTATTTGACAAGTCAAGATATTGAAGATTAGCCAATGATCCAAATTCTGATGGTATATGACCGGAAAGTTGATTTCCATTCAAAACCAACTTCAACAAAGAAGACAGTCTTCCGAATTCCTTGGTAATGACCCCAACTAGACGATTTGAAGAGAGATCGAGGTTATGAATTTGGGTTGCATTGCTAATCTCAGGTGGTATAATACCAGTAAGGTTGTTTCCAGAAACTAGTAGGGTTTTTAATTGTGTGCATTCCCCCCAGTTTTGTGAGATCTCACCATAAAAGGTATTGTAGCTTAGATCTATAAAATGAAGAGCTGGATAGACACCAAAGTCTTGAGATATATTTCCTGTCAGCTGGTTCCCATTGAGACGGACTCTTTGTAAGCTTGTACAAGTTTTCAGGCTTTTGGGGATTGGACCAACGAAATGGTTGTTTTGTATTGTAAAGCTTGTGAGCTTTCCACCTTGACAAATATTTTGAGGCAAATAACCAGAAAACTAGTTTCTATCCAATTGCACCATAGTCAGTTTCTTAAGGTTGTTTATCTCTTTAGGAATTGAACCAGAAACATGATTATCAAACAACATTAGGTACGCAAGCGATGAAATGTTTCCTAACTCTTTTGGAATAGAACTAGAGAGTTGATTCATAAACAAGTGTAGCAATTCTAGCTTTTTCAGTCTTCCAAAGGTTGGAGGGATACGAACTGTTAGATTGTTTTGCGACAAATCTAACCCCACCAGAGATTTCATTCTGTCTATATCTCCATGAATAGTGCCAGAAAGATGATTATTATATAGGTAAAGATTGATAAGGTTTGTCAGGTTAGCAATTGATGTTGGGATATAACCATTGAGTTGATTCTCAAACAAATATAACTTCATAAGAGATATCAATTTCCCTACATCTTCAGGAATAACACTAGAAAGATGATTTCCTTGGAGATCGAGCATGTTAAGGTTTGTCAAATCACACAGTGATGGTGGGACTGGGCCACTGAGCTGATTTGGACCCAAAGCCATATTCACTAGAGATTTCAGATTGCCCATCTCTTGAGGAATAATATTAGCAAGACTATTATTATTGAGATAGAGAATGGTAAGATTTTCAGAAGACCAATTTCTGGTGGGATTTTCCAAGACAATAAATTATAAGACAGATCAAGATACATAAGCTTGGAGAAGTAATGTATTTGAGGTGGAACGACATCATAGAGCTTATTGAAGCTTAGGTCAAGATATTGAAGATTAGGAAAGGACATGAATGAGCTTATCCGGGCGACATTTCCACCAGCGTTGCATGAAATACTAGTCCCAAGGCATGGAGACGCATTATTGTTAGGGGGAAGGTAGTTCCATGAGGTGGGATTTTGGAACCGGCCTTCATTCATAAAGCTGGATTTCCATTCCAGAAGAGCATCTGCTTCTGTTTTAGTAGTAGCAGCTGAGGCAAAACTCCCAATGTAATTAAAATTTGGTGATGATGAAAGGGGCTGATGAAACCAGAACATCTGATTCTGTTTGATATATATTGTTACACTTCTTCATGCCCTTATTTATACACTTTTCTTTGTGGCATAGACTTGAAAGTCTTTCCACATCGTCTCTTCTTTTCTAGTCTTTGTCTTTGGGAACTGTCGAAATTTCTGTTGAATTTATCATGTTTGTTCTTCACTGTGTATAGCTATCATTACTTGCCATATTTTATTTAATGAATAATTTACAAGTATTGGGTTCAGAGTTGAAAACCCTTTTCATTGTCATACTCTTGGGTCAAAATAGGGTGCTGGAAAAATATATTCCATACATCCTAAATTGATCATTAGGAAAAATCTTAGCAGAATTTTTTAGCTCACAGAGAATAAAGAAGGTATATATAGGATGTTTATGTGTAACTTCAGTGAAAAATTTACTCCTAGTCTCGTATTATTTTTTTATTCCATATTAGAAGAGGTTATTTCGGATGAGAAATTTTAAGATTATTATGAATTTATAAATGGCGGAATTGAAATCAACAAAACTCAATTTTCAGAATTTGTGAAATTTCTTGTTTAGGTATTAAGTATAAAGAAATTTAAACATTGTGTCATCCAAATTCCAAATTTCTTTATTTCCTCATCCACATCCTATCTCAACAGTCAACATGTATTTCTTACTTCCCCCATCTTCCTTATCCCTTCTTTGTAAAATGATTGATAAGTGTTTTTCATGTTCCTCTTCAGATGCAGAATAGATAAGAATATCGTCAATGAATACAATCACAAACTGATCTAAATAAGGTCAAAAAATTCGATTCATCTAGTCCATGAATACTACCGGAGCATTTGTCAATCCAAAAGGCATTACCAAAAACTCATAATATCTATAACGAGTTCTAAAAGCAGTTTTTGGAATAGCTTCTTCCTTGACTCGAAGTTGGTGATAACCAAAACGAAGATCAATCTTCAAGAAGTATCGTGCACCTTGTAGTTGATCGAATAGGTCATCACTGTAAGGACCCTTCCCGAATTTCCCCTCGAAACCCGGAAAGAACCCTTATCCCGTCTGACAACTCTTTTACCTCAATATTTAAATATCAGAAATACCCTTTATCCTTAAATAATTTTTAGTAAACCTTACAGGGTTTCCGGTAGAACCTCTGTACTTACTGACCACTCCTACCTGTCAGACTTAGGATAGTATACATGTCAAAGCCAAGACCTCGGAATAGTGGTGGTCCAAATAGAAATACCCTGTGACACCAAATGTCAGTAGGTCAGACACTACTGACATCTCTACTGGAATACCACAAGACAACCGACTAGTCAGATACTTGTGAACCAACAATAATTCATCACTCTGGGTCACCGCCCACACCAACCCACATACCCGGATGACGAAGTATTTTCATAGGCTGATTAAGCACATGACAATCGTCGTCAAACCATATGAGAGCCGGAAATATCCTCGGCTATCATATCATATAAATCGGCAAGTATCCTCAACTATCATATCATATCATCAGCCGGTATAACCATCGACTATCATATCACATCAGTCGGCATATCCCTCGACTGGCATATCCCTAGCCACCAGGGTATCCCTTGGGGTGTGCTAGTCCTGTATCACAACTCTCTGTACTATGATATCACATCAGTCGGCAAGTATCCTCGACTATCATATCTTATCATCAGCCGGTATAACCTTCGGCTATCATATCACATCAGTCGGCATATCCCTCGACTGGCATATCCCTAGCCACCAGGGTATCCCTTGGGGTGTGCTAGTCCTGTATCACAACTCTCTGTACTATGATATCACATCAGTCCGTAAGTATCCTTGACTATCATATCATATCATCAGCCGGTATAACCTTCGGTTATCATATCACATCAGTCAACATATCCCTCGATTGGCATATCCCTAGCCACCAGGTTATCCCTTGGGGTGTGCTAGTCCTGTATCACAACTCTCTGTACTATGATATCACATCAGTCGGCAAGTATCCTCGACTATCATATCATATCATCAGCCGGTATAACCTTTGACTATCATATCACATCAGTCGGCATATCCCTTGACTGGCATATCCCTAGCCACCAGGGTATCCCTTTGTGGTGCTAGTCCTGTATCACAACTCTCTGTACTATGATATCACATCAGTCCGCAAGTATCCTCGACTATCATATCATATCATCAGCCGGTATAACCTTCGGCTATCATATCACATCAGTCGGCATATCCCTCGACTGGCATATCCCTAGCCACCAGGGTATCCCTTTGGGGTGTGCTAGTCCTGTATCACAACTCTCTGTACTATGCATAGACAGCCTCGCGACCCGGCGGAGCCAAAACTCCACGATGCCAGAGTCGGAGCACTCAACGAACCAACGAAGTAAAACTCTCGACGCTAGTCGAAGAAATAGTAATCAATTATATTGGAGGTTCACCGAGTTCACCGCCAACAGCGGATCCTAGTCCCATATCCTGGTCCTCCTCAAATATATTTATCTTGGAGGTTTACCGGGTTCACCGCCAATAATGGATCCTAGTCCCATATTCTGGTTCTCCTCAAATATATTTATCTTGGAGGTTCACCGGGTTCACCGCCAATAACGGATCCTAGTCCCGGGTCCTGGCCTCCCTCAAATCAATGTTTATCTTGGAGGTTCACCGGGTTCACCGGGTTCACCGCTAATAACGGATCCTAGTCCCAGTTCCTAGCCTCCCTCAAATATGTTTATCTTGGAGGTTCGCCGGGTTCACCGCTAATAACGGATCCTAGTCCCAGTTCTTGGCCTCCCTCAAATATGTTTATCTTGGAGGTTCACCGGGTTCACCGCTAATAACGGATCCTAGTCCCAGTTCCTGGCCTCCCTCAAATATGTCCAAATCCGATAAACTCATACAACTGGGCCAAAACCCAAATCATGGACTCAATAATTTCCATGTCAAATCGATATCAAACCGAGTCCAAAAACCAAGACATTTCTCATCATACACTTTTACTGAAATATTGGAAATTATGTGTCCAGCAATCATTTCTAAATTCCGGAAATTCAATGCAACAATACATACCAGTATTTAAACAAAGATACATTGATGCATGCATTTCAATTTATAAATGAAAAGTCCACTCACATATATCATCCAACCTGAAATTTATGGACGTTCTAGCCCAAGGAACACATGCACAATAATGACCCAACTACCTTGACTTTCCGAGCTCAAAAGCCGCTCTATAGTCAACCATTACCGCTGGGATTGCCCAATCGGGCCCTAAACGAACTCCTATGGCCTCGAAACCAACAAAATCTGATCTGGGATGTCCCAAAACCCTAGTCACGTGCCACCGTGACTTCGGGAACAGTTCCACGCGCCGCCACGCGCCACCGGAAGGTCAGAACACGCGCCCACGCGCCCTCACGCGTCGGTCACGTGCTTGCTACAGTGTTCACGCGCCTGGACCGGTCCAACCCGACCCGGCTCGACCTGACTCGGTCCAACTCGACTCGACCCGATCCAACTCGACCCGACTGGTTCACTAAACCCGACCAGTTCACTCAACCCTACCGGTTCACCCGACCCGCCCTGGTCTGACCCGACTCGACCGGTCGTCGGTGACTCGCCGAAGAAGACGATCGGCTGCTGGCTCCGTCGCTGAACTCTGGCCGGAGAAGATGACCGGCCGTCGCCGTCGCCGGCATCTGGTTTCGCCGGAATCCCCCATTTCCGGCTAAAACTTCAAGCTTTTATAACTTCCTCAAAACTCAACCATTTTCCACAATTTTTATTTCTAAATCTATCTACTCAAACCCAAGAATCCAAATATGACCTCAAAACCACAAACACGTACCTGTGTAAGCCGAAAAATCGATCGGAAGATCCGAAACTTCCTATACTCGGTTCGACTTCCCCCGTGGTCCTCTCCTTCGATGATTGGTACGGTTGTGATCGTGGGAAGGAGTAGAATACGATTGGTTGATAAAAAATGGAAGCTAAAGCCTTGAATCAAAAATTGACTTTGTGGGTTTTGGGTGTGTTTTTCGCACGGGTTCGGTGTGTTTGTGTTTCAGTGAGAGAGATGAGTGATGATGAGATGAAGATAAAGTTAAGATGTTCATGAAGATGTAAGAAATGATTGGGGTTAAAATATCTTCTCCCAAACCAAAATTACCAAAATGCCCTTGCACATCTAGACCCATAACTTTCGTACACGAACTCTGTTTTCTGCGTGCCGTCTGTCTACGAACTCATGAGTTCGAGACCTACGCAACGGTACCCAAAACACCGCCTAATAAGTTCCAAAACAAAACTTGATTTCCATTCCCTTTACCGACCAAGGGTAAAATCGTCATATTCTAAAAATAATTAAATTTCTGGTCCGGGTCGTTACAATCAATCCTGGGTAATGGGTACTTGTTCCTTACTGTGACTCTGTTCAATTATCGGTAGTCAATACACATCCTAAGAGTACCATCAATGTTTTTCACAAAGAGTGTAGGAGCACCCCATGGTGACGTACTAAGATGAATAAAACCCTTTTGTTGAAGTTCTTGAAGTTGTATTTTCAATTCCTTCAATTCTGCTGGTGCCATCCGGTGTGGAGGTATAGATGTAGGTGATGTGCCAGGATATATCTCTATGGGAAATTCCACTTCGCTGTTTGGGGGTAAACCATATAAGTCATTTGGAAAAACATCACTAAAATTCTTCACTATGGGAATTAACTCGATTTGTAGATCACTCATGTTCTTCCGTGGCTAAGTGAGCGATCAACCTCAAATAACTACATTTTCTCTTATCCAAGATTGGGTCAGGTGAGGAAATGCTCCTATCTCCAAAAAAACTAAATGTTTCACCCTCAGAAATAGTCATAGTAACCATCTTCTTACCACATTAAAAAATAGCTTTATATTGGGTAAGTAAATCCATCCCTAATATTATATCACACTCTAACAATTCCAAAACTATCAAATCAAAATCAAGCTTGTGACCAAATATTTCTATTTTGCAGGATCTACATACTCGATTAACTTCTACACATCCACCCAAAGGGGATCTAATAATTAACAAAGTTTTCATAAATCCATATTCCAATCCAAGAATGGATGCAAATGATGTGGATATAAATGAACATGTAGCACCAAGGTCAAATAATGTCCTAACCCAAGAGTTGAAGACTAGAAATGTACCTTCCATCACTGCAGGATCATTTTCTTCAGCTACTTGACCCATCGCATATACTCGACCTTGAGCCAGTTGCCCTGGCCTCCTAGCACCTGTTGGTGCACTTGGTCTCCCTCGTACAAATTGTCCTCGTGGACATGGTGCATGTTGGCTGATTGGGCCTCCAAATTGAGTTTGTTAAGGTTGGTGTGGAGCTCGATACTGTTGTTGGGGAACATGAAATTGCTGTTGGGATGGACGAAATCGCGGCTGTTCAATTTAAGATGTCTGGTGTGGATGCATCCGTGGACAATCTCTCAAGTAATTTCCCACTTGCCCACATTGGAAACAGTGTCTTGAATCCTGGGTTGCTCTAAATTGTCTTTGATTTTGGAAGAAAGAAGGAAAAAATCTTGAGCGCTTACTACTTTCTCCTCTACCAGGGTTCTTAAATTCCAAAGCTCTCTTAGAATCAAGTGTTCTTTGTTCTACCATTAAAGGACGATCAATAACCTCAGCATACTTTTTCAACTTGAAAAGTTCCACATTCTCCTTAATCTCTGATCGCAATCCTTCTTCTAATTTCTTTGCTTTAGCTGTCTCATCAGGAATTAGGTAAGGTGCAAAAAGCATCAGCTCTTCAAACTTAGATATATATTTCCCCACTATCAGCTCATTCTGACACAGATTCACAAACTCAAGTGTCTTCATTGTTCTCATACTCTCAGGAAAATACTTCTCCAAGAATATGGTTTCGAAAGCTACCCAAGTTGAAATTTCAAGGTCGAGCATAGTCAAAACAGATTCCCACCAATGATAAGCTTGTACTTCCAAGTACGTACAAGCAATGCTCACTTTCAGATGTTCGAGAACCCTTTGATCTTGCATCTTCCTCCTGATCTGTTGTAACCATTCTTCTGCTACCATTGGATTTATCACCTTTAAATATTGGCGGTCGAGTCTTACGAAATTCTCCTTGAATCCTAATGATCTGATCGCTTTCATTTTCCATACGAGGATCATGATTATGTTGAGTTGTCTCTCGAATAGCAGAAGCCATATCTTGAATAGCTTGTATTACCCTAATACTACCATTCAGATCATTTTCATATTGCCCTTCTAATCCAGCCATCTTGAAAGATACACAAATGGACTTGATCAAATAAAATCTATAAAATAAATGAGAGCTTAAAGGTCAAGAAACTAAACATGCATATTAAACATAACAAACACACTAATTTATAGGAGTTCAAACCAAACCACAAACCAACTTAAGTTACAAAAGACTACTTGCTCTCCCAAAGATTCCCATAAGGCTGCCACTATACTACATAAGTCAACCCAAAAAAAAAAAACAGCATGTTAGATACACAAAACACAACATTAGTTAAGATACACAAACCTATTCCTCATCAGAGCTAATATCTATGATAGGGATGGGAGGAATAACAGGTTCATCAGGAGGAGTTCCAAGCTCACTAGGATCCTCTTCTTCATTAGAACTAGTCTTAAAAACATTGGAAGGTGAAACCTCCCTTGGTGGTGCCGAACCAGTGATAATACAAGAAGTAGACGATTCGACATCATCAAATAGAGGATTTAGAAGTGGATCAATCTCATTTGGATTTGGCTCAAGAACAACAACCTGGGGTAAATTTTCTCCTGGTGGTGGCCAGAGATCTCCAACCACTGCCACTGCATCTTGATGTACTTGAGCAAAGAAATGTTCATCCGCCTGAATCGCATCCTGAATGTGCTCCTTGATAGTCATCGTCCGATTACGATATTCAACTACAAGCTTATGCATTGCTGGTGTATAAAACATTCTCCTAAATCCAACATCAATAACTTCTTCTACCAACTCATTATATGCTTGTTGCCATAGTCATGCATTATACACCTCCTCATTCCAAGGTATCAAGCCATCAGGTCCTATCTGAAACCCTCCCTATGAGTCATCACTGTGAGCTGGCTCCATCCTTGACATTAAACTATTACGTTAGTAAATAACAATGCTATTAAAATGAAACCTATAGCTCTGATACCAACTTGTCACGCCCCAACCTAAGAATTTACTCTAAACTTGAATTAGAACGTGATTCACACCTTACTTAAAGAAATTAAGAGAAAAGGAAAAAAAGTGAGATGTGAAGGAAAGTAAATGAATATTTCTCATAAAAACCTTTCAGCAGAAACAACAACGATTTCGGGTCGTCTATTACAAGTAAGAGACTACTCAAAAGTACACATTGGAGTAGTTCATTATTCAAGCTCAAAACAGTAGCACACTTAATTAAACATTAACAGTTTCTCAACTTCCATCACAAGTCCTAAGTTTCAAGTTTAGTTCCTGCAAAATCTGTTAAGGGGTGAGCATCAACAGCTCAGTAGGGCATGAACCTTGCCACAATGAATTATATTAAGTGTCTAAAAAACCAAATAATGTTAATAAGCATGGTGCAATGCAAACACTTCATCCAGTCCTATTAATTTATATATACGAGTAAGTAGACCTGCACGTCCCATACCATGCATTTACCATTGTGGTCCCTAATGCTCGTCTACATGAATTAACACCCATAAGCAACCCATAATTCCCCTTTTATTAGTCATCTTGTTTAACTCCTTGTCACCAGCTCCGAATTACCTAATAAGAACCATGTGCACTTGGGCTGACCTGAGGCCTGGTACCTACCAAGAGTTAAACTCAACTACACAAAAGATCCATTGTATTACCCTTATATCCAGAATTTCTGTCTCAACACCAATATTAACCCCCATGCATAAAAAGATTTCTAGATATAAACAATAAACATATATAATCACTTAATGGGAAAATAGATTCCAACAAAATCACATTATAGCAATTAAGTAACCTCAATCAATTACGCACAGTGTAACACCCAAAACTTAGTTAAATAAAATCCCGTAAAGGATTTCCCAAGAATCCCTACCTTGAGTCCGAGGTTAAGCTAAAAATTCCACTTTAAGAAACCACCTTAATCTCCACCAAAATCTCTCTACTTTTCTCTCTTTTTCTTTCTCACTAAAATTCTGCCAAGATGAAAGGAAGAAAAAGAATATGGTTTTCTTGTTCTTGTATGAAGTGAAGAATATGGTTTTCTTGTTCTTGTATGAAGTGAAGAATATGGTTTTCTTGTTCTTGTATGAAGTGAAGATTATGGTTTTCTTGTTCTTGTATGAAGTGAAGAATAGGCCTATTTATAGTGTAAGGACCCTTCCCGAATTTTCCTCGAAACCCGGAAAGAACCCTTATCCCGTCTGACAGCTCTTTTACCTCAAAATTTAAATACCTGAAATATCCTTTATTCTTGAATAATTTTTATTAAACCTTACAGGGTTCCCGACAGAACCTCGGTACTTACTGACCACTCCTACCTATCAGACGCAGGATAGTATACAGGTCAAAGCCAAGACCTCGGAATAGTGGTGATTCAAATAGGAATGCCCTATGACACCAATGTCAGTAGGTCAGACACTGCTGACATCTCTACTGGAATACCACAAAACAACCGACTAGTCTATTACTTGTGAACCAACAATAATTCGTCACTCTGGGTCACCGCCCACACCAACCCACAGACCCGGATGACGAAGTATTTTCATAGGTTGATTAATCACATGACAATCATCGTCAAACCATATTAGAGTCGAAATTATCCTCCGCTATCATATCGCCGGAATAACATTCGGCTATCATATCACATTAGTCGGCATAACCCTATGCACCAGGGTATCCCTTGGGGGTGTGCTAGTCCTGTATCACAACTCTTTACAAAATCACCTTTTATATAGGAGGTTCACCGGGTTCACCATCTCAGCGGATCCTAGCCCCGGATCTTGGCCCCCCCTCAAATCGGTATTGTTTATTTTGGAGGTTCACCGGGTTCACCGTCTCAGCGGATCCTTACCCCGGCTCCTTGGCCCCCTCAAATCGGTTTTGTTTATATTGGGGGTTCACCGGGTTCACCGCCAACAGCGGATCCTAGGCCCGGCTCCTGGGCCCCCTCAAATCGGTTTTGTTTATATTGGGGGTTCACCGGGTTCACCGCCAACAGCGGATCCTAGGCCCGGCTCCTGGGCCCCCTCAAAACGATATTGTATCCAAAATCAATTATATATTTTGCTTATCATTTATCACAAATACGGTTCATAGACCCAAATAATTTCCACGTCAAAACAATATATAAACCAAATCCAACAACCATATCATTTCTCACAACACACTTCCACTGAAATATTGGAAAAAACAAATGTCCAGCAATCAATTATAAATTTCAGGAAATCATTGCACCCATACACAACAGTATTTAAATCAAAGATATTTATACATGCATTACAATTTATAAATCAAAAGTCCGCTTACAAACATCATCCAACCCAAAATTCATGCACGCTCTAGCCTAAGAATCACCTACACAATAATGACCCAACTACCTTGACTTTCCAAGCTCAAAACCCTCTCCACGGTCAATACTTACCACTGGGATTACCCAACCGGGCTCTAAATGAACTCCTATGGCCTCGAAACCAACAAAATCTGATCCGGAACGTCCCAAAACCCTAGTCACGCGCCGCCGTGACTTCGGGAACAGTCCCACGCGCCACCACGCGCCACCGGAAGGTCAGAACATGCACTCACGCGCCGTCACGCGCCCTCACGCCCCGGTCACGCGCCTGCTACAGTGTTCATGCGCCTGGACCGGTCCAACCCGGCCCGGCTCGACCTGACCCGGTCCAACTTGACCCGACCTGTTCACTCAACCCGATCGGTTCACTCAACCCGACCGGTTCACTCGATCCGACCGGTTCACTCAACCTGACCGGTTCACTCGACCCGACCCGGTCTGACCCGACTCGACCGGTCGCTGGAGAAGATGATCGGCTGCCGGTGCAGTCGCCGAAGTCTGGCCGGAGAAGATGACCGGCAACCGCCGTCGCCGCCGTCTAGTTTCGCCGGAATCCCCCATTTCCGGCCGAAACTTCAAGCTTTTATAACTTCTTCATTTCTTGACCGTTTTTCACGATCCACACATGTAAATTCATCTACTTTTCACCAGGAATCCAAATATGAGGTCAAAGTTCCGAGACCGTACCTGGTTTGGCCGGAAAACGACCGAGAAGATTTGGTCCACTTCCCTCCTCCGTCCGTTGCCTACGGCGGTGCTCCTGCTGCGATGATTACACCAAAAGACTCGTGGGGTCGCGGGGAAGATCCTTCCGGCCTTAGTTTCGGTCAAATCGGACTGAAATTCGTCCGATGAAAATGGTGATTCGGTGTTTGCACGGGAAGAATTTCGGGTAGGAGAGAGAGACTGCTTCCACCAATCTACCGAGGAGAGAGAAAAATATCTCCTATATAGTTCCAACTTTTCCAAAATTACCAAATTGCCCCTGAAGCTTCTAGACCCGTAACGAACTCACCGGGTCTCCGTTTTCCGCGTGCCGCCTGTCTACGAACTCATGAGTTCGAGACCTACGCAACAACCCAAGAAAAATTCCCAAAAGTACTGCCAGTCTAAAAGTGACTCCCGAACCCGTCCAAAACTAAGGGTAAAATTGTCCAATTCTCAAAATAATTTAATTTCTGGTCCGGGTCGTTACATATAGGGTGGTGAGTTGGTTAAGAAAAGTGGCTAACTTCAATATACTTATCTTCATAATGATTAATTTAGATAGCAATGGATTAAAAATCATCCACATGTAGTCTACCAAACTAATAGCCTACTTAGGTGGCTTTCTACCATTTCGCCACATCTTGCTTTAGCCCTGCAACTAATAGTAAGTCTCCACCTCGTGCTCAAATAAAACCACCTCATGCTTTAAACAAAACACCTCATGCTTTAAGCAAAACACCTCATGCTTTAAGCAAAACACCTCATGCTTAAACAAAACACCTCATGCTTAAATAAAACAACAAGATACAATTTTTTTTGTTTTAAAATGGATCTTCACATGCAAGCTCTGCTGAAATCTTTCTGAACCTTTGGGATGGTATCTCGGATGCACTCTTTGGAAATTAGTAGAGAAAATAGGGAAGCTTTTTGCTTTCTTTTCTCTTCTCTGCTGCAAACGAAGAGGCATTCTTCATTGTGATAGAGAGGTCACGTGCAAGGGCCTTCAATTGATATTTTCTATGGCCAAATGAGACCTACATAAAAAATCAATTGAGAAAAGTGAGTATTGTTTTGGTCAAATCTGTGCACCTATGTTGAATATGCGAAATATGTACATGGTCACCTTACAATATTAAAAAAGCATCATCTCAACTCATGTGATTAAATGGGAAGATAAGAAAAATAATGCGAGTCTTCTTAATCTTGTCAAATTGGATTCAAGATGAAACCAAGTAATTTTTCCTTGACTTTTATCACAAATAATATTGACAAATACAACTTTTAGGGATAAAACATAGAGTAAAATATGTGGTTATCAGTATGCTACGAGCCACCCTCACTGAACCAGTCTTGTCTCAAGTAGTTGGCCTCTCAACCTCTAAACAAATTTGGGATTGCCTCAAACAGAACTTCTCCCAACAATCCCTTGCCAATGCCACCCACATTCGCTTCCAATTACTGTCAATCTCCAAAGGCTCCAAAACAATCTCTGAATATCTCTCCCATGCTAAGACTCTGGCAGATTCCCTTGCAGCTATCAATGAGCTAGTCTCCAATGTCGATTTGGTGACATCAGTGCTCCGAGGCTTCAACTCTGACTATAGTATGCTAGTGATAGCGATGCTCAACTTCCCACCACTCCCAAATTTCTCGGACCTGCGTGCCCGCTTGCTTTCTTTTGAAGTGCATCAGTCTTTAACTGCACTCACCAGTGGCTCTGCCGCTCCTCAAGCGTTCTTTGCTGCCAAAGGCAATTGTCAGAACAATCGAGGGGGTCGTGGCCCTCGCCAGGACTATCAAGGACGGTCCGACAATTACTCTCCAGATACTTATCAGCGGTCTAATAACAATAGCTATGATGCAAACAAAGGCATATCCAAAAGCGCTCCAATCAAGCTAGTGTCCTCGGTACACACCCGTCCACCAGACCTCCCATTCAATGCTGGGCATGCCAACAATATGGACATATTTAAGCCAATTGTCCAAACCGGTCAAATGAAGATGACCTCTCTCGTGCATTTGAGGGGAAACGTGACCCCAATTGGTATCCGGATACCGGAGCAACACATCATATGACAACTCATGGTCATGGTATGACTACTAATTTTGGTTTTGTTTCTAATGATGGAGTTGTAGTGGGTAATACTGAATCCCTTCCAATTGCACACACCGGTAATCTTACTTTCTCCACTGGTTCCTTTGTTTTCGTCTGTCAAATGTTCTTCAAGTTCCATCCATTCGAAAAAATCTTTTATGTGTTGCCAAATACACTTAAGATAATCCTGTCAGTCTAACCTTTTATCCCTGGGGTTTTCTAACCTTTTATCCCTGGGGTTTTCTTATTCGTGATTTTAAATATGGTTTGATTCTTTTTCAGGGCCAATGTGAAGATGGCTTAAATCCCATAAAATTGGGCAAACTTCCTACTCGTTCTCCACCATCCAAATTTGCTTTTGCTTCCTTATTTGCTTCCCCAACGCTCTGACATCGTCATCTTGGTCACCCATCAAATAAAGTCCTCAACATGTTGGCTTCTAATTCTTCTTTAGGTTCTAAGTGTTCTATATCCAATAATAATTTTTGTAATGAGTGTGCCTTGGGTAAATCCACCAGGCTCTCTTTTCAATCTATTGAACTTTGTTCACAATCTCCTTTTGAATTAATTCATCCTGATGTTTGGATGTCTCCAATTCCTTCAGTTTCTGGTTATAAATATTATGTTTTGTTCAATGACGACTTTACTCATTACTCTTGCATATTTTTAATGAAAAATAAGTCTGAGGTCTTTCCTCACTTTTCCAGCTTCTTAAATTTGGTTGAAAATAAGTTTTCTACAACAATTAGGAAGTTACAAAGTGATGGGGGTGCGGAATATAAAAATATTTTATTTTATTAGTTGTGTAATCAGAAAGGGATTCACCACCAATTTTCTTGCCCTCACACTCCTCAACAGAATGGACTTGTCAAAAGAAAACATCGTCATATTTCTGAAATGGGTCGAACGTTATTGTTGTCTGCCTAATTGCTTCCTCAATTTTGGGCTGAAGCAATCTCCACAGTGGTCTATCTTATCGATAGACTACCCACCCCAGTGATTAATTGGGCTTCTCCGTTTCAAAAATTATTCAGTGCTAATTCGAATTAATTGGGCTTTTGGGTGTTCATGTTTCCCGTTTTTTGGTGATTATACTATTCATAAATTGCAATCTCGATAACTTCTCTCTGTGTTTATTGGTTATAGTGACAAATATAAAGGATACAGGTGTTTGCATCCATCGACTGGGCATGTTTATTTGTCACGATATGTGACGTTTGACGAGTCTTCCTTTCCTTATGAAATACGTAAGCCTCCCTCTAAACAAACGGACTTTGTGTTTCTGCCCATTATTACCGCTTGCCCAATGCAGGTTGCGTCTCAGTCTCTCACAAGCCCTCATTCTCCCTTGCCGCTTCAAATTACCACAGTATCAGTCCAACCCATGGACTCTGCGGAGTTGCTTCAGCCTTTGCTCACTGCCCAAAATGTCCCCAGCGCTGACACGCATTCCCAAGACCTCCCAAGCGGTGATGTCCTTGATTAGTCCCCTTGTGCATCGCCTCCCTCTGCTCTTGCGCAGACCCCTGCCTCACGGTCTGCTTCAGACCCACTTCCGCTTGCCACTGAAGACGCCAATTTACTGTCGTCTTCCCCTGTAGCTGGCTCTGAATCCCCAAGACATGCTCCACCACTCACCCATGAATCGCCAGCTGAAATCTCCATCAGCACCATCCAAAAAGATCAAAGTCAGGAATTTTCAAACCTAAAACTCGCACTTTCTTCGCTGCACGTTATCCTGTCCCGCAGGCCTTTGTGGCTCTTCTTGGTCCTAATGATGAACCCACATGTGTTACTCAGGCTTCTCGCTACCCTCATTGGCATAAGGGTATGGCAGATGAATTTAATGCGTTATTGAAACAACGCACTTGGGATTTGGTTCCTCGCACCACACAATCAAATATTGTTGGCTGCAAATGGGTTTTCTGTATTAAAAGGAATTCTGATGGGTCTATTAAGCGCTATAAAGTGCGTTTAATGGCAAAAGGTTTTCATCAATAGCTGGGCATTGACTATGCAGAAACTTTTAGTCATGTTATTAACCCACTACCATCTGGATTGTTCTGAGTTTGGTTGTTACTCATGGTTGGTTCATTCACCAACTGGATGTGAAGAATGCTTTTCTTCATGGCTCCCTCATTGAAGAAGTCTTTATGCACCAGCCTCCTGGCTTCGTTGATCCTAGTCGACCTGATCATATATGCAGACTTCGAAAAGCCCTCTATGGCCTCAAGTAGGCACCCAGAGCTTGGTTTCAACGCCTCAGCTCTTTTCTCCTACATTATGGTTTTCTTCATAGCTGGGCTGACAATTCTCTGTTTATTTACAGCCATTGATCTCAGGTTATGTTTATGCTACTTTATGTTGACGACATTGTTCTTACAGGGAATTCTTCCCAGCTTCTTCGGAGCCTCATTGATACATTGGGTCGTGTTTTTGAGCTCACTGATCTTGGGTGTCTCAATTATTTCCTTGGATTGGAGGTTTCTTATCTTCCTTCTAGTTTGCAACTCACTCAGGCGAAGTATACTCTGGATATGCTGCAGAGGCATAATATGATTGAATGTTAGCCCTGTTCTACCCCCGTTGCCGTCATAGCTCAATTACCTGCTACATCTGGTACACCCCTATCTGATGTGACTTCTTGCCGTCAAATTGTTGGCACTTTACAATATCTCACCCTCACTGGCCCAGACAACTCATATGATGTGCAACATGTCTCTCAGTTCATGACTTCCCCACCAATGAACACCTCATTGCTGTTAAGAGGATTCTGCGTTATTTGAAGGGCACAGTGGGTCGTGGTGTTTGTTTCTCCCCTGTCACCCCTTTCGCATTGTTGCTTTCTCCGATGCTGATTGGGTTGGCTGTCCAGACACATGTCGCTCCATCACCGACTTTTGTACGTTCTTAGGCCCAAATCTTGTTTCTTGGATTGCCAAGAAACAACGCACTGTCTCTCGTTCTAGTGCTGAAGCTGAATATCGTGCGTTGGCTGTTACATGTGCTGACACCATTTGGATTCAAGGCCTTCTTCGTGAGTTGTCTTTTCCCCTTCATTCTCCAGTTCTCATTCACTGTGATAACCTGAGTACCACCTAAATGGTTGCCAATCCAGTTTTTCATGCTCGCACCAAGCACATCGCCCTTGACTTTCATTTTGTTCGTGAGTGTGTTGCTGCTGGCTCTCACCGTGTCCTCTTTCTTCCATCTTCTTCTCGGCTTGCCGACACCTTCATTAAGGCTTTTTCGCGTCCACGGTTAATTCTTAATAATATTTTTTTAATTAGTCATGCTTAATTCTTAATAATATTTTTTTAATTAGTGGACAATTACCATATCTGCACCACTTCCCTTTTGTTCTTCTATTAACGATCCATGACCAAACTCGATCACCATGAACGTCAACAACTGAAGTTTCACTGTAATGATGGTTTAGTCCAATTTGGCATTCCCTTCATCTCCAAGTCAAAAGTACCATAAACTTATTGTTTACACCCGAAAAAATTTTGTTTCGGGCCAAAACAAATGACCAGCTGAATTAAATGCCCAAGTCGCAAGGTCCTGCCCAATAGCTCCCACTTAGGCGTGCAGACGTGGAAAACTTGGAGAACATGAAGTCGGTTCTGATGCGCGCAAAGGATAAGAAGGCAAAGGGGATGTTTTTAACAAGCCAAACTGCAACATGAGTCCCGCAGAGGTCCACATGGCAATCCAGATCAGTCCCTCACCGCCTATATTTGGAGAAGAAACCATCTTCTCAAAGGACAACCAATCAACCAATCAAACAAACAAATTGATCAAACTCAATCAATTTCAAACAACTGCAAACCCTCAAAAGTTTCATTGTTCAAAGGCTCGCCTCTTTAGGCAGAACCTGTTTCTTCGATCTCGGATCAAGATTCAGTTCTTTCCTCAACCCCTCTCTCAGTTCTTGAACCAAGAACACAAACCTTTCCTTCATCCCGACTGCTTCCCAAGTTAGTCTTGAAGATCACCGAACACTCACCTCATCCTGATTGACACTCAAATCAGTCTTTGAGGCATCTAGGCACTCAACCTTTGACGTCTCAATGTCTCTCGAATACTTTGCCAACCTATGACATGATTCCGACTGATGTTCATTCAGTTGATGATTTTTAGAAGATTGTGCCTCCCTAAGGCTTGATTGCGAAGGAAATAATTTACTTACAGCACTTGTAATTTACCTTCTGCTTTTCAATACTAACACATTTACTCTTTCAATATTTGTATTTTACTCTCATTTGCAATATAACGGATTACCTTAAGGAGATTTAAGTATTCGGGACATACCAACCAATGTATTTTATAGTTGTTCTTAAGTTATAAAACCATCTATGTGTTTTGGTCCAATACTATCATCGTGACTTGAGGAAACCCGCCTATCTAACTGCTAACTAAATAACAAATTGATAATATGAACACTTTGGAAATCACATGAACTTGGACTAAACTAGAAAGAAAATTTATTAAAGTCCTTGGATACATTAAGAAGAAGACATAGAAAAGAACAGCGCAAGCTATTTACCCACTTGCCTCACAATCACTTGATTAAAAGAAAGGTTCTTGGGCCGCAAACGGAACTCATCTTCGAACTGTCTAATAGCAGTTTCTACTAGTGGCACGCCTACTTTGAAGGCAGCTAAGACCTATTTGCTTCCTGGTCAGCTCATCTAGGGAAGGACCGTGACTCGAAGGCCCCTTAGCCCACATCTTTCAACCCAACTCATCCATACAGTCCACAACTCATTACAAAGAGAAACCCACACGAGCCCGCCCCTTCTCAAACAACTCGGATTTATGCGGAAATCCACCGAAGGCAACCCTCGGCCCGCTGTCGCAACTTTTTGGGCATAACACTTATCTCAAATCCTAAATTTCATTTTCTCTATTCTATTTGATTTAATTTAGGACTCTTCCAGGAAAAAAAAAAGCGACATTTTTCTGTATATAAAAAAGCTTTTGGCTTCTGAAAGTTGGTGGGAGCTTTTGAATTTTCTTGTTGCATATAATCAAGTAAAAGATCATTAAAAGCGATTCTAAAAACATCTTTAACATGATTTACTTTATTAAGGATGGAAGCTTATGACGGGCGTACGTGGAAGAATTGGAATTTCTTTTCACACGCTTTGATTCATCACTTGTTAGTTTTCGAACATGAGATTTAAATGGGCGTTCATCAATAAGAGTTAGAGCATTACTGATATATTTTTTTAGAGAATGAATGTTCAAGGAGCAATACTTCGCATCTAACATAAGGTGGATTTGCTTTTTCTAGCTTCCATTATTGATTATTGAATTCCTATGCAAGTGGGCGTTTATTTTTCAAATATCATATAAAAATCATCTCTGTAAAAAGAAAAAATTAACGAAATTAGAGATAATTAAATCATCTTGTGTATATCAAAACAACCGACGCGTTGACCACATTCAAGATCATAATATAGGAGCGTCATTTTAATTGATACATACAAATAATTAAATGATCTCTAATTTATTTAACTTTAAAAAAAAAAATATTTACACGATGTTTTAAAAAATTAATAATAAATGTAAAAAAAAATTAATAATAAATGTAAAAATTTAATAATCAATAATGAGAAAAATAATCGCATATTGAGTAAGCTGGATGGAATTATCTTTCATGCACGTTCTAACTGCATTTCCATCTTCTTCCACTTTTTAAAAGTGAGGACTGTTTCTTTGAAGACTTTAGAGGATTTCATGCACTAGAGTCAAAAAGTAGGGTGCTGGGAAATCTTGCAGCTTCCTAAATAGACTATACTTTATCAAAAATTAAGCATCCTAATTGATTACAGTAGACAGTTTTCAAGCTCACAGAAATGAGAACTAAAGTAGAAAATATACGTGAAGGTTTCTCGTTATATGAATTTGATTCTTATATTTAAAATTTGTGTTACATGAATTTGATTTTTATAAATGTTATACTAACATGAACTTAATAGCTATTATCCATTTATATATTTCACGAGAATCAAACTCACCATTAATTACCCTCATCATTATCGGGTTCAAAGTTTCCGATATGACCTATCATAGAACGCCTAAGAGAGGCCAATGAAGAGAAAACTTTGCCTAAGATCAGCCTCCTTGTACAGCAGGCGTCCATTCCTTTTTGGCATCTACTTAGTATGTTTTATTTATTTGCTCTCCAATCACCTAATTTCTCTTAAGCTATTTGACTAACTAGCTCATAATCTCATAGTATTCTTTTCGTAACGACTTTTTAACGTAATGTGATTGCCATATTAAAATTGGTGTTGTTTTGTGAATTTAGTCATGTTTTTTTTGTTATTATAACATCTCTTCTAAATAAGGGAGTTTTAGTAGATTGGGGTATCAACTTGAACTCTTGGGCCGAACTCAACCTAGAAGGCAAACAAATCCTAACCCCAAAAACTCTATATTTATCCGACACTAATTGATTTTGAGTTCAATGTTCTAAACGTCATCTAATATGGTTTATTTCTGTATTTGACTCAATGAATCTCGCATCTAATAGGGATTCTTATCATAACGAGTATTAACCTCACTCTTCACGAGAAGAAAGAGTCGAATTAAAATCACCTATTATACAATTGAGAGAAATACCATTGAATTTTAGTAGAACATATAAGAGTGATTAGAATAACAATACTAGTTCCGTACAGATTAAAGCCATGATTTTCAAGTGTGAAGCACTGGTAACAAGTTTGCCTTAAAACTAATCAGAGAATTTGGCATCACCATTAAGAATAGTTTAGGTTGAAAGCAACTTCCTTTATACACAGTTTTTTTAATTGTGCAATATATTGCCAACAAATTACGGAAAACATCGTGTACATTTGTTCTAACCAACTTAGTTATGCCCAAATCGAGAGTTCATATGATTCTTCGAATGAAAAAGTTTGGAAAAGTATAATGCGGACTAAGCAAGCTTAGCCAAGTCAAAGGTATGGGAAAAATATTGAAGAGAAAGTAAAAAGCATCAAAGTTGTTGACATATTGCTTATCTAATGCATCATTGAGACATGTAGGGTGAAGTGAACATGGTTGGAATGGAGAGAAGTTGAGTTTTCAAACAAGTGTTTCCAATTGTAGGAGGTGATAGCAGGATGATGTCACATACTCATAAACACAATGATCCTCCTATAATAAGTGATTAGGTAACCCCATCTCTTTCAGTCTTTCTCTAACGTTGGATTAAGCCACAAGGTTAATCTAACAACCAAAAGGTGACATCCTAGCAAATAAAGAAATATCGGTAAAAGTTGAAACAAGTAAAGAAAGGGACTGAAGAGAGAAAAATAGTGTGGAGGGTAAGAAGTGAAGAAATGAAGATGTATTGGTAACTTCCACACATGAAGTTTAATTCAAGTTACAGAAATAGTTTGAAGTTTTATGAATGGCCGTGACCCACAGAAGGAGATTGACTTTGAAATATTAAAGATGCATACTTTTTGCCAAATTGGGCAAAACAAAACCAGTTTGGAATCAACAAAGCTAGTAGGTGTATGGTCTAATCTAACTAAAAGTTGAATTTCACATGCCCCTTTTTTTCTGAGGAACCGGCTCTTTCAGAAAACTAGATATGACCACAAAATAACAGGGGGTCAAGGTCGGCCAATAGGGCGATGAGGGATAAACTTCACCGCTGAAAGCTTTGGCATTCATTTCCAAAGGTTTAGCCATAAATATAACAAGTTATTATACACATAGAAAAAGAAAGAGAAGAAAAGAAGATTAATTTGTTGACTAATACAGGAAAAAATACAAGCCATAACATATCTAGCTCTAAAAGCCTGCTGTTTTGTTCTTCTAAATATGATATGGGATTTTGTTCTATCAACATATTAGGTATTCTAAAGACCATCTCTCCAATTGTTGTTCAGATAAAACATGACAAAAATTTTGCGGACTGTAAGAAAAGTTTAATATCTCACCATCTGAGAAACAACGAAGATCAAAGTACGAAAATAACTATACATCAAAGTTGAACAGACAGCAGAAACTAATAACCTTAGCAGAAGATATTGGTAAGCCTAAAAGATCACTAAGCATACTTTTGAGTAGCCAATATGCTTACTTGTAACTTCTAAGCCAGTCACTCTTTCTAATGCATTCAAAGTTCACAGAATTTCATGGGAGCAGTATAACCAGATCCAAAATAACGTTAATGTGAAAGCTAAAAGTAATTTCAGAGACTAATAGAACTACAAGAAGAGTACAGAAAAGAAAGTCACTAACAATCACGAGCTTTTGATTTCCTTCCCAGCTAACTTGGGTTCATAAGTTTACAAAAGACTAGTAGTATTTCATAAGTTCATTTGCATAAGGAATAACATATTTCTCAGTAAACTTCGGCTCATAAGTTCACTACAGACTAGTAGTATTTCATAAGTTCATTTACATAAGGAATAACAAATTTCTCAGTAAACTTGGGTTCAGAGTACTTACACATTGTGGTCAAATTTGGTGTTTTTGCAAGTAGATTTTTCTTTTCGAGGATCTCTATAACTTTAAGTCGTGGTTTCAGCCTGTGCTCAACGCTTAAACTAAGCAATTCTTGGTAATTAACTAAAAATGAGATATCAAACTTGACAGCGCTGAGCAGTAGCTCAGTTACCTGCTTGACCTTCTTCTCAGATTTGCAAAACACCTGGAGATGCCTTTTAAACACTGCCAAAATATCATTATCGGAAAGCCCCAAACTCTGAAAAATCTTCACTTTCAGTTCCCAGGTCTCCAAATTCATCGAACCCAGGACCCGAACAGCGGATAGAAACGTCTTGGACTTCCTATCAAAACCCATTTCATCAGCCCTTTTAGCAGAATCCACAATACTCTCCTGCTTGCGCAGAAAAATCTCGGAAAATTTGAAATGTATTTGACAATCTGCTGGAATTTTATACCAGTACTCTTCAAAAACTCAATATTGGGCACCAATGTATTCTCCAAATCATATGCCAGATACCTCCCAGACAACTTTAAAACCTTAAGAACACCTGCATTGGAGCCCAGAATCCTCTGCAAGACCAAAATATTAGGAGCAAGCGGATTACTGACACTTCTCCGTAGAATTCAGGGGTCAGAGGCTATAACATCGGCAATGTCGGAGTCTAAAAATCCAAAGTCTTGGAAAATCTTAATCTTGGGTTTGATGGCATTGCCAAGGTTGGCACGAAGAATCCTTGAGACACTTTTAACCACTTCTTCGAGCTGGGTTTGGGAGAAACCGCTTTCCTTGAGAAATGAAAGCACTGAATCGGCCTCTGAGGGTTTCGTAAGATGAGAAACTGTTAATGAGGCTTTCAAAGCAGCTTCTGCGGAAAACTTGTGCTGGTTGATTAAGTAGTCGGCTACAGCAACTTTGGGTTTGGAGGAAGTGTAATACAAGAGTGAGACAGATTGATGGAGAGGAGGTCTGTAAAGCTGGACTGAGTTCCTTACAGAGAGTGAGAGTGAGATTAGTCTTTTGTTCATATGGGTTATCATATTTTTCAGGGTCTTGTTGAGCTTTTAGCAGTGATTTCTACATCAAAAAAAAATTCAGAGAAATTGGGGCTTGAAATATAAACTTGCCTTTCATTCGTAAGAATTGTAGGACTCAGAATGCAAAATCAACAACTTGCTGATGGTGATGGGAAGCATTCTGATGGGGAAATTAGATGCCCAAATCCCAGCTTGAAAAACCCAAACGAATCCCTAATATCCAATCTGCCAAATCAAAAGAAACCGGTCAGAATTGAATTTGGATTGAATCCATTAATGGATTGCAACTTTTTTTTTTTGCTCACCAGTTGAATTTGGATTGAATCCATTAATGGATTGCAACTTTTTTTTTTTGCTCACCAGTTGTTCGACACAATGCCTCCCTGGGTAGCTTCTTGTGTCTGCAATTTTGAAGTTTTGTGAAATTTGGGTTTTGTTCCCGTGCCCAAAATATCTTGAGCCTGTCACCGAAAAACTAACTTGAACTTGACAAAAGCAGCCCAATTTATACCTTACTTGAGCTGGCTATGGGCTTTGCATCATGACCCGCGTCCAAAAAATAGTTATTTAGTTTCATGTTCAAAATTCGTCCTTTATTTCAACTAAAAAAAATTGTAAAATTCAACATATAAGTACAATAAAAATTCAAAGTTGTAAAATTGATTGAACATATAAGTATAATACAAATTCATTGAGTCATCTCACAAAGACAAAGAAAATGCCTTTTCCTGAGGAAATATAGGAAAGCACATATATTCTTAGGTAGCCAAAGCCGACCGACCATGAGCTAGCAATTCACCACATGTCACCATACGTAGTGGCTTGGAAAAATGCAGGTTGTAACGAGTTGAGAGGAATTGATGAGAAACTTGTTTCATTGATGGACGACATTGCGGATTGCAATCGAAGCATGCAAATGATGTCCTCATAAGAGAGACCACTTCTCCAACAACTTGATGTGTAGGATGGGAAATGCGTTGGTCCAAAACATCCACAATTGCCCTAGAATGATCAACTGGTGAAGCAGAAGATGATGACGCCGACGATCCTAAAGAAAAATACGAGAGAAGATCTCTCGGATGTCTTCTTATAATTACTTCCATTGTTATGACTCCGAAGTTATAAACATTGTATTTCTCATTTACTTCCATTGGATAAGCAAGCTCTGCACATAGAATAACTCAGTGTGATTAATTGTTTACTGTTCAATGAATGTTAAATAAAACATTTATTGTATAACTTTAGATATTACCAGGTGCCATATATCCCAATGTGCCTGCAAGGGCAATCCAAGGGCAGGTGCCATATATCCCAATTTACCATAATTTTAGTAATCATTCATATACTTTAATATTAATGTCCCCCGTTCCTAAACTTAATCCTAATATTTCCGTTAGTCCCTCCGTCTATTTATCAAATGAATGCCGTTAAATATGAGAAGCAAAAACAACGTAACTAAAACTTTGTGATGCTAAAATAAACAGCTGAAAACACAACATATAAGGCAATAAGAAGTTAAAGATGCAATGGTTATTGCTTAATGTTATTTAGCTTCCAAATTCTTGTATATATGTATTTATTTGTAGATCAATTCACAAGTCTTCGTGACTCGGACTCCAAAAGTGTTGGTGGGAACTTTTGAATTTTCTTGTTGCTTTTAATCAAGTACAAGACCATTAAAAGTGATTCTAAAAACATCTTTATACATGATTCACTTTATTACGGTGGGAAACTTATGATGGAGCGTGGAAAAATCAGAATTTCTGTTCACACGCTTTGATTCATCACTTATTAGTTGTCGAACATAAAATTTGAATTGGCGTTTATCAATAGGAATTAGAACATTACTGATTATTTTTTGAATGAATGTTCGATCAAGGAGCAATACTTCGCATCTAACATTCTAACATAAGAAGGATTTGCTTTTTCTAACTTCCATTGTTAATTATCGAATTTTTCCTATACAAGTGGAAGTTTATTTTATAAACACCATGTAAAAATCATCTCTGTAAAAAAATCAACGAAATTAGAGATCATTTGATCATCTTATATATATCAAAACAATCGACGCATTCAAGAACATAATATAAGAGCGTTAATTTAATTGATACATGTAAGAATTTGAGTATTGATTGAATATTCGTGTAGCCTGCCTTTCTTAATGCACAAGTTAATAGAATCCTTTTAGCTTAAAGTTAAGATATAAAAGCTTCCTAATTCAGATATATTTAAGTAAGAATATCGATATAATAGTAATGATAATGTTGTCTTGTTGCATAAGGAAAACGATCCCTTAATAGGTAGGACTTATTATACAGAGCACTATATAAGTTTGGTCAATGCGCTCACAATAACCATGCCTTCATTACGTGCTTAGTCATATTGAGAGCAAAAAAAGTTTTTGGTTATTGATAGAGATGAGAAGACAAGCTTGTGGATTTGCAGCATCATATCTTCATCAGGTATGCATCTTTTATTCATCATAACTTAAATTTAGTGTTTCTTCAAGTTTTCTGTGATTCGTAAGTGGAGTTGTTGTTATGTGTTGGATTACTTCATAATTATTTTAACAATACATACAAATGATTAAATGATTTCCAATTTATTTAATTTTTTTGTAGAGATAATCTTTCCATAATATTTAAAAAAATCAGTAATGAATGTAGAAATTCAACAATCAATAATGAGAAAAATAAGCACATACATAGTAAGCTGGATATGCAATTATCTTTCATGTTCTAACTGCATTTCCATCTTCTTCCACTTTTGAAAGTGAGGACTGTTTCTTTGAAGATTTTGGAGGATTTCATACACTAGAGTCAAACAGTAAGGTGCTGGGAAATCTTGCAGCATCCTAAATATACTATACTTGATCATAAATTAAGCATCATAATTGATTACAGTAGGCAATTTTGAAGGAATTGGGTATTCGAATGATCTTTCAAGCTCACAGAAATGAGAACTTTCGCTATATGAATTTGATCCTTATATTTAAGAATGGAGCTACATGAGTTTAATTCTTATAAATGTTATATATATACTTTTTTTTTTGATAGCCTAGGATTTAATCCCTAGGGCCAACTATGAATGTCTCATTCCATAGTGAACAGGTTAAGTCAAGACTTAGCGCGAGTAACCAGGTTAAGTCAATACTTAACGCGAGTGACCAGGTTAAGTCAAGACTTAGCGCAATGGAAAAGGATCGAAAGCTAGACCAGTGGTTGATTGGCATAGTCTCAGTCGTCCCTCCACCACCCCGCTTATGCCTTGGGGGTTAATGGTGCTACATGAGTTTGATTCTTATAAATCTTATAAATATTATATTAACGTGAACTTAATAGCTATTATTCATTAATATATTTCACGAGAATCAAATTCACCAGACTCATTAATTACTCCCACTATTATCGGATTCAAAGTTTCTGATATGAGCTATCATGGAAGGCCTAAGAGAGGCCAATGAAGAGAAAACTTTGCCTAAGAGCCTCCTTGTACAACAGGCATCCATTCCAGCTTTTTGGCATCTAATTAGTCTGTTTTATTTGTTTGCTTTCCAATCACCTAATTTCACGTAAGCTATTTGACTACATAGTTCTTATATCTCATAATATTTTTTTCGTGACCACTTTTTAACTAAATTTAAATATTATTCGATAGTTAGTATTCACCAAAAAATAAAGAGAGAATTAAAATTATGTGAATTATTATATTGCAACTTAATTATAATCAGTTATAAAACATTAAAATTGGCGTTATTTTGTGAATTTAGTAATGTTTTTTGTTATTATAACATATCTTTATAGGGGAGTTTTTGTAGATTGATCTTTCGGCTTGAACTCTTGGGCCGAACTCAACCCAGATGGCAAACAAATCCTGACAAACCCGCATCAACCAGAATACAAACTGAACTCGAATTGTGAAAGATGGTTTAGGGTTGAGTTGACCTAATGCGATAGCGCATTGTTCCCTCGTTAATCGTTATGCATTATTCAATGATATTTGTACGAAATGTTGTTCCCATATAACATCAGCAACTAGAAAGTACAAGGTGAAACAAATACAGAAAGAATGTACAGAGGATATAAAAGGAAACAAACATACACTTTAATCTTTAACATTTACCATTTTATCCTTTTATCATCAGTATAATACAAATTTCTCGATTGGACGCATTATATCTAATAATATTATAATCTAACTGTTTATTCTGTACGTAGTTATTTCTTTAAAGATCATTCTTACAAAAATTTATCCAAACTGGTAATCGTTAGACTATCCAATATTATAGCCAAATATTCAGATGAACATAGTCCGCCTGATAATACAATAAATATTCATGCATGCTAATAGCTGGATGACTAAACAATTTCTGATTTTGATAAATTTATATAGGGATGATCTTTGAAGAAGGAACTCCAAAATAAATAGTTATATTGTAATATTATTTGGTTTATCTGGCACTATTTCACGAGCAGCTTACCCACTCACATTCTTTGTTTGAGTCTTTAGTTTGTCTGCTTATGAGGTACTCAACCATGGTGGCAGTGGTGGATCTATTGCCCCCCTTGCCCCTCAACCTCTCAATTCCTCCCTTAAGATATGTATCTTGACCCCTAAAGCCTTGAATTCATGCTCTCCATTCATCTGTGGGTTTTTTTTTTTTGTGGGTTTGAAGCTTCTGGTTTGCAGCAAGGGTGTTTCCGTTTACTCCAAATATATATATATATTTTAAATCTTACCCAAAATGGCGTCGTTTTGAGTCAATGCATTTAAAAAAAGAAGAAGACAATGTTACAGTAAAATAAAGCCAAATTCAAGTCCCAACACAGCAACACTGCCTTTACCAACTTCGAAGGGAGCCCATGGGCCACGGGTTCAAAGTTTCTCCTCAAGAGCCAATAGGAAGGAGGCTTAGGGTTCCATTCCCATCTCTCAATCACAGATTCTTCACAGAGAGCCAAATTAAATTCCAATTCCAAATTTGATTGCCCAATTATTTAGCAATATTCCCACCATCACCTAACAAGCCAAGTAGCCAACAATAGTATCTAAATTCCTCCTTCAAGCTTTTGACAATTCCAAGTAAGTTTCAATTCAAATTCTTTTTAAATTCTTAATTTTTTTACATTAATTTTTTAGAAATTTGTTGAAGTTGTGTTATGAATAATTCTTACAGGCTTTTGTTTTGAATTTACTCATATGAATTTATTTTTATATGCAAGGATATGAATTTTTGTTTGAACAATTTATATCAGTTTTGTTAATGAAAAATCAATATTGATTTTTATTTCAATTGATATGAATCATATTTAGGTTATTGGATATGGTGTATCAATTTATAATTAGTATATTTTGTTGATTGATATAAGTTTTAAATTGGTTATATTGTATTTCTATGACTATGGGAGGTTTAAATTTGTTAGTATGACTATGATTTTTTTAATGATCAATTATTCCTAATATAATTAGGATATTTTGTGTTAATCTTACATCTATGGAATGATATTTTAAGAGGAAGTATTCAGACCATACTTCAAATAATTCCGGTAGTTCAAGTTCAAAACAAAATGATGTGTGACACTCTTTTTCCTTAGTCAGGTTGAAATCCCCAGCAATGTTTTAACGGTGCTACTTTATGCATATTTTGTAATGTATCTTCTTACATCAATGAGAATTACGCATTTCTTTCAAAAAAAAAATTTGCAGGTATTATTTTTGTTTAACAAATTTAGAAGCTCTTATATGTTGACCCTCTCCGAATATTTTCTTGGATCCGCCACTGCATGATGACAATGGTCTTGCAGTGGGGATGCGATTGGTGTGTTGTGGGAGTGATGATTATGATATTTCGTTAAATCAAGGGTTTCATGTCTTTTTCTACTTGAACTTTTCTTGTATTTAGATTGCGCTTTATTTTATTTTTGTATTCTTATTTTTGGCCCTTGTACTTTGCTTCATTTATTTTGAACTACATTTTTTATTATGTTCTGTGCTTCTTACAACTTTTTCATTATTAATGGATGGTGTTACTTGCACATGATAACAAAAACGGTCTATGAAAATTTATTTAATTATAGTGTGATGAACATTATTTATAATTATTCTACTATTTGATCTCTTTTCCTACCACTATAAATAACAAATTCACCACAAGTGAGTCTTTCCAGCATCTTATTCTTTCACCCCTTTTGTTAATTTTCTAGATTGTAAGATGGTTGGCTTAAGACTTTTCAGTTTTTTTTTAATGATAAAAGTGAGCATGACTAGAAAAACTCAACAAATTAATCATGCTTAATTCTTAATTACTTTCTTTTAATAAGTGGACAATTACCATCTCCCACAACTTCCCTTTTGTTCTTCTATTAATGATCCATGACCAAACTCGATCATCATGAACGTCAACAACTGAAGATGGGTTTATACGATCCCTCTGGTAGCTTCTAAAGCTCTCCAGTTTGATTGCGTGATTTTGGGTTGCCCCCATGACTTCTAGCTTCAGTTTTGCTGTTTTCTGCATAAAAGAAAATAATAAAAAAAAAAAAAACCAAGACAGGGATTTCCAATCTATACCGAACGAGGCTTTCGTTTGGCATGTGTTGGCAGACTAGGAAACGATGTCCGTACATCATGAAACCAGCCAAATCCAATTTATCACTGTTTGAGAAGAAAACATGCAAGCATTAATGTTCAGAAATCGACGACGTCGAAGACTATAACTGAACATTCATTAATTCCCGTCATGAGTGTAAACCTCTTGTGTCAGACTGTTAAAAATTGAATATGTAGAAACATTTCATGCATGTGTTCAACGCGCGTGACTAATTACAATAAGAAACAAAATCAAAATAGAATGAAATCTCTTTAATTTTTTTTGTTATTTTTTTTAGAGGGAGTGATTTCCTCACCAACTCTTATTTTCTCCTTATACACTCGTTCATCTTTTCTAACCCCTCAAGTACATCAAAACAGAAGATCAACGACCGGAAACAAATTGAGGAGTGAGCACAACAAAAAAAGAAGGGTATACATGAAAATCACTTCCCTTTTTCTTACTTCTTTATTACAAGTAGAAACATTTCCAAGTACAATGAACCCTAATTCAAGCATGAGCTAGCCATATGCTCGAGACGCATGAAATTAAAATATCACAATGAGTAAATTTTAACAAGGGGGCTCACGATTGATTGACAGAAAGCAATTCAGCATATGTTATCATACGTAATGGCTTGGTCAAATGCAGGCTGTGATGAATTGAGAGGATTTGATGAGAAACTTGTTTCATTGTTGGACGACATTGCGGATTGCAATCCAAGCATACAAATGATGTCTTCATAAGAGATACCACTTCTCCAGAAACTTGATGTGTGGGAGGGGAAATGTGTTTGTTCAAAACATCCACAATTGCCATGGAATGATCAATTGGTAAAGCAGAAGATGATGACGCGCGCCGACGATCCTAAAGAAAAATACGAGAGGAGATCTCCCATATGTCTTCTCATAATCACTTCCGTTATTACCACTCTGAAGCTATAAACATCGTATTTCTCATTCACTTCCATTGTATAAGCAAACTCTGCACATAAAAAAACTCAGCGTGATTAATTGTTTATTGTTCAGTGAATGTTAAAAAAATATTTATTGTATAACTTAAGATATTACCAGGTGGCATATATCCATATGTGCCTGCAAGGGTAGTCCAATTGGCGGAGTCCGGATTCAAAAACTTGGCAGTGCCAAAGTTTGAAACAGACGCCTCATTTTCGCAATACAAAAAAATATTCTTTGTTGATATGTCTCGATGTACAATTAGTGGTATGCAATCGTGGTGTATGTAACACAAAGCATGAGCTACGCCTTTGACAATATTTACCCCTCTACTCCACCCCTACTCTTTAGCTTTTTCATCTTAAATTTGCACAACATTTCGGCTAAGCGACCTTTTTCAAGAAACTCATACACCAAAAATGAGTGTCATTGATGCAAACAGAAACCATAAAGCTTCACAATGTTCATGTGTCGTATCTCAGTGAGTGCCTTTATTTCATTTAAGAACTCCTTTTGAATATTCTTTTCATCACCATCCCACTGCAGATTGAACTTCTTCACAGCCACTGTGTTGGAAGATGACAAAATTGCTTTGTAGACGCTTCCATGGTCCCCCATTCCCCCCATTCCCAATGCAATATTTGGGATCAAAATCTTTGGTTTCCCTTATGATCTCCTCATGCATCATGTTCCCATCAAAATGTAATATCGAAAATGAAATTTGTTCATGCATGTTACCATTTTCTAGATGGTGATGATGCTTCTTTCTTCTTTTTAATACAAAGACAAATGTAAAAAAAAGCAGATAGAAGAATGAGTGCTGCAAGGGAAAATATGGTTCCAAATACCCGATTGTGTTCTATTTTTGAGTCATGTTTGTTGCAGGGTTGCAAAGTTACAACATTGCCACACAATCCTTTGTTTCCTTGTAATGCATCAAGTGGAGCTTCTTGAAATGCACTGTTGTTGGGAAGTGGACCTTCCAAGTCTTTGTAAAATATGTTAAAATACAACAAGCCGTGCATGTCTTGGAAACTTTTGGTATGAAACCTGAAAGATTGTTGTGGGAAAGATTGAGCGTCACTAAACTCCCCATACCTGTTATTTCTTATGGTATGCTTCCTTGCAGTGAGTTATAACTTAAATCCAATTCAGTCAATTGAACTAGCTTCCCCAATTGGAATGGACTATCTTGACTGAACTTGTTCTTGCCCAAATTCAGATGGTGTAATTTGACAAAAGCACCTAGATTTCTCGGAATTGAGTCATTGAATTTGTTTGTTGACAAGTCGAGATATTCAAGATTGGTCAGTAATCCAAATTCCGACGGCATATAACCCGAAAGTTGATTTCCATTCAACCTCAGCTTCAACAAAGAGGTCAGTCTCCCAAATTCCCTTGGGATCACCGCAACTAAATAATTTGAAGAAATAAGATCGAGGTGATGAATTTGGGTTGAATTTCCCATCTCAATTGGTATGCTACCAGTAATGTTGTTTCCCGCAATTAGTAGGGTTTCTAATTGTGGGCATTGCCCCTAGTTTTTTGAGATCTCACCATAAAATTTATTGTGGCTTACATATATAAAATAAAGATATGGACAAACACCAAAGTCTTGAGATATATTGTTGGTCAATTGGTTCCCATTAAGACGGATTCTTCGTAAGCTTGTGCAAGTTTTCAGGCTTTTAGGGATTGGACCTATGAAATGGTTGTTTTGTGCTGTAAAGCTTGTGAGTTGACCACCGTGACAAATATTTTGCGGCAAATAACCAGAAAACTGGTTTCTATCCAGTTGCAGCTTAATCAGCTTCTTAAGGTTGTCTATCTCTTTCGGAATTGAACCAGAGAGTTGATTGTCAAATCACATTAAGTAGGAAAGAGATTTCAGGTTTCCTAACTCCTTTGGAATAGAACCAGAGAGTTGATTTTCAAACAAGTGTAGTAACTTTAGTTTTTTTAAGTTTCCAAAGTTTTGGGGGATGTGACCTGTTAAATTGTTATCGGACAAATCCAGCTCTACTAGATATTCCATTTTTCCTATCTCCTGAGGAATAGTGCCAAAAAGATTATTCGTATAGAGACAGAGAACGGTAAGGTGTGTCAGATTAGCTAGTGATGTTGGGATTGAACCATTGAGTTGGTTTTCATACAAATCTAACTTCCTAAGAGATTCCAATTTCCCTACATCTTCAGGAATGGTGCTAGAAAGATTATTTGTATGGAGATCGAGCTTGGTAAGGTTTGTCAGATCAAATAGTGATGTTGGGATTGAGCCAGTGAGGTGATTGTCACACAAAGCTAGTTCCAAAAGACATTGCAAGTTCCCCATCTCTTTAGGAATAGTACTAGAAAGATTATTATGAAAGAGATGGAGAATGGTCAGATTTTTCGTAAGACCAATTTGTTGTGGGATTTTCCCAGACAAGCGATTTGTAGACAGATCAAGATAAATGAGCTTTGAGAGGTAATGGATTTGAGGTGGAATGCCATGGAAGAGTTTATTGTAGCTGAGATCAAGATATTCAAGATTAGGGAAGGACAAGAAAGAGAGTTCATGCAATGTACCTTGTATACCACAATTAGTAAGGTTTATCCGAACCACACTTCCATAGGCGTCGCATGGAATACCAGTCCAAATGCATGGAGTCGCATTATTTGTTTCGGATTGATGGGAAGGTAAGTCTATGAGGTGAGATTTTGGACATTTAGAAAGGTGGCTTTCCAATTAAGAAGAGCCTCTGCTTCTGTTTTGGCAGTAGAGATGGAAGAAATATTAGAAGCAAAAGCAACGTAATTAAAACTTTGTGGTGATGAAAGAAACAGCTGAAAACACAACAACATAAGGCAATAAGAAGTTAAAGATGCCATGGTGTTATTTAGCTTCCAAAGTCTTATATATATATATATATATATATATATATATATATATATATATATATATATCAATAAATGTATATATTTGTAGATCAATTCACAAGTCTTCACGAGTCTTCGTGGCTCGATCGGACTCCAAAAATGTTGGTGGCCGGAACTTTTGAATTTTCTTGTTGCATATAATCAAGTACACGATCTATATTGTTGATTATCGAATTTTTCTTATGCAAGTGGACGTTTATTTTATAAAACATCATGTAAAAATTATCACTGTAAAAAAAATCAACGAAATTAAAGATCATTTTATCATTGTGTATATAACAAAACACTTGATGCATTCAAGATTATAATATAGGAGCGTTGATATATGGATTGATTGCACAATTTTAGTACCTCTTTATCTATTTATTTGCTAAGTTTTTGAATTAAATTGTTGGTCTAATGGATTTTGTGAGAGTTTTAAAGGAATTATAATTTTAGAAAGGTTGAGTTAAAAGGAAATCAAAACCGGCTAACCTTATATCCTTGGACCATTAGTCATTCTTGCCGCCCACTTTGAGAAAGAATCCTTTTCCTTGGAAGTAAAGTCAACATAATCCTTGGAGAGTAAATGATTTTGGGGAATAATTACCTATTTTGTTGGGGAAGTGAATGGCTTGCATTAAAGAAGCCAATTCAAGTAGGAAAGTGGTGGCTGCGTTGAAGGATTTCTTTTGGGAGTGTGGCTGCGTGAAGGCAGCAGAGAAGAAAACAAAAAAGGCAGAAAATCAAAAGAAGCACAGCAGTCCTTCAACGTGCAGAAATCCATTCACCACCGCCAATCACAATTCAATCCACCACCGAATTCCGAAGAGGAGAACAAGGAGCTTGTGTTAGTCCGATATTTTCTATCAAAGAATTGGGTGTATTCTATACCTTCTATCAATTAAACCTATGTGTATCCAATTTATAATTATGAACTAATTTTTTTATACTAAGGCTACGATGTAGCCTAGCTATGATTATTTGAATCTCTTGTTATTTGTTAATTTCAATTCATCTATGTTTGCTGAGTATTTATTTATTATTCTTAAAGCTTTCAATTATTTGATCACTAATTGATTGTTTAGAAGGATTAAGTTGAAATTGGAAGGAGATACTTAATAGATAGCTTTTTGTAACAAATATCATAAATTTCATATCTGACTCGGAAGATTAGGATATGGTTTGTGTAGTCTTTATTGCTTGTCCATAGAGGTTAAGGGTTTTTAGCTTTCTAAATCTATAACTAGGAATAGAATGGGTTGTTAGTTAAAAGCACAACTAGTATAATTCGGAAGGGAGTATTGGATATATAATGGAAAGCGACTTTCAACATGCTAGGTGATTGAAGTTAACAGATTGGGAGGATTCAGGTAGGATTAGCTAGGTGAAATCGGTGTCCTAGTGTCTTAATCAACTTGTTTTCACAAAAATCTGCCATTGTTCTATTTATTTTAGTTAATTTACTTCTTGTTTAATTTCCATTATCACATTTCACTCAACTTCACCTATGTTTTAAAGAGTCATGTTAGTTTAATAGGTTAGACTGGTCTTCGAGGGAACGATACTCTATTTATCATTTTATTATTCGGGACGACATATTGTGCGCTTGCAAATTTCCGTGTCAATCATCAATTTAATTGATACATACAATTTGTTTAATTTTTTTTGTAGAGATAATTTTTGCATAATGTTCTAACTGCATCTTCAATTCAATAATCAATAATGAGAAAAATAAGCACATATATATACAGAGTAAGCTGGATGCAAATATCTTTCATTTTCTAACCGCATTTCCATCTTCTTCGACTTTTGAAAGTGAGGAGGACTGTTCCTTTGAAGATTTTAGAGGATTTCACACACTAGAGTCAAATAGTATAGGGTGCTGGGAAATCTTGCAGCATCCTAAATAGACTATACTTTATCATAAAATTAAGCATCCTAATTGATTAAAATAGACAATTTTGAAGGAATGTGGTCTTAGAAGGATCTTTCATGCTCACAGAAATGAGAACAAAAGTATAAAATATACGTGACAGCTTTTCGCTACATGAATTTGATTCTTATATTTAAGAATTGCGTTACATAAGTTTAATTCTTATAAATGTTATATTAACGTGAACTTAATACCTATTATTCACTATTAATTTCACAAGAATCAAATTCATGAGATGAGTCTAACTATTATCAGGTTCAAAGTTTCCGAGACCTATCATGGAAGGCCTAAGAGAGGCCAATGAAGAGAAAACTTTGCCTAAGAGCCTCCTTGTACAGCAGCTTATCTAGCACTATTGCACAAGCAGCTTACCCACTCACATTCACCGTTAATTTGGTCTTTAGTTTGTCTGTTTATAAGGTACTCACCCATGGTGGCAATGGTTTTGCAGTGGTGATGCAACTGGTGTGTTGTGGGGGTGAAGATTGTGATATTTCGCTAAATCAAAGGTTTCTTATCTTTTTCTATTTTGAACTTTTCTTGTACTTAGATTGCGCTTTATTTTATTTATGTATTTTTACTTTTAGCCCTTTTAGTTTGCTTAATTTATTTTTAACTGCATTTTTTATTATGTTTTCTACATCTTACAACTTTTTCATTATTGATGGATAGTGGGATATGCACATGAAAATAAAAACGGTCTCTGAAAATTTATTTAATTAGAGTGTGACGAGTATTATCTATAATTATTCTACTATATATGACTCTTCAATCTCTTTTCCGGCCATTATATATAACAAATCCACCACAAATGAGTCTTTTCCAACATCTTCTTTCACTCCTTTTGTTAATTTCGAGATTGTAAGATGGTTTGGCTAAGACTTTGCAGTTTTTATTGAATGAATAAAAGTGATGACTAGAAAAACTCGACAAATTAATCATGCTTACTTCTTAATTAATTACTTTCTTTTAATTAGTGGACAATTACCATCTGCCACCACTTCCCTTTTGTTCTTCTATTAATGATCCATGACCAAACTCGATCATCATGAACGTCAACAACTGAAGCTTTCACAGTAATGATGGTTTAGTCCAATTTGGTATTTGAAATGAATCCAAATCCTTGTACTCTAGAATTTGAAATGAATCCAAATCCTTGTACTCTAGAATTTGAAATGAATCCAAATCCTTGTACTCTAGAATTTGAAATGAATCCAAATCCTTGTACTCAAGTGGACCCTAAGAATCTTAGCTCAATCATGCAATACTTCAGCAGCTTAGGTACTTATGACGAGAATTAATAAAATTTCAGCTTAGGTCTTGGATGTGGTCGATTTCAGTTGTTGACGTTCATGATGATCAAGGGAATACCAAATTGGACTAAACCATGTTGGTGGATAAGCTGCTCACTTGGCAGCTAACTTGGCATTTACTAGTGCTAGGTGGTAGGTACACCGAGTTGTAGGAGTGAGAGAAAACGATTAAGAAAGTGTGTGAGCTGTTTTGTGTGCATAACAAGGATATTGAGGTGGATGACATCATAGTGTCATCATCTCTCTAACCGTCTCACAAGAGAAGTGTGTGTGTGTGTATGTGTGTGCAATCTCTCAATTGTAAGCACAATTCAATCATAATTAAAATTTAAGAGGATCAGTCATATCTGACCTCTACACACGGCAAACAAAATCGACTCAAGCAAATACACAAACACCTAAAGTGTATGAATTAACACCGAGTTCATCATTCAAATCCATTCATAATCATCATCCAAAATCCAGAATCTGTAGTTTTACAGAAGAAGAAGAATCCCTAATCTAAACCTAATCCATTTGAGTTTGGCTAGGAGTCTAGATTTGGAAATTGTACCTAAATTGCGATTTTCTGGTTCTTAAAATCAGAACCGCTTTCTTCGATTGTCCAAGCTCCACGAGCTGCGATTCCTCTCCGATTCATCTCTGATATGCCAACATGGTATCAGAGCCCTAAGATCATAATATGGGGCGTCTGACTATGGCGGAAGTTGAGCAGGAGCTGATGTTGCTTCTAGGCCAAGTCTAACATGGTAGGTGCTGGTGGAAGTGACCTGAGAATACCAGTGTTCATAGGAGTAAATTATGACTTATGGAACATCAAGATGAGGACAGTATTGAAGGCAAATGACATGTGGATGATCGTGGATCAAGGCTTACCTGAGCCTGAGTACGATAGCAATGATGAGGAGATTGCAACAGCACAAACACGAGTTGATCATATCAAGAATGCCAAGGCACTAAATCTGATACAGAACGCTGTGACTGAGGACATTTTTCCAAGGATCTCAAATGAGGAGATTGCTAAGAGTGCCTCGGACATCTTGAGACAAGAATACAGAAAGGATCCTAAGGTGAGAGCAGTTAAATTGCAATCTCTTAGGAGAGATTTTGAATATACAAGAATGAAAAATGATGAAACATTCTCTACATACATGTCTAGATTATTTGGTGTTGTTAATCAGATGAAAACGTATGCTGAAGAGATTACAGAAAGAAGATTAGAACAGAAAATTCTAATAAGTCTAACCAAAACATATGATTCCATGGTGTCAATACTTGAGGAAACTAAAGATCTAGAAAATATCAATGTTCAAAGTATTATTGCGTCAATCAGGGCATTTGATCAATGTTTGGAAATGCATATTAAGGGTGATGTTGAGAAGGCATTCTCAAGTATGAGTGTACACAACAAGTCACAATCCAATCCTAATCAGGGCAAATTCAAAAAGCAGTTCAAATGAGGTAATAAGGGCTAGAATAACAACAAGTTCAAAGGTAACACTAAGTTTGACAACAAGTCCTCAGGAAATCAGAAAGGTGAAAGCAGTGGTTCTAAGGATGCTTGCAAGATTTGTGACAAGTTACATTATGGTGAATGTTGGTTCAAAGGCAAGGTGAAGTGTCACAAGTGTTCTAAGTTTGGCCACATTGCCAAGGATTGTATTGTTAACAATTTGCTAATCTAGCACAGCATGTTGATGTTAGTGGAAGGAAGCATGTTCTATGCTTGCCATTCAGCCTCAATTGACAAGGATGTGGGTGTGTGGTACTTGGACAGTGGATGCAACAATCATATGACAAGACATGAGTCCTTACTGGTCAACATTGACAGAAGTCTAAATGTGAAAGTGAAGATGGGCACTGGTAATTTGGTTCAAGCTGCTGGAAAAGGATCACCTGTGGTTCATACTAAGCAAGATGACAAGTATATCAAAGATGCAATGCTTGTACCTGGCCTACATGAAAATCTACTTAGTGTGGGACAAATGATGGAGTATGGCTATTACCTAGTGTTTGGAGATCACATTGTTGATGTCTATGAGGACAAGGATATGAAACACAGGGTTGCAAACGTTCCTATGACAGGGAGTAGATGTTTTCCACTATCACTGGATTATGTCAATCCAGTAGCTAGAAAAGTTGAAATCAAGGAGAGTTCAGAGCTGTGGCACAAGAGATTTGGCCATCTGAACTACACAAGCCTAAAGATGCTAAGATAGAAGGACATGGTGATTGGTTTGCCTAGCCTAGAAGGTGAGAAGGAAGTATGTGAAGGGTGCATTGCAGGAAAGCACCATGTGAATCCTTTTGACACAGAAGAAGCCTGGAGAGCATCAACACCACTTGAACTCATACACTCATATGTGTGTGGTCCAATACAAACAGAGACAATGGGAGGTATCAAGTATTTCCTTACCTTCATTGATGATCATACGAGGATGTGCTGGTTGTATTTTCTAAGGCATAAATCAGGGGTGCTGAATGTGTTCAAGAAGTTCAAGGCTATGGTTGAACTACAGAGTGGTTTCAAAGTGAAAAAGTTGAGAAGTGACAGAGGTGGGGAGTATACCTCAGGTGATTTTCAAAGATTTTGTGAGGATTGTGGAATTGAGAGACAACTAATTGTTGCCTACTTACTACAACAAAATGGAGTTGCTGAGAGAAAGAACATAACCATTGTAGAAATGGCAAAGTCCATGATGCATGAGAAACAATTACCTTATGAGTTCTGGGGAGAAACAGTTAACACTGCTGTGTATATTCTGAATAGGTGTCCTACCAAGGTTGTGCAAGATAAGACTCCATTTGAGAAGTTCTCTGGAAGAAGACCATGAGTGTCTCATCTAAAGGTGTTTGGTTCCATATGCTATATGCATGTTCCAACTCAGAAAAGACATAAACTAGATGTGTCTAGTCAAAGGCATACTTGTGGGTTATGGCAGCTGTGAGAAGGGTTATAGGATTTACAGTTTGGAAACCAAGAAGGTTATGGTGTCTAGAAGTGTGGTATTCAATGAGAATGTGCTGGGATTGGAAAGGAGACACTGAGATTTACAGTTCCATTCCAGTCAGGATTGACAAGGAGAGCGGTACCTATGCTAGAAATTCAAGGAATTCCTCAATTAACTAGTTCTAGTTCTAGCTCAAGTTCTAGTCCTAGTTCTAGCTCAAGCTCAAGCTCTAGTAGTTCATCTGGTTTTGGTGATGCACCAGTGAGATTGAGAAGTCTCAGTGATATCTATGCTAGATGTCACATGAGCATAATTGAACAAGAAAGTTTTATGGAAGCTACTAAGGATTTGGCTTGGAAGAAAGCTATGGAAGTTAAAATTCAGATGATTGAGAAGAATGACACTTAGGATATGGTTGATAGACCTACTAACAAACCAAAATAGGTGTCAAGTGGATGTACAAGACTAAGATCAACCTAGATGGTTCAGTTCAGAAGCATAAGGCCAGATTGGTAGCTAAGGGAATTGCTCATAAACCAGGGATTGATTTCAATGAGACGTTTGCACTTGTTGCAAGACTAGATACAATCAGAACTTTGATTGCTTTAGATGCACAGAGGGAATGGAAGCTATTCCAACTAGATGTGAAGTCAGCTTTTCTTAATGTTGTCCTAGAGGAAGAAGTCTATGTGGATAAGCCTGAGGGATTTGAAGTTCAGGGTAAGGAAGCTAAAGTCTATAAGCTGAACAAAGCTCTCTATGGTCTCAAACAGGCACCAAGGGCCTGGTATGGGGAAATTGACTCCTATCTGCTGAGTTGTGGTTTTGAGAGAAGTTCTAGTGAAGCTACTTTATACTTGAAGGTCAAGCAAGATGAAGGAACTCTTATTGTGTCTATTTATGTAGATGATATCATCTATACTCGAGATAATGCTTCTATGATGACTGAGTTCAAGCAAGAGATGATGGGAAGATATGAAATGACTGACCTGAGATTGTTACATCATTTCCTAGGGATGAGAGTTCTACAGTTAAGCAATGAAATTTCATTCATCAAAGGAAGTATGCATCTACATTGCTAGAGTAGTTTGGGCTCAAAGACTACAAACCAGTGAGCACTCTTCTAGCTACAAATGACAAGTTACAAAGGAATGATGGAAGTGAGGCAGTTGATGAACAACTCTATTGACGGATTGTGGGAAGTCTGTTGTATTTGACAGCTACAAGGCCTGACATTATGTATGCCTCAAGCTTGCTATCAAGGTTCATGCACAATCCTACCAAGAAACACTTTGGGACATCTAAGAGAGTCCTAAGGTATGTACAAGGCACACTAGCCTATGAGATAGAATACAAGAAAGGGGAGGCTGCTACTCTAATAGGGTATTGTGATAGTGACTGGGGAAGCTCAGAAGATGATATGAAAAGCACATCTAGATATGCCTTCACCTTTGGGAGCGGTATTTTCTCCTGGGCATCAGTTTAATAGAGCAATGTTGCTCTTTTAATTGCAGAAGCTGAGTATGTAAGTGTCTCAGAGGCTACTACTCAAGCAATTTGGTTTGAGGTTTGTTCTGAAAGATTTTGGGGAAGAACAGTCAGAGGCTACTCCTCTACTGTGTGACAATATGTCTGATATTGCAATGGCCAAAAATCCAGTCTATTACCAAAAGATCAAACATATAAACATGAGGTTTCACTACATAAGGGATGCTATCCAAAATGGTGAGATTACTCTACACTACTACAAGTCAGAGGAGCAGATTGCATACATCTTCACCAAAACCTTGCCAAAAGTAAGGTTCAATTATCTAAGGGGTTTGCTGGGAGTGATATCAATGAACATCTTAGGAGGGGCTGTTGGTGGATAAGCTGCTCACTTGGCAGCTGACTTGGCATTCTTTAATGCTAGGTGGCAGGTGTGAGTTGTAAGAGAGAGAAAACGGTTAAGAAAGTGTGTGAAGTGTGTGAGCTGTTTTGTGTGCACATCAAGGATATTGAGGTGGATGACATCATAATGTCAACATCTCTCTAACCACTAATTAAAATAAAGTAATTAATTAGGAATTAAGCATGATTAATTTGTTGAGTTTTTCTAGTCATCACTTTTATTCATTCAATAAAATCTGCAAAGTCTTAACCAAACCATCTTACAATCTAGAAAATTAACAAAAGGGGTGAAAGATGTTGGAAAGACTCATTTGTGGTGAATTTTTTATATATAGTGGCCGGAAAAGAGATCAAAGAGTGATCTATTGTAGAATAATTATAGATAATGCTTGTCACACTATATATAATTAAATAAACTTTCAAAGATCCTTTATTTTTTCTATGTGGAAGTAACACCATTTGTAATAATAAAAAAGTTGTAAGTTGCAGGACAACATATTAATAGGAGACTAAGAGTAAATTGTTCACTGAAGTAGCACATAAACATCCTATACTTTCACTATTCTCTGTGTGCTAAAAAGTTCTTCTAAGATTTTGCCAAATGATCCATTTAGATGTACTTTATGATGCAATTTATTTTTCCAGCACCCTATTTCGACCCAAGAGTAGGAAAATGAAAATGGTTTTTAACTCTGAACCCAATCAAATCCAATCCGATTCACCAAATATGACCTTAGTGAATAAGAGCTAATGTCATAATGAATATGTTATTATATACACAGTGTAGAACATACATGAGATTTTCAGCAAAAAAATTTGAAAGTTCCCAAAGACAAAGACTAGAAAAGAAGAGTGGTGGAAAGACTTTCAAGTCTAAGCCCAAAGATAAGTCTATAAATAAGGGCTTGAAGAAGTATAACAATATACAACAACCAATAACCATGGCATCTTTAACTTACCTAGCTTACTGCCTTATGATGTTGTGGTTTCATCAGCTCCTTTCATCATCACCAAATTTTAATTACATTGGGAATTTTGCCTCAGCTGCTACTACTGAAACAGAAGCAGATGCTCTTCTCGAATGGAAAGCCAGCTTTATGAATGAAGACCGGCTCCAAAATCTCACCTCATGGAACTACCTTCCCCCTAACAATAATGCGACTCCATGCCTTTGGACTGGTATTTCATGCAACGCTGCTGGAAGTGTCGTCCGGATAAACCTTAGCACTTATGACATACAAGGTACGTTGCATGAACTCTCATTCATGCCCTTTCCTAATCTTCAATATCTTGACCTAAGCTTCAATAAACTCTATGATGCCATTCCACCTCAAATACATTACCTCTCCAACCTTGTTTATCTTGATCTCTCTTATAATTCATTGTCTTGGAAAATCCCACCAGAAATTTGTCTTCTGAAAAATCTTACCAATCTCTATATCAGTGATAATAATATTTCTAGTACTATTCCTCAAGAGATAGGCAATCTGAAATCTCTAGTGGATATATCTTTTGGTAAAAATCAGCTCAGTGGCTCAATTCCACAATCACTTTTTGATTTGACAAACCTCAACTTTCTCGATCTCCAAGAAAATCATCTTTCTGGTGTTATTCCTGAAGATATAGGGAAATTGGAATCCCTTTTAGAGTTAAATTTGTATAAAAACCAATTCACTGGTTCTATCCCAACATCATTCGCTAATCTAACAAATCTTTACAATCTTTACCTATACAATAATCATCTTTCTGGCACTATTCCTGGAGATATAGGAAGAATGAAATCTCTGATTGGGTTAGATTTGTCCCAAAACAATCTAACAGGTCGTATCCCTCCAAACTTTGGAAGACTAAAAAAGCTAGAGATGCTACACTTGTTTACAAATCAACTCTCTGGTTCTGTTCCAAAGGAGTTGGGAAACCTGAAATCTCTTGCTTACCTAATGTTGTTTGATAATCACCTTTCTGGTTCAATCCCTAAAGAGATCAACAATCTCAAGAAACTGACTATGCTGCAATTGGATAGAAATCAGTTTTCTGGTTATTTGCCCCAAAATATTTGTCAAGGTGGAAAACTCACAAGCTTTACAATACAAAACAACCATTTCATTGGCACAATCCCTAAAAGCTTGAAAGTTTGCACAAGCTTACAAAGAGTCCGTCTCAATGGGAACCAGTTGACAGGAAATATATCTCAAGACTTTGGTGTCTATAAAGATCTTGATTTTATAGATCTAAGCTACAATAACTTTCATGGTGAGATCTCACGAAAATGGGGGGAATGCACACAATTAAAAACCTTACTAGTTTCCGGAAACAACCTTACTGATATCATACCACTTGAGATTAGCAATGCAACCCAAATTCATAACCTCGATCTCTCTTCAAATCGTTTAGTTGGGGTCATTCCCAAAGAATTCGGGAGACTGTCTTCTTTGTTGAAGTTGGTTTTGAATGGAAATCAACTTTCCGGTCATATACCCTCAGAATTTGGATCATTGGCTAATCTTCAATATCTTGACTTGTCAAATAACAAATTCAATACGTCAATTCCAAGCCATTTGGGTTCCTTGTTGAAGTTATACCATCTGAATTTGAGCAACAATAAGTTGAGTCAAGAGATTCCATTTCAATTGGGGAAGTTAGTTCAACTCACTGACTTGGACTTGAGTCATAACTTACTTGGAGGTAGTATACCTTCAGAAATGAGCAATATGGTAAGTTTGGTCACTTTCAATCTTTCCCACAACAATCTTTCTGGTTTCATACCAACAAGTTTTGAAAACATGCATGGCTTGATGGTTGTTGACATATCCTACAATGACTTGGAAGGTCCACTTCCCAATATCACCGTATTTCGTGAAGCTCCACAAACTGTTTTACATGGAAACAAAGGATTTTGTGGCAAAGTTAGGGCTTTGAAACCCTGCAACAAACATGACTCAAAAACGAAACACAATTGGGTACTTGGAATCATATTCTCCCTTTTAGCAGCACTCATTCTTCTTTCTACTTTTTTTACAATTGTCTTTGTATTAAAAAGAAGAAAGAAGCATCATCACCATCTAGAAAATGGTAACATGCATGAACAAATTTCGTTTTCAATATTGCATTTTGATGGTAAAACGATGTATGATGAGATCATAAGGGCAACAAAAGATTTTGATCCCATATATTGCATTGGGAATGGGGGCCATGGAAGCGTCTACAAAGCGATTTTGTCGTCTTCCAACATAGTGGCTGTGAAGAAGTTCCATCTACAGTGGGATGGCGATGAGAAGAATATTCAAAAGGAATTCTTAAATGAAATAAGGGCACTCACTGAGATAAGACACCGGAACATTGTGAAGCTTTATGGTTTCTGTTTGCATCAACGAAACTCATTTTTGGTGTATGAATATCTTGAAAAAGGTAGCTTAGCCAAAATGTTGTGCAAAGAGGAAGAAGCTAAAGAGTTGGGGTGGAGTAGAAGGTTGAATATTGTCAAAGGTGTAGCTCATGCTTTGTCTTACATGCACCACGATTGCATTCCCCCAATTGTACATCGAGACATATCAACCAAGAATATTTTGTTGGATTGCGGAAATGAGGCGTCTGTTTCAGACTTTGGCACTGCCAAATTTTTGAACTCGAACTCCACCAATTGGACTGCCCTTGCTGGCACATTGGGATATATGGCACCCGGTAATATCTAAAGCTATTAATACAATAAATATCTTTTTAACGTTTATTGAATAGTAAAAAGTTAATCACACTAAGTTTTTTAATGTGCAGAACTTGCTTATACAATGGAAGTGAATGAGAAATGCGATGTTTACAGTTTTGGAGTGATAACAATGGAAGTGATTATGGGAAGACATCCGGGAGATATTCTCTCGTATATTTCTTTGGGATCATCAGCATCATCATCTTCTGCTTTACCAGTTGACCATTGCATGGCAATTGTGGATGTTTTGGACCAACGCATTTCCCCTCCTACACATCAAGTTGCTGGAGAAGTGGTCTCTCTTGTGAAGATAGCATTTGCATGCTTGGATTGCAATCCGCAATGTCGTCCAACAATGAAACAAGTTTTTCATCAAATCCTCGCAACTCATCACAGCCTGCATTTGTCCAAGCCATTACGTATGATAACATGTGCTGAATTGCTATCTGTGAATGACTCGTGAGCTCCCTTGTTTACATTTACTCATTGTAATCTCTTAATTTAATGTGTCTCGAGCATATGGTTACCTTGCTTTGATTAGGGTTCATTGTAGTTGGAAATATATGTTTCTACTTGTAATAAAGAACTAAGAAAAAGGGAAGTGAATTTCCTGTATACTCTTCTTTTTTCTGTGTGCTCACTCCTCAATTTGTTTCTGTTCATTGATCTTCTGTTTTGATGTACTTAAGGGCTAGAAAAGATGAACAAGTGTATGAGGAGAAAATCAGAGTACCTGTGAAAATCACTTCCCTTAAAATAAAAGAGATTTCATTCTATTTTGGAGGGATAGTGCCAGAAAAATGATTATTCTCTAGGTAAAGCTTGATAAGGTTTCTCATATTAGCGAATGATGTTGGGATAAAACCATTGAGTTGATTCTCAAACAAATATAACTCCATAAGAGAATCCAATTTCCCTACATCTTCAGGAATAACACGGAGATCGAGAAAGTTAAGGCTTGTCAAATCGAATAATAATGGTGGGATTGAGCCACGGAGCTGATTTTTACCCAAAGATATTATAGATAGAGATTTGATATTGCCGATGAATAGTACTAGAAAGATTATTATGAAAGCGATGGAGAATGGTCAGATTTTTCAGAAGACCAATTTCTGGTGGGACTTTCCCAGACAAGGGATTAGAAGACAAATCAAGATAAATGAGCTTTGAGAGGTAATGGATTTGACGTGGAATGCCATGGAAGAGTTTATTGTAGCTGAGATCAAGATATTCAAGATTAGGGAAGGACAAGAAAGAGAGTTCATGCAACGTACCTTGTATACCACAATTAGTAAGGTTTATCCGAACCACACTTCCATGGGCGTCGCATGGAATACCAGTCCAAATGCATGGAGTCGCATTATTTGTTTCGGATTGCTGGGAAGGTAAGTCTATGAGGTGACATTTTGGACATTCAGAAAGGTGGATTTCCAATTAAGAAGAGCCTCTGCTTCTGTTTTGACAGTAGAGATGGAAGAAGTATTAGAAGCAAAAGCAACGTAATTAAAACTTTGTGATGATGAAAGAAACAGCTGAAAACACAACAACATAAGGCAATAAGAAGTTAAAGATGCCATGGTTATTGCTTAATGTTTTTTTAGCTTCCAAAGTCTTGTATATATATATATATATTTATATATCAATAAATGTATATATTTGTAGATCAATTCACAAGTCTTCACGAGTCTTCATGGCTCGATCGGACTCCAAAAGTGTTGGTGACCGGAACTTTTGAATTTTCGTGTTACATATAATCAAGTACAAGATCATTAAAAGCGATTCGAAAAACATCTTTAACATGATTCACTTTATCAAGGTTGGAAGCTTGTGATGGGGCGTGGAAGAATGGGAGTTTCTTTTCACACGCTTTGATTTATCACTTGTCAGTTATCGAACATGAGATTTAAATTGGCGTTCATCAATAGGAGTTAGAGCGTTTCTGATATTTTTATTAGTGAATGAATGCGTTCAAGGAGCAATACTTCGCATCTAAACATAAGGTAGATTTGTTTTTTCTAGCTTCCGTTGTTGGTTATCGAATTTTTCCTATGCAATTAAGTAGACGTTTATTTTTTAAACATCATGTAAAAATAATCGCTATAAAAAAGATCCAACGAAATTTGAGATCATTAAATCATCTTGTATATATCAAAACAATCGACGTGTTGGTCACATTCAATATCATAATATAGGAGCGTCAATTTAATATATAGATATAAATATTGAAATGACTCCAATTTATTTTATTTTTTAATAGAGATAATATTTGCATGATTTTTTAAAAAATTAATAATAAATGTAGAGATTTAATAATCAATAATGAAAAAAAGAAGTACATACAGAGGAAGCTGGAGGTAAATATATTTCATGCTATGTTCTAACTGCATTTCCATCTTCTTCCACTTTTGAAAGTGAGGACTGTTTCTTTGAAAATTTTGGAGGATTTCATATGCTATAGTCAAAAAGTAGGTTGCATGGGAAATGTTGCAGCTTCCTAAATTGACTATACTTCCTAATTGATTACAGTAGACAATTTTGAACGAATGGGGTATTAGAAGGATCTTTCAAGCTCACAGAAATGAGAAGAAGAAAAAAGTAGAAAATATGAGGAGGGCTTGTCGCTATGTTTAAATAATTATTTTACATGAATTTTGATTCTTATAAATTAATAGCTATTATTAACTAATATCTTAATTATAATGAGATAAATATCTTAATTATAATTAGTTATAAAACATTAAAATTGGTGTTATTTTGTGAATTTAGTCATGTTTTTTGTTATTATAACATATCTCTACTAAATAGAGGAGTTTTTGTAGATTGAGCTTTTGGGTTGAACTCTTGGGCCGAACTCAACCCAGAAGGCAAACAAATCCTAACAAACCCGCATCCACCCGAATACAAACCCGACCTCGAATTGTGAAAGATGGTTTAGAGGAGTTGAGTTGACGTTAAAAACCGTCCCTCCGAACGCTTAAAGCTAATGCGATGTTGCATTGTTCCCTCGTTATGCATTATCCAAAGGATTTTTTTGACGAAATTTGACAGCAAAAAAGAGGATTTTAGAAAGTACAATGTGAAACAAATACAGAAAGAATGTACAGAGGACATAAAAGGAAACAAAGATACATTTTAATCTTTGCCATTTACCATTTTACCCTTTTACCATCAGTAATAATCTAAAATGAGTTCATTTCCAGTAAATAACTCTTGGCCTTAAGCAGAACTTCAACCACCTCACCATACAGCCCATCCCCGCCAAATGCCCCCCTCGCCAAATCACCATCCTCCACGTCACCACCCAAACTCGGCCTCACCACAACAAGTGTCGCCCCCTCCACCCAAACCTCACCCTTCAGCTCCACCCTCGGCACGTGCCTCATCCTCATCCTCACGCTAGGCACCCTACTCCTTCCCCTATCCCATCCCGCCTCCTCATCCTCCTCCTCCACCGTAAAGGTCTCTTCATTTGCGCACTCTCTCAAACCCTCCTTGTCCATCACCACCACGCCCTCTCCTTCTCTGTCCCTCAGAACCAGCGACTCCAGTTCTCCCTGCTCCCGCACCACCTCCTTCAACAAGTAGTGCCGCGCCGACGCCGCGATCAGCGCGCTGATCGTCCACACCACCCTCACTTTCAGACCTCCGGCGAAGTCCACTTCATCACCGGCCACCGGAGCGTCTCCACCACCGGCGACGATCGATCGGAACCCCAGGATCACGCAGGTCCTCAGGGTTTTTCCGAACTCAGCTCGCCATTTCAGCACCGTGCCTTTCTCCAGCCTGAGGTCGCCGGAAGGGAGCTCGATCGAGAGATTTCGGACGCGATGGAATGAGCGGAGAATCTGCGCCGGCGAGTTCTGGGTGCGCGTCCGGGTCGGGTCGGGCTTCGATGAGACGAGGTCGTGGATCGACTTGAGTATCGATTTGAGGAAGGCGACGACGAGGTGCGAGACGTCTTCGTTGTCAGAGTCCGATTCAGAATCGGAGGAGATGACGCGGTCGACCGTTAAGAGGAGCGAGTCGGTGTGGGGGACGAGCGAGTTGAATCGCTTGGAAACGGCGCGGCAGCGGATGAGCGTCTTGATGTCGGAGACGGAGTCGAAGATCTGGAGGATGAGCGAGTCCGGGAGGCGATCGAAGCCGTCCATTTGAATCATCTGAAATGATCAGAGTCACAGATTCAGAGACTCTCAGAGAAACAGTCGGTAGTTGCTTGATTTTGGTGAAACGAGGACACACGAGAGTGAAGGAGGGCTCCTCTTTAGAAGAATCGAGAATGAGGTGGGCCCAATTTGGTCAATAGGTGGGGTCACAGCGGGGCCCGCACGGCACTTTGCTTAACGCCGGCAACGGTTTTAGATTTGCAATATTTCCGCGAGATATTTATTTTCGAAATTCGAAAAGTAGTGAATGCTTAGGTAGCTGGCGTGGTGCATTTTGAACCGTCGATAAATGATCATCTCAAACCTAGTTACGGTCGTTTGCGCGTAAAGAGACGATTTGCCCTTAGGGGCGCAGACGACATGCGTTGAATCGAAGGACGGCCCACAGTTTGGAGAATTGTTATGGTCAAATATTGAAGAAAGGAGGGACCGGGTCCAAAAAAGGATGCCAATATATTTAGGAATAAGCCCACTAGATGAAATAAAATTATATTTTTTAATGTTTTAGGTCTCAACTAATCGATTATTCTATTTGGTAGATTTCAATTAAAATCCATCTTAGTCAGATGAGATGATCCACTCTGATTGTTTTGCCCAAAATAGGAAAGAATTCTGGTGTGCTGTGATTTCATTCTCATACTTATCCACCCACCAATCACAGATTTCCATTTCTTAAGAGAAAATTTGGACAATTAAACCAAAAATGAGAACCAACAAATGAGTTTTTTTTTTTTTGAGGAAATTGAGGACTCAATTATAGTGAAAAGATGATATAGTATAAGAGGTGTAAAATAGGTGGCCTCGTTAAAATCTTGTCGCCTCAAACGGTCGAAGGAAAAAAAATACCACGCTCTGGACAAACAAAATAGACATATCACCCACCAATTACAGATTTCCATTTCTTAAGAGAAAATTTGGACAAATAAACCAAAAAGGAGAACCAAAAAATGAGTTTAATTATCTAATTAACAATCATTAAGGATAGTTTATGAAATAAATGTCGATAATTAGAAATAGAGTAATCAAGAAATTTTGAAAATGTGCTTTAATGTTTGCCAATTGTTTGATTTTAAAACGGATTAAAAAGTGCAGTAATAGAGATCATTAGCATTAAATATTGGATAATTGTAATAAAAGGCTAGAAAGTAATACACGTGTGAGAATTAATATCAAAATTTACCTCATTTTTTTTTTGTTCATTAGGAAGGCTAGTCGAAGAGCATCTTAAGCCAGGATAATACATACATCTCACCCCTGGCGATACCTTCTCATACGACCCATTCGATTCATCGAATAATTCATATTCATATATTATAATCGGAATCATTCAACTCCTAAATCATCATTTTAAGATCAATTATACAAAAAAATCAACTAAATTGGAGATCATTTAGCCTTTCATATGTGTAAACTAAATAGACAGTTCACCATAAGGATCTTCCTTATTACCAATACTGTTAAATTGTTTTATACATATGAATGATTAAAGGACCTCCAAAATTGTTGATTTTTTGTGGAGATAATCCTAAAATGATTATTTATGAGTTGAGTTGACCGGTTCTGATTATAATATATATATTATATCGAAAGGGTAGTACAATGAGGTATCACCGGAGTGAGATGCAAGTATTATCACTTTAGCAATGTTGGATTAATTTTGATTAAATTTAAACTTAAATACTGTAAAACTATATATATCTAGCTACGTTAATAATGTTATTCCAAAATAGTCTTTGATTTTTATTAATATTGAATATTGAGTTATTTTCTGAGACTATTCACTAGTAAAATTTAACTTGAAAATAGCTAGTATGCTGGAGAAGGTTTTAGATAAATATTTTGTAAAATATGTTTGAAAAGCACATTTGAATTGTCTGCTTAGAACATGTAACTTTCCAAACGTGTTTTATGAACATATTTGACAGGAAATATACCTAAAAATTCTCCACCAAACTATCTTCAAGTCACTAAATTTGGCCTGGTGAACAATTTTTAGCCAAATTTGGCCGAGATGACGTGTTTGAGCAAACACCATGAGAATCCACTTCAAAAGTTTGAAAGAAAACTCATCCATCATTTATCATCATCGACGGTCAAAATCCCTGCCATCTAATCTCATACCCACCTTCAGCACTTGGGCTGGGTCGGATCAAGAGTTGGTGTCCAATGCAATTGACACAAATTTTATTTTATATTTATGTATATAAGTTATTTTAGAAAATCACATACTACAAGTTGTATTTATTCGTATAAAAAAAAACCACTTTTTTATTTTATGTACTTCAAATAAAACGGTCAAATTGATCAAGCTGTACCAAAATATACAAATCACAATTTGCAATTTCAAATTCACTTGCTGGTCTTGCAGCTTTCATAAATTCTATTTTTATATATTAGCCTAAACTCGAAAGGGTTGTATATTCTATTCAAGAGTGACCAATTCATACAAGATTGCGAAATTTGAATATCTGAAGATGGGTGTAGAAGACAATTAGGTTTGGGGCATTGGGTGGGAATAGAACTCACCCACTTGTTTTGAAATTAAGATCTTGGTAGAATGCTCAGGCCCTCTGGCCCAGATTGTAAGTAGTTTCTTCATTTCGGCCACTCTCCCATGTCCAAAGTAAAAAGGGACCTTCAGATTCTAACCCAATTCAGTTAGTGGGATTATTCTAAAGACGCCCGAAGCTTGTATTAGGACACCCAAAAGTGAGAGTTAGTCCATAATCCAAATGGCAACTGTGTAACATGTTGGTATTACCAATCACTCATATTGTAGCGTGAAAAGATATAAATAATAAGTTGAGAGATAATGATTTTTTATTATGTGCACGGAATGCTTATAAGAATACTACATTTATACGATTGTAAAATGGGTGTGACCGACCTAGCTCACTAGGTTTTGGTTGCTTTTTTTCTTTATTTAGGGTTTGATGATGTAATTGTGAAGGGAGTATTAGGAGATGTAATTAAGTTGACTTAGTAATTAAAAGAAGCTCTAATAATAGTGTTATAACTTGGAAAATTGGTCTTGGAATCAGAACTTTTTGCATGGCAATTGCAACCTTCTTCTCTTTTTCTTCCCTCTCTATCTCACAACCTCCCATTTGTCCCATGCGCTCCACGTCCCATTCTTCAATTGCGCATACACCACTACCCTCCCTCTTCTCACCACCGCTCCCCATCTTCCCATGGCGGAGCGGGCCCCATGTCCTCCCGGCAACAACAACAACAACGACCACCTCCTTCCTTCACTCCCCAAACAACCCCAACCAGCGCCACCACCAATGTCCCAACAACTTGTCCTTTCCCAACCACAACACCCCTCCATCGCCACCTTCCGCTCCGGCACCTACGTTGTCCAAGTCCCCAAGGACCAAATCTACCGCGTGCCGCCACCCGAAAACGCCTTCATCGTAGAGCAACACCGCGACCCATCCCACAGGAAAAAAAAGCCTCTATGCTGCTCACTTTGCTGCCTAAGCATCATTGCCTTCATTGTCCTATTTGTGATCGTGCTCGTCACAAGTATTTTGGTCACGTTTTCCAAGGCCGACGGCCCGAAATTCAACGTGGAACGTCTCGTTGTCAACAAGGCAGACGAGGGAGACCGGCCGGACTTCACCGTGGCGGTGAAAGCCCGAAACCCTAATTCAAGAATCGGAATTGTGTACAAGCTGGCACGTGGCGGTGTTACCCTAAAGTTCAAGCAAACAACAATAGCCACGGGAAAATACCCGTCGATGTATCAAGGTGGTGGCAAATCGAAAGAGGTGGCTCTTACCCTACATGCCTCGAGCACGGCGTTGCCTAAAGAGATTGAGAAAAGCATGGGAGTTAGCAGCAGCAGCATCAATAAAAAAGAAAAGAAAAATAATAATCATGTGAGATTGTCTCTAGGGATGAAGATTCCGGCACAGCTGAGGATTGGGACGATGAATAGTAGGAGGACCAAGTTTCATGTGACATGTTTCGTGATAGTGGATAAATTGTCGAGAGGGAATAAAATTCTGAGACAGGAATGTCTTACAGATCGAAAGTAGCAATTAAATCTTGTTGTTTTTGTTGTTAATATTATTGTTCTTGTATGTATTAGGAACGAGTTTGGCAGCCAGCATGTAGCTGGGGTAGTTGGTGCTAATTCGAACTCAATAAATTTTCTTTTTTTGTTCATTGCACAATATTATTTTGTTTTCGATCCATTTGATTTCTTCTTCTCGATCTTCATTGATTTAGCTATATTTACATGAATCAAAATTGAGGCTTGTTTTTATTTTTTTCTTTTTATATAGTGGTTTGGCTATCATCACACATTCACAAGTCACTGTCAGGAATAATTTGATCTAATATTGAAACACAAGATTAAGAACTCAAAACAAACTGAATGAATGACTTCGTATTATTCAAGTTGTGTTATGGCTTAAATAGCCTAATAACATATCCTAACAGAAACCGGAAAAATAGCCCACAATAGCATGATCTAAGCTACGAGGTAAAAGCAACAAGGAATTAGTCAAAAGATAACAAACAACAAACTCCAGTAACTAGAGTTTTATTCTAATTGAAAGACTAAATCAAAACTAAATACCAGCAACCAACTCCACAATCCCTCCCTTAAACTAACTGTTGTAAAGCAATTAGTTTATAGCAGAGATTTCACATACCCCCAGCTGCTCTCGAAGCTTCTTAAATGCATCCAGCTTCAATGGTTTGGTCATCAAATCTGCCACTTGATCTTGAGTCCCACAGTGAACTAATTCAACAGCATCATCCTTTGTAAGATTTCGCAAGAAATGAAAACGCACATCGATGTGCTTACTTCGACCATGCATGACTGGATTTTTAGAGAGCTTAATAGTCGAACTATTATCACACATCACTGTAGTGCAGCCTTCTTGTAAATGACCCAACTTCTTCAAAATCCCTCTCATCCAAACTGCCTGACACGCACATGCTGCAGCTGCCACAAACTCTGCTTCTGTAGTTGAGAGAGTAACTATGGGCTGCTTTCTTGAAGACCATGAAACTGCACCTGAACTCATCAAGAACACATAACCAGATGTGCTCTTCCGATCCTCCACATCACCAACATAGTCACTGTCTGTGAATGCTATCAGTTCTTCTTCCCCTCCCTTCTTGTATAAAATCCCATAGTTGACAGTATCTTTCAAATACCTCAGTGCTCTTTTGGCAGCTTGTAGATGTAGTTCTTTAGGTTTTGCCATGTACCTGCTAATAATACCCACAACAACCATCATATCTGGTTGAGTGGCTGTGAGGTACATAAGACTCCCCACAATCTGCTTGTAAACCGTCTCATCTACCTTGATCCCATCTTCATCTTTGCACATCTTAAACCCTGGCACCATCGGACTACTCACTGAATTGCTCCCCAACATACCAAAACGTTTCAGAACCTCCATGGCATATTTTCTTTGATAAATGTAAATGCCATCAGATTTTTGCAGCACTTCAATACCCAAGAAAAATCTTATTCTCCCCAAATCAGTCAATCAAATTCCCTCATCATTGAATTTTTAAATTCAGACATCATAAGCTCATCATTACCAGTAAAAATAAGGTCATCCACATAAATACTAACAATGAGAATTTTACCTTCCTTGCTCCACTTGGTAAACAATGTCTGCTCAGTATGGCACTTTTGGAATCCTTCACTAATGAAGTGAGCTTCAATACGACTAAACCAGGCTCGTGGAGCTTGTTTTAGTCCATATAAAGCCTTTTGCAGCTTGTAAACTTTGTGCTCACTACCCTTCTTTTCATATCCACTTGGCTGCTCCACATATACCTCTTCATCCAGTTCACCATGAAGGAACACAGATTTTACATCCAACTGATAAATCCTCCAACTTCTCTGTGCTGCAAGGGCTATAATCATTCTAACTGTATCCATTCTTGCCACTGGAGCAAATACCTCTGTGTAGTCCACTCCATATTGTTGAGAGTACCCTTTTTCCACCAAACGAGCTTTATATTTTTCCACTTCTCCAAGCTCATTGAACTTAGTTTTGTATATCCATTTGACTCCAATCTTTTTGGCTCCAGCTGGTAACTCAGTAAGTCTCCAAGTTTGATTCTTCTCAATTGACTTGATCTCAGAATCCATAGCCATCCTCCATCTTGAACTCTTCACAGCTTCCTCAAAGTGCACAGGATCTGTTGACGCCACCACTGCCATGTTGATCTCATTTTCTTCTTCTGATAGTCCCTCTCCACTAACGTAGTCCCTTATCCAAATAGGAGGCTCCCTAACTCTTCCTTCACCTTCATTAATGTCTTCTTCATTTGTAGAATTAGGAGAAGCATTTCCTACTACTCCAATTTCATCATTACCAGCTTCTCCATCTTCACTGACCGCTTCATCATCCTCATCCACATCTATATTAATCTCATCATCGCTCCATTCCAAATCCATCAACAGTTGTTCCTTATAACTAGCATCACAATCCCACTGTCTCTCTTCCTCAAAAATCACATCCCTACTTATTACTACCCTTTTAGAGATAGGATCATACAACCTGTAGGCTTTCGACTCTTCACTGACTCCCAACAACACACAGCTGAGGCTTTTGTTTTCAAGCTTGGCCCTCCTTGCATCTGGCAGATGAACATGTCCCACACACCCAAATACCCTGAAGTGCTCAACTGAGGGCTTCAATCCACTCCAAGCTTCTTCTGGAGTTACATTTTTAACAACAAGGGTTGGACACCTGTTCAACACATACATAGTCCAATTTACTACTTCAGGCCAGAAGTTTTTAGGAATCTTCTTTTCTGAAAGCATAGATCGGACCATATTCATCACAGTAATGTTTTTCCTTTCGGCCACTCCATTTTGTTGAGGAGTGTAAGTTGTAGTCAATTGCCTTTTGATTCCATTTTTCTTGCAAAACTCATTAAATTCCTCTGAGTTGAATTCTCCTCCTCTATCAGTGCGCAAGCACTTAATGAACAGTCTAGTCTCTTTCTCAACAAGATTCTTAAAGCATTTGAAAGAATTTAAAGCCTCTGACTTCTCTACTGAAAAATAAACCCATGCTTTTCTGCTGTAATCATCAATGAAGCATAAGGAATACCTTTTCTTGCTATTGGATGTAGGAGTAATCGGACCACAAATATCTGCATGGATTAGTTGCAATCTTTGTGTTGCTCTACATGTACTTTTTTTCGGGATGGGATCTCGATGCTGCTTTCCAATCATACAGTCCGTGCACACCACTGTTGAGGCAGAAAGTTGGGGCAGACCACGTACCATCTTATTAAGTTGCAAAGTTTTCAAACCTTTGTGGCTTAGATGGCCATACCTACAGTGCCAAAGATGAGAGAGGTCTTGCACAGTTGTGTGAAAACAGGTGGCCTTCTTAGCTTGTGACTTGGCCATCAAGATGAACATTCTATTTGCTGTCATGTTGGTTTGAATGATCAACCCTCTATCTGGATGGTAGATCTTGCACATTCCTCCCTGGACTAGGATTGCTAATCCTTTCTCCTGAAGTTGTCTAATACTCAAGAGATTGTTCTTCAGCTCGGGAACATAAAATACCTATGTGATCACATGATTAACACCATTCAAATGCAGTCTCACATTCCCTTTTCCAAGCACATTCAACCTTGTATTGATTCCCAGCTTTACTAGGTGTCTAAAGCTTTCATTCAGCTCACTGAACATCGTTTTATCACGACACATATGATTAGAGCACCCTGAGTCCAAGAACCATGCATCTTCTCTTTTTGCTTCATTCATCTCCACATACGCCATCAAAAGCATTTCTTCTTCCTCATCTAGCTCTGCATAGTTTACCTCTTTATCCCAAGTTGGACATTCATATTGAAGATGACCAATCTTATGGCATTTGTAACATTCAACTGTTGCTCTGTTGAGAACTTGACGCCCTCTGCCTCTACCTCTTCCTCTGAAAGTGTTTCTTCCACGTCCTCTTCCTCCAAATCTCTCTTCAGTGGTCACCTTTAGAGCTTGTTCCTCTCCATTGCTCCTGTGAAATTTCTGTTCATGTACTATCAATGAACTTTGTAGTTCATTGATTGAAAGTTCATATATATCCTTAGGCTCCTCGATTGAGCAAACTATGTAATTGAATTTTTCAGTCAAGGATCTAAGGATCTTTTCTACAATTGTCACATCCCTCATCTGCTCCCCATACACCCTCATTTTATTTGCAACGGACATAACTCGAGCAAAGTAATCACAGACATTTTCACCTACTTTCATTTCGAGGATTTCTAACTCCTTCCTCAGTGCTTGGAGATTTGAACGCTTCACTCTAGCATTCCCCTCGTATTTCCTCTTCATAGAATCCCAAATTTGCTTCGAGGTATCCTTTTGCAAGATGGTCTCCATGATGGTTCTGTCAATTGCTTGAAAAAGGTAGTTCTTCACCTTCAGATCCTTCAGTCTTAACTCCTCAAGTATTTTCTGCTGTGCCTCAGTCATGGCTGCCCCAGCTTCTGGCTCCGTATATCCTGTCTGCACCAAGTTCCAATATTCTTTGGATCTGAGGAAATTTTCCATCAACATAGCCCAATGGTCATAGTGACCATCGAACCGAGGTATTGTTGGTTGGACAAAGTTTCCTTCACTCGTCTTACCTCTCTCTCCCTTTGTGTTTGAAGTCATTCGAAAGGCTGCGGCTTTCTTTTCTTCTCAAGCCCAGTGGGGGCTCTGATACCAGAATGTTAGGAATAATTTGATCTAATATTGAAACACAAGATTAAGAACTCAAAACAAACTGAATGAATGACTTCGTATTATTCAAGTTGTATTCTGGCTTAAATTGCCTAACAACAGATCCTAACAGAAACCGGAAAAACAGCCCACAATAGCATGATCTAAACTACGAGGTAAAAGCAACAAGGAATTAGTCAAAAGATAACAAACAACAAACCCCAGTAACTAGAGTTTTATTCTAACTGAAAGACTAAATGAAAACTAAATACCAGCAACCAACTCCACAATCACAACTGAAGATCGACAAGCAAGAAACTTGCCAATTTTACTCGTGACGAGTAGTGTATTTCCATAATCAGTTAATCATGATTTAAAGAAGCAATTAATTGGCTAAATCAACAAGAGTACTAGTCCTAATTCTACTACTTCAAGATATTGTAGTTGGTAGCTTCCATTCAGGGTTAGTTTTTCACTTCATATAGTTCAAAATTTAAGCTTCATACAAATTCGGTTTTTTTTCAAGATTCATTATTTTTTTCTTAAGGGTTACGATTTCGGTTACATCCACTATATATTTGACTCATATAATCTTTTATTTATTGTATAATTTTCTTCAATTTAGTTTTTCGCTTCAACTGCTTTCAATTATTTTCTTCATAAATTACGATTTTTATCTTTCGTAAGGTACAGTTTCGATTGTATCGATCCCACATTTGCCTCACATTCATGATCCTTTTTTTGCTTCATTTTGTTAAAGTTTTTATTTAAAAGATTCAATTTTGTTAGGGTTAATCATGTTGTTTCTTCGTAAGTACTGCGTACTATAATTAAGTTGCATCCAGTATGTGGCTAATTGGGTCGCATTTTCGCATCATCGGGTCCTTTGTTTTTTTACTTTATTTATGCACTTTATATATTTCAATTTTTTTGCTTTGAAAGTTTTCAATTTCGTTAAGGTTCATTTTTTCTCTTCATTAGTATTTTAATTTAGAATTAATTATATGTTAATCCAATTTTAATATTTAATATTGAAATTAGTTCACCTAGATTTCTAGTCAGCATTTTATTTATTTTTTTTAAATATTAATTTTATTTTCCTGTTTTACCCCAATAATTTAATTAAAGTCATATTATCTTCTTGTTCCTTCCAAAAAAAAAATCCATATTATCTCAACTTATTTTTTAAAAGAATTTATTTTGAGTTATTTGAATTCCAATAGGATATATAAGGTCTCCATCCATTTTGTTACCAGCAAATAAAAAACATATTATCGTACTAAATTATCAACCTTATATATTAAATAAATCTCTATCAGATGTTCATTTGTAAAATTTTTATGTTGTGGACTGTGATCCTACTAGTATGTGGCACCTACAAAAATGAGAGATTTAAGCTTGGTAAAAAGGTTTTAACCATGGATCATGAGATGAGAAGCTGAAAAAAAAAAAATTTATCTTCGAAGTACATATGCGCTTATCTATTTATATAGCAGGTAAATTAAAGTATATATGTTTTTACCTATAATTATGGTAAAAAATTGGTTATATAGCAGGTAAATTAAAATATATATATATATATATATATATATATATATATATATGTTTTTATACCTACAGGCTATGATTATGGTAATGGAATATGTAGTTGGCATCTCCATGATTGATGTAAATTTAGGCCTAATCAACTTCTTAGTGTAGTCTTGCTTGCCTAATTCTCTAATTTGAAGAAGAAAAAATTTAATATTTTGATAAACTTACCCCAGGCCTTTTCCTTTGGCAGACATTTTTCAGAGATTGAAGATGTTCAAAAGCCCTTAATAAATTTGAGTGTGCACTTGAAAATTTTAGTATATTTCGTTAATTACGACGAATAACATTAGAAGGAATGCTACAGAGAGTCGCCTGAAGATCATCTAACCTTGTGTCGACTTTTGGGATTGCTCGACTAATTCACTGTTTTCGTCGAGCAAGTTTAATTTGCACAGCGAATTTAGTGTTTCCGTCGGCTTACATCAAGCCCGACGGTAGTGGCCCGATGAACGTTGCCCTACGGAGATTCGTTGGGTTTAATGTTGCCCGACGAATGTTGATCTTTGCTCGACGAATCTGTTTCGCCAGGCAAACCTGATTTTCCTGTAGTGTGAGCTTATCTATTTATATAGCAGGTAAATTTAAGTATATATATTTTTACCTATGATTATGGTAAAAAATTGGTTATATAGCAGGTGAACTAAAATATGGATAAACTACATAAAAATACCCAAACTATAGGGGTAATTTCAAGTTCATACCCCAACTATGAAAATTTTCATCTAGGATACCCATACTATCAAAACGCTACATCTAGGTACCCTCTGTTAGTGAATCTGTTAGTCAAACCGTTAATTGCTGAGTTGTCATTTTTTGGTCAACTGTTTGTGCTGAGTTGGAGTCCATGTGGATAAAAAAATAATTAAAAATTAAATATATTATTTAAAATAATTAATAAAATTTTAAAATAAATTATAAAATAAAATTATTAAAAACAAATGTTAAAATCTTTCTCTCCAAGACCCGTCGGACCTCACACTCCCTCACATCAGAATCCTCCATCCCAACTCTCCTCGTCATCACCCCAACTCTCCTCGTCACCACTCCTCCGCTGGCTCCGTCGCCACACCCACCCCTACCGCTGCTGCCCGCTGCAAACTCGGTGTCACCGTTGACCTCTTAGAAGATAGCGCCCACACTGTCCGCTGGGTCGTCGAGCAAACCTAGCTTCAAACTCAACCTCAGACTCCGACTTCGACCCAAACTTAACCACCGCACCATGACTCCATCGGATACGAGCTTGAAACGGCGAAACGCCATCTCCGAGCATCTCACCGCGGAGGTAAGATCTGGGTGTGATGGCGTAGTCGATGTTCGCGATGATCTTGGTGTGAGGGAGGAAGGCGGCGACGTGCTAGAGGTTGAACATTTTGCCGCGAAGAGGACGACGAGTTGGAGAAGACGGAGAGGTCGAACATCTCCACCAGCTCTGGCCAGTACTTCGTCGATCTCCGCTTGGGCACCCTACCCCAGAGGCTATTACTAGTCGTCGATACAGGCAGTGATCTGGTGTGGCTCACCTGCTCCGCCAGCACCGACTGCAGCAAGCGCGCCGCCGGTTCAGCTTTCCTTTCCCGCCACTCATCCACATTTTCCCCTTGCCACTGCTACAATTCCACCTGTGAACTCGTCCCACAACCCGACCCGAGTTCGTGTAACCACACCCGTCTCCACAGCCCGTGTCGCTACGAGTACACTTACGTTGACGGGTCGAAAAGACTCCCACTCCGAGCCAGACCCAACCACCGCACCATGACTCCATCGGATGCGAATGTTAATGGTGGCTTTCTAGCACCACCGGTGGAGATGGAGAAATGAGGTGGGGTGGGTCGCGGGTCGTGGGGGTTATTTCAAGTTTTGTTTTTTAATAATTTTGTTATTAAGTTTATTTAAAAAAAAAAATTACTGGTTTTTAATAATATATTTAATTTTTAATAATTTTTTTATCCACATGGAGTCCAACTCAGCATAAACAGTTGACCAAAAAATGACAGCTTAGCATTTAACAGATTTTTTTAACTGATTGCTAACGGTTGGTACCTATATGTTGTGTTTTGATATTTTGGGTATCTAGATGCAAATTTTCATAGTTGGGGTATGAACTTAAAATGACCTCTATAGTTTTGGTACTTTTATATAGTTTATCCTTAAAATATATGTGTTTTTATACCTATGGGCTATGATTATGGTAAAACATTGGAGATAGTGAAAGCCACGATTTTGTAGGTACACAATATTTGTCTTTTTATATTGGAGGTAGTTTTCAATACGATTATTTTTCATGTTAATCTTTATTTTCTCAAATTGACAAGTTTTTTTATTGACGGCGGGAATTTCAGTCATATAAGAATTCTTAATAAAAACAAAAGTATTCAAAATTTAAAATTTAAAATTCAAATTTATTTTATAAATAAAAAAAAATTGAACATATTTCTGCTATCTATTTAAAGGATAAAATGGTATAAAAATAAATAAAATGAATTAAAATTAATAAATGGACTAAATTAAATAAGAGCTTAAACTTTTAGACCAATATCTAATTACCCCTTCAATTTATCGGTTGCATCCGGTATTTGCTCTGCCTAATAGCTTCGCATTTTTGTATCATTGGGTTCTTTATTTAATTGTTACCTTATAGCTAGTATTCGCTTCAAATTGTTCAATTTTTAACTTTATATATAGAATTTCAATGTTCATAAGGTCAATTTTTTTCTTTTCAAAAGCTACGATTTTTATATGCGTAAGATATAATTTTCGAATACATACCGGTATTTCCCTCATAATTAAGGTCACTTTTTAATTTCTGGTTTAAAATTTCACTTCAAATAATCCAAATTTTGACTTCATAATATTTTACTTGTCTTAATAAGGTCCATTTGTCTCTATTGGATCAGTTTAAATGGTTCAATTTTTTCCTAATAAAATACAATTCTTACTTACATAAGGTACAATACTTAGTTCCATCTCCTATATTTATTTGCCTTATAGCTAACTAACTTGTTTTGTAATATTTAGTTTCATTCTATTTTAGTTATCCGCTTCCTAATCTGGCCATTTCTTTTAAAAAAATAATTCGTACTCATACACAAGGGATTAAGTCCAAGCTACCCTGCTGCTGTGTGAACACCCTATGCATCTGCTCCCTCCATCAAGATCAAATATAATTTAGCCAATGATCACATGGGTACTAATCAAAACATGAAGACCGATTTCTCCAAAGCTTCGAACACACCCAACCATATATATATATATATATATTATTATATATTTCTCCAAAACAGTATATGTCGACAAATTGCACCAGGCCTCCATGAGGGACCAGTTTTCGTGCAGTCGAGACTTTCATATAGCTGCAACAATGGAGTCAAATAATGAAAGCCATGACCATGTAAAAAACTTGAAAAGACACCCTTTACTTTCGTACCAAATAGTCAGTTTACAGAGAGAGACCTCTTTTTCCCTTTTCTTTTAAAGAGACTTGTCTAACCACACGAGAAAGGGGAGAAAGACCTGCTACCTCCCACCACTTCATGATAACACGTCTACATTTCTCTCTAATTCACCTCTGCTACCTCTACTTGTACTTTCTTTCTCTTTTTAACTTTAGTTTTTTGTTTTTTTGTTTTTAAATTTGAATCCCTACCCCCCCAGGTGTTGTGTGTTGGCCGGGAACCCTTTTCAGGGTCCTTAATTTAAAACACTTTGTAGGTATGGAATCAAAATTAATTATTTGATCTGAAACGAGTTGTGTAAATCAAGTGATTAAAAGTGTTTATATTCATGTAATCAAGACTCTGAAATTTTAAAACGCTTCATCTATGTTAGGGTTTCTTCATATCAGGGTTGATGGTTTGAGTGAGAAGAATTTTTAAAAGCGGAAGGAGGAAATAGCTAGTGTGATACACAGGGAGTTTTTCTTGGTTGAATTATATTGTCCTCGAGGAAGCTTTATTTTTATTTTTATTTTTTAAATAATTCCACCAATAATTGGCCGGGGGGGGCATAGAAGAGTGAGGGTGTAGGTATATTGGAAAAAGATAAAGGATGAGGAGTTAGTTTATTATTTGTGTGTTAATAAGGAGCCAATAATGGGGTTGAAGTTGAATGTAAGTGGGGAACCTTGCTTTACACGTCTGAAAGAGGCAGAGGTTTTCCATGGCTTGGAAGCATGCTGGGTGTCCCAATAGAAATTAAAAACCATGTCTTCTTCATATCAAGCACTTTAAGTGGATTCCAACTCCTCTTCAACCATATTGGGATCCCTCTAGCCCACCTAGCTACCTGCCTATACTATAACCTGCGCAGCTCATATATTTTACCCATTCAATTATTATTTTGTGTTACTTTATTCATCAGGTTAATTATTTGGTCATAATTAATATTTAATAATCAAACGATTACTATTTTGAATCAATTTTTTTTATAAATGATATATATATAATTAATTAGCGAATAATTAATGAACACTCTTTATACATACGTACATATCTGTATATTTACATTCATATATATATGTATTAGCTAGTGGGTTTCGCTCTCACCACCTAACTCTATGAAAGTAACACATTAATAATATTCCAATGACAAATTGGATCCAATAAAGTACTGCTTTCTAAGATTCTTCCATTAATCTTTTCATGTGGGCTCTCCCAAATCTTGGTGCCCAATGGCTTAGGTCTATATATCTCTTCACTCATTTCACCCCCTCTAATTAATATCTTAATCTATATATCGATCCCTAGCTAGCTAATTCCTTGCGATCTTATATATATATAGTTGTTTAATTATAATAACAGCAAACTTAAACACATATTAATAAGTAGTCGATATTGTGTTAGCACATAATGAAAGTATACGTGTTGATGTACTAATTAATAATATTGTTAATTAAGTAAAACGGAATCTGTTCCAATAACAAGCTAGGGATGGATCTGTGGAACCTATAAATATTATATATGTTGGATGAGTAATATTCATCACCAGATGGAACCTATATATAATTATGTTGGATCGATCATGGATGGGTTTAAAAGCACAGTCACTTTAATTTCTGTAATTATTAGATGCCTAAAGAAATTAAGAAAAAGAAGCAATAAAAAAATGTGTGTGTGTGTGTGTGTGCATACTGCATGGTAATATATATTGTGCCCTAATAGTGGTGCCAGTGCCATGGATCTCTGTGGATCTGTATCTGAAATAAATTAACTAGGTCTCAGTCTCTCGTGCGTTCCTCGATCTCCTTCCACGATCTCTTGTCTGAGACAAGGGTGAAGATGAAATGGTATCGATCAAAGGAAGCAAACAATTAACAGGGCCATATATGGAGGCTGGAGCAGCTAGCTAACTCTATGGTTTTATTAAAAGTTGCCTATAGTTTAATAGCTAAAAGACTTTTTAAAACTTCAAATAATTATATTCCATCTTCTTTTACTATCCCCTCCATTATTGGTTACTTCGCATATCACTGTGGACCTCTGAACAAGTTTTGCTTTTTCAGTTTTCTGTGATGGAAATGTAGATAAAATCTTCACTTGGTACATGGATCTCATTCTCATGCGTGGCTGCTCGATCTCTTGCACAAATAAATAGGCAATGAGGATGCAGGTAATTTGATGACGTGGTTACATATATTCATGTCAGTTTTCATGAATATTCGTGCTAATTAAGTATATACGTACTCCAAATTAATTATAAAAAAGATTACATATGAAACTCACATATATATATATATTGGTTTGATTTTGTTTTTGTTTTTTTAGTAACAATATGTTTTGGACGGGATATATCGATCCAATCCGAAACCTAATCATGCTAACTCTTAGTTTTGGTAATTAATCATGATAGTGGCTCAAATTCATTTGGGAAATCATTAAGTAATAATTGTGAACAAGAATTAACGATATTAATGGAATTGAATATGTTTTTAGAGGGCACTTACTATGCATCATTTGTCAATAAGTTCAAATTGTTATATCTATCTATATAACAATAATCATTGGCATTTGGCATAATCTAGGTTTTTCTTTACAAGCATCATTCCAGCTCTGATCACTAGAGGGCCTCACAGCATCTTCTGATCGTGCCGTTTCGGTCTCATTTTCCTTAACCTATCATACCATCATGCATACACCTAGCTATAAGCCTATAATAAGTAAAGAATGGTAACACAAATGGAACATTATCCAACCCATAATCCATTGGTAAACCACGTCGGGACTTTCATGATTGTGTTCGTTTGGATATTTTCTTTCATGATGCCTTCTTGCCAAATTAAAAAGATCCTTAATTGTTGCTTTTGTATCCAAAATATTTCCATCTAATCTATTTAGAATGGATGAGCTCATTTTTTTTCTATGGTTGATTGTCGATTTCTTTTTACGCAAGTGTGATCGTTGGAGCTAGCAGCTGGTTTCTTAAAACTTATGTTAAAATCATCTCAAAAAAAAAAATGGAGACTGTTTGATAGTATGTATGAATAAAAAATTTCGACACTTTTGATAACAATTAAGTTGCTAATTAGGGTGAACCGTCGATTTAATTAATACATATTGATAACTTGATCAACCATGCATCGTCAGTTTTTATTTTGTACACATGATCTTTATATCAAATTTAAGAAATCGCTGATTTTTTATTATTACATTTGAAGAGAATAGTCGGTAATCAATCATGAGAGGAATGAGCACATCCACCCTAGATTAATAAATGTGAGTACGGCTTATTTTGTACACAAAAATAGTACACATTTAACTACTAATGCATACATATATGTAATCGTTAAAATCTTATCGTGACTTTAAATCCGATTTGAAAAGAAAAAAAATTAGGTGAATTTACTAGCAATTAATGAATAAAGGCAGTGATTAGAGCAGGTAGGTCGTATTAACCCAAGAATTAAAAAAAATGCATGTGGCTTGGATCAAAATGCGCATACTACGTCATCAAGTTGCACACATTAATTGTTGATTTGGTAGGCTGGGCAACGGGACGTGGCAGTAATATATTCATATAGAATTCATTGGTTCTTTAATCAAAACATAAATCACAAATTAACTAGTCTTTATTAACCTTAACCTTAATTCGATCAAGAAATTGTTGACAATATTCTAATGTACGTTTAGAGAGCACCATTAATTGTGCCTAAGTTTTGACAACTGTAAGTAGAGGCTTCCCATTATTGAGGGTTTTAACAATGAGTTAATTTAATTGTCACCCAATAACATTATTGGTGATTGATTTGAGAGAAACACTCGCTTCAAGAATTCGTCCATCACATCTTCCTTTTTTACTGCTGCTTGAATCACTTTCTATGCTCTTCATTTGCTTTTGTTAGGTGGCTGTAAATTAAATAATTCTAAGAAGATCTTAGAAGACGTACTTGGTCTCCAAGTTCTTCTTTTTTGATTCCCTAGAGCACGCAAGCCAGCTTATAAATGCCAGAAAAAATGTGCGCCAAACTTGGTCTCCAAGTCCAGTTTTTCGAATATTTGTAGTCACGTACAACATATTAAGATAATATATTAATAACATATCAATTAAATAACAATAACATCTAAAATTACAATATCGACATAAAATCAATGACAATACCAGTATAGTATTAAAAATATATAAATGACATCTCCATATGAGAATATTGATATCCTACTTAGGTTATAATATAACAAAATCATTGGCAACTTTATTTATGGAATCTTATAACCCTAACTTCTCCCTTTCTATATTATTAATGGATCAAATTAGGGTAAATGTAAGTAGGTATATATATTACGCTAAAATGTTTTATTATATATGGAGTAGGGTCTAAATTATTAGCGCCCCTCTAAAGAGACATGTTTTGATTCTATAATACAATTGGAAACAAATTCTATAGAAAAACCAAAAAGATAAAAAGAAAACAAATTAATGACTCAACCTGTCGTAAAATCCGAAACGGAAACTCTTTGGCTTTTCCTCCATGTGAAGAGGAACTTCTTCCTACTTAAATAGCATTGTTGAGTTATATAATTGTCGATAATAAAAAAATGAGTTTGAGATTATTTGTAAATGTGGACGTCAATGATAATTTTGCATGCTCGCAAGTACGTATAAAAATAATTATAATTAATGATCTCATATGTGTTATTTGCAAGAGGATCGAGTCACACTTATATCGAAAAAATATAGACATTGAATTATGATATAAGTTTTATTTATATGGTTCGTATATTGAGAAATCTTTGGTCAATCTGCCGAGTAGTGAGTTGTATTTCGGTATGAAAAATACAATACATGATTAAGTAAATTAATGTCACGCTGAAACTTATATAACAATAGGCCGGGCAAGAGATCGATAGAGAGATATCGAGAAATGAGACAATTATCTACAATTTCCAAAATCAATTATGGGAATTAATTAACCAGTTCAATAATTAATAATCACTTAACAAGAAAATTAGACTACATAATTCAAGCCACCCTGACAAAATTTTTGGGGGGGTTTCAATCAATAATCTTATGGTAATACTCATTCCAGCCACCGGCCACCAGCATATATTCTGCTAGTTTCTTTTTAGCTGCGACAATCTTTTCCACTTCACCAACTGCCGCAAAAAGTCCTTAACCTGTAGATGAATGCAACGAAAGAGATACGTTAAGTCAAACCTTTTACGACGCTCATAATTTTTTACCGCATTGTTAATGAATAACGGTACTAATTAATTCTTACCTCTGATGGTTCTTGTAAAGAATAAGATGCACATGTTTCTTTTGGAACTTTCGAAACTAGAATCCCAAACCCTTGCCCTCTGTCGCGTAGCACCTGATTATTATTATTTTATTTTTGTTGTTAAAAAACTTGTAAGAAAATATTTGATACTTTCGCAAATTATAGAAATGTATATAAAGGAAGCGCATTTTGATCATAATTAATATACCTTGAAGGCATCCTCATCTGTTCGATCATCTCCAATATAGACGGGCAGTACTCCATTTGAATTGGCATATCCTAAAGAGAAAAACATTCAAACATAATTAAAAATTAAGATTATATTAAATCTATTCTCAACTGGTGATATTATTTTTTCTAGTGGTACAAATTGTAATTTTGTGGTAGGAGATGATCGATGCAAAAGTACAGTATTGTCCTTTTAAAAAGAGTATATTGACCCAAGACTCACCTAATGACTCGAGCAAGAATTCAAGAGCTTTGCCCTTGTCCCATTTGATGCTCGGCCTAATCTCTAAAACCTGTTTAAACCAAACAGATGGACATAATTAGGCACTTGCTTAAAAATTATGTAAAAAAAAAAATTACTGAATTTTATTGAGCATTATTTACCTTCCTCCCTTGAGTCAACCTCAGCTTTGGATACTCAGTGAGTACGATTCTAACTTGCTCTGCTAAAGCAGCCCAGCTCTGGTAAATAAAAGAAAACAAAATCCATTAGATTAAAAGATTTTTACTCTGATATGAAATATTTCTTTACGTACTGAAATAAAATAAGTGAAATTAGTATGGTTACCTTCTCATCGACACATCGGAAATGTACAGATAAGCAAAACTTATTATTTTCCACCCTGGCTCCTGAGATGGATCTAGTTTTCTCCAATAAAATTGTGTACACCTATTAAAACAAAATTTAGTTCCTAATTTGAACACTTATTTATTTATTTTTTTCTTAAAAATTGGTACCAGAAAACAAACCTCATCAATCATTGGTACAAACTCACTGGCTGGTTGGAAGAGAACTGCTTGATTACCCTAAGTAATTGAACAATGGAGAGCTTAATTAATTAATTAAAATCATAACAAAAAGTGATACATAATATTAAAATAAAAGAGGAAAGATAAAGAACTTTTAATTTTTAATTTTTAATTATATTGTGGGATCACACTACTAGAAACTCACATTCTTATATTTGCTACTTTTGGATGGCCCTTTGATGTCCATCCCATGGCTGCCAGCATAATAAAGCTCTGCTAATTTGACAAAGCTATAAACCTGGAAAATTATTACAAAAAATAAAATTACCACTGTTAAAAACAAATAATAATAACTATTTATTTTTAAGCTAAATATGTAAACAAAAATTGCACCTTGTCTCTGCACCTCCCGCTAACTATTGCTGTAGGAAAGTATCTAGCAGCTGCCCTCACAGCTTTTCTCATCTGCCCAAAAATTATCACAGTAAATTAGAAGCGAATAAAATACATATTAATTGTAAAACAAAAAGGTTAATTAATTAAGTAATTACTAGTTATAAGAGTGAAAATAAACCTCATTGGACATGAAAGCTCGATCAGGGTCTTCGACAATGGGGGAGAGGGTACCATCATAGTCAAGAAACAGAACAATCTGCTTCCCCTTTGAAGCATTTGTAATCTGCTCGAACATTCTCATAGCTGATGGATGATGAAGCTACAAATATATTTGAACAAAAACAAATTAATAATCATCAAACTTAAAATTCTCTCAACAAAAAAAGTAATAATGAATTATATATATAAGCTGGGCAATGCTTACATTCCAAGAGCTATAGTCCACAGCTTCAGAGAGGGATTGAGCGGTGGAGGATTTGGCGCGAGTCGGAGACGAAGCTCGCAAGGAGTCAACCCAAGCATTGACTCTTGCGGCTCCGCCGCCTAATTGATCTGTCTCGACCTTCACAAGCTTGATGTTCCTGGGAATGGTGAAACAGCCTCCTCCCGCCTCAATCATTGTTTTGGGGATGGATGAAGAGAACATGGTGTTGTTTGCCACGGTCACGGTGATAGCGACGCCGCCTTTGGCGTCGGAAACAACCACATTTTGGTTGGTCATTTTTGTCAAGTTAGCTTCAAAATTTAACCCCTGCATGAACAAAAAAAAAAAAAAGGAGGAAACTTTCACACTCAGAACCCATCAAAGATTGAAACTTTTCGTCCAAAGAGGTGATACTTAAAAAACCCATTTGAGGGATTTTGTTTTACCTCGCCGGAATTGGTGAAAATCGTCGTCGTCCGAGGAGGAGGAGGAAAACAGAGGAGGTGGTTTTGGTGGTGGAGGAAACAGCGGGAGGGGGTTTAAAGTTTCAATAGAAACAAAAACCTGAGAAGAAATAAAGAAGTTTGAAAATCACAGCACACGCGCAGTGAGATGTTTCTTCTGGTTGTTAATTCACAAGTGTTTTTGAAAATGGGGTCGCTTGTCAATTTATAACTCTGTTTCGCGGCACAAGCCGACGAAATGATCACTCTTGTTCTCGCCTGTACTTTTCAGCCTAAATATTATAATAGAATTGGAGGGACCAGCCTCACCCCTTCACCCCAATGCACCCAATTATCACACTCCCTTCCTGCCTCGTCATCGCATTCAAAATAAAATTATAATTACGTCATGGAAATATCATACCTTAGAAGATATCAGAAACTAAGAATATTTTACAAAAATTGATAAAAATTATGTTTTTAATCCACCATTTAGGTTTACATTCAATCATTGACGCAGATTATCAATCCTAAGTACTTGTTTAAATTGAATTAGTATTAGTAAGACAAGTTAAAATTAGTAATGAGTGGATATCAAATTCTTGCTATGCATGTATGATTATTACTTTTCTTTGTCCTAAATGGGTTGTAAAACACAATATGTGTAAAGTATCAAGGGACTCAGTCATGAGTGTCAAATTCTACCCATCGAACAACCGTAATTAGATATGAAACTCAATTTTATTATTTATATTAATCGAACTTTTTATTTCCTATTTATTATATAAAAAAAATACTATTAAAACATAATATATGTACGTAAATTGTTAAAATATTATTCAGAATTTCTTATTTAAACTAGGTACAAGTCCATTCTATAGGCTCCACATATTATTTACCAATTCTATACTATTTAACATTCCTCTTGGTTAATTATCCCATTATATTCAAGTAACCTTGTTTTAATAGAAAATTTCCTATAAAGAAGCTTTAACTCCAAACCAATCTATTTTCTACATCCGGACAAGTGTTATCCAAAAAAGAAAAACTTCCAAGTGAAATACTTGTAAATATTTGTCTCTCTATTATTGTAATTTTTATATATCGTTTTGTTCTCATTATTTATATTTTATTATTTTATTTAAAAATATATATATTATTTTTTTATCCGCACATAAAATAATAAGACAATATAATATAAATTCAAATATTCATAAATATTTATCTCTTATAATTCATATAATTATAAACCTATAAACCTATGCGTGCATATATAATGTACATAAGTGCATGCATCTTATATATAATACACATTATTATGCAGGATTTTGAGTAGAGGGGTCCACTTTGTGGCCCCATTCTGGTAAAACTATTTTGCGATGGATGCTAGAAAAAGACACTATGTTATAGCACTATCTTGAAGCACTGATCAGAAAACGCCAAAGGACCACCATCATTATTCATTTTTTATTTTTCACTGAGAAATAATATGGTATTTATGTTTTGATTATGAGAATTATTTATATTTATGAAAAATTCATATATATATTCATATTTATGGACAAATTTAATACACGAAGAACATATTTACAATAATATTCATATATATATATATTTATGCTCATGTATAATATTCATACATAAATACATTTAATTTAAAATAATTTTTTAGATCAATATGCAACACAGAAATATTTCTAAAAAAATAAAAAATATATATAAATGTACAAATTTTCAATATGCATATTATATATACATGAATCTCATGCATGACGACATCGCACACTTAACAAAACCTTTATTTGTTCCCATATTCTTTTAGGTAGCCGTTTGAAACAATATTGAATTGAATTAGGAAGGAATCGTAATATAATATATGATTCTAAACTTGGAAAACAAGAAATAAAGAACCGCTTTTAAATATGAATTAAGCACGTGGAACACCTGAACAAGCATCAATTAATCGATCGATTCACTCACTGATTAATTAATAATAGAATACAACAACTAATTAATCAAATTTCACACAACATCACGCCCCTTGGAATCGATTCATTAACGGTGCGTCGCCATCAACTAAACAAAAACCACTAGCTCGTCTTCGGGTGTAGCGGAGTTGGTTATGAGTTTGAGTACAAATCAATGGTGCGCCCGCTGTAAACTTAAAGTTAGTTGTTCGCTTTGTAAATTCTTGATTTGTCTATGCATGTATTGTGAGACCGGAGATGTTCCCTAGCTTGTAGAGGTTCCTTAATATATAACAACAAAATAAAAAACCACTAGCTCGTCTTCGGGTGTAGCGGAGTTGGTTATGAGTTTGAGTAGAAATCAATAGTGCACCCGCTGTAAACTTAAAGTTAGTTGTTCGCTTTGTAAATTCTTGATTTGTCTATGCATGTATTGTGAGACCGGATGTTCCCTAGCTTGTAGAGGTTCCTTAATATATAACAACAAAATAAAAAACCACTAGCTCGTCTTCGGGTGTAGCGGAGTTGGTTATGAGTTTGAGTAGAAATCAATAGTGCGCCCGTTGTAAACTTAAAGTTAGTTGTTCGCTTTGTAAATTCTTGATTTGTCTATGCATGTATTGTGAGACCGGATGTTCCCTAGCTTGTAGAGGTTCCTTAATATATAACAACAAAATAAAAAACCACCGGCTCCATATCCAACCTAACCTAACCTAATCCAACCTTAGTACGTACGTAGTTTGAATCAAAACCATTAGCAGCCGTTTGTGTTTTCTATCTCACGAGTCACTACCTTTTCCTTTTTTATGTATACAGTGATGCCAACTTGCATTTTATTATTTGTTCAATAATTAACAAGCCCATCGATATGTGGAGTTTTAACACAAAAATTCTCAGTATTTCATAAATAAATAAATAAATAAATAAAGAGGCATGCAATAACTGATTAATAAATTAGGATGAAGCCATGGAGGTCGGCATTGTTGAATTTCGTGAGGCATTCATATATGAAGAGGGAGGCTAGCTCGATCAGTATATATATATATATATATATATATATACTCTTTCGGTTTTTGAAAGTTGAACCTTTTGTTTTGGCCTTTCAAAGTTTGAACATAGATCGAGCTTTTCGATCCCTTTATTCCTTTGCAGTGACTGTATATATTAAGTTGGAAAATATGCTTCATGAATGATTCGACAAAGAAGGATGATGGAAGTTTCCTAAAAATCGTTCTGCTATAAACATGTTTGTTCTTAAATAATATTCTATCAACGGCTGAGATTTGAATAAAAACAAAATTAAGTAATTTGCATGGTGACCTACAATGCCCTACGACATGGACTTACGTGATCCTTTGACTCAGCACAGTAAATAGTTATAAGCCATTCACTGTTGGAAAGTACAGTAAATAGTTTTTAATAATATTTATGTCGTACGTAAATATCAAATATATTTTAATCGCATATATAAATGGATTTCAAAACTCAAAATTTTCAAACTCACTGTTTAAGGTCTAAAAAACTACCAATTCCTAGTTGCGGACTTATTTTCTTCTTCTCTTTGATTCATTCACACGGAAAAACAAAAGGTAAAAGTACATTGGTCAGGTAAATCTCAATTTAATTACTACGTATGTAATTTAACATCTGAGTCATATACGTGACAAATAAAAGTAAGGACTAAAAATGTAAGGCCAAAAAACTTTGTCCCAATTATTTGCACAATAAAGAGAAAGTGTCCCAACTCATATCTACGATTCAATAAGTACTTAATTTTTCTCTATACATTTAAAATGTCTTCTTAAGCAATTAAAATGATCTTTTAATTTATTGAGAAGGAGTGCTGATTCACTGTTCGACTTGACATGATTTATTGACTCTCTGCAAGTTTCTGATTTACCACCACCTATTTGATTGTGAGATTGAAAGAATGTACGTAGCAGGATTTTATCTAAATTGAATTCTCTCAATCAGTTGGTAATTAATTACACTAATTACTATTTACTACTGGTCTGTTTAACTAAAATTTGATTTGGTGTTATATATATATGGTACGTAGGGGGTGGTGGCATATTTCGACATCTCAATCAATCAAAAGCTTGCGAGATGAAGCATGGTACGTTGTCTTTTTCGCTAGTCAGTTGATTTGTACCACAAAAGAAATTAGGATATCTGTTTGGTTGATTTAAATAATAATAGGTAATTAACTAGGTTTTTGTTATTCTTTTTAATTACGAATTTGTTTCCGTGGCCATTTGAATTGTCAATTTATGGGTCATTAGTCAAAGTCGGTGGCAGAGTTGAGATCGATGCTTTGAAGTTGGAAGCCGAACGTGATAGATGGAGAAGTATATCAAAAATTCAGGTTCCTGAATTAATACGTACAGAGAGAGATTGTCAATAAAGCACAAAAGGTTAGGCAAGCAACAGGAAGATGAATTCCATCTAACTTTTGAATTAATTAATTAGGCTTCTTCAAAAAGGGAATTAATTATTATTCCATCAAACCTTTGAATTAGGCTTCTTCAAAAAGGGAATATATATATAGCTTTTTCATCAAGCAACTCGATCTCCATCCATATATATATATATATATATCATCTTTCGCATGCAAATGCAATTAATTAATCCCTTTTCCCTCTAATAATTAATATTCTAACTTAATTAATGACCTCCCCGTGGAATCACAATAATGCAAAGAATATTAATTAGCCCTAATTTTAATGGCCTAACATGGGAATATGTGAACCCTAATATAGTAATATGTAAAAGAAAATATCTCAGAGCCAAAAATTAAAAAATTCTACAAATTCAGAAACTTCTTATCGTCAATTAATTTGGGAGTGTGCATGGATCATCAAATTTTTATGATCATGGTATTAAAATAATTTAATTTATATGTAAAACTCAACGACTACACGTACGTACTAGTTCACATCAATATATATATATATATATATATATATATATATGCGTATAAGGAATTAGGGTTATATATAAAGATCTGGTTTCGTAATACCTAGATTCAATATTATTGTTTATTAGGTATAGGACGGTGGAATATGCAGATATTGGTAACATTACTGCAAAATTATTCCAATTCCATGCACCTGGAGTCATCTGGATTTTGAGTCCTCTTTGCGCGCATATGGCATATATGATTCTGGGATTAGAACCTTCTCTTAATTTGTTGAGAAATCATCATGATCATAAGTAGCTTCATATCACGGTAACTTGATATGTATGATACACATAATATATATTGTTACACGATAAAGTTAGATATTTTTTTATTTTTAAAATACATTATTACACTATAAGAAATGTAATATTGCCCGATCAGATTTTGCCCGATGCAGTCTAATTCGTCGTCTAAAGCCACTTGGCTCGGTGAAGTATACATCTTCGTAGGGCAAAAATCTGTCAACTTTTGCCCTACGACGGGCTTCGTAGGGCAACAAGTGTACGTGGGGCAAGGTATTGGCATGAAGGAAAAAAACTTTTCCCGCGTAAATTTGGGAGCTTTGGCCGACGAACATGTTTGTAGGGCAAGGTTGATACATTGTTGTGCCGAAATTTTTTCCCTTTGCCCGATGCAAAAGACACATTCGTCGGGCAAAATCAGAAACTCGACGAAAGATATTCGTCGACCAAAGTCAATCCGTTGATCGCGAGGAAAAAAAATTTGTGTCATCGATTGCTCGGCGAATCATTAACGATATGCCCTACGAATTATGTTCGTCGGGGAAAGATTGTCAAGTATTTGATGAATTTGAGGATTTTACCATTTTCAATATTTTTTCGAAATTAAACGAACGATCTAACCGTACATATTTATTGTACATACTCCTAGATTGCCTACACCAAATATTAGGCAATTTCAAATTCCCGGGATTAGATAACGGTGCGCGACGAATTGACGGATACAAAACATTTTTTGATGATCGGACGACTTTAACTCCTCGAAACCTCACGATTTTTTACGGGTGAGGTCTAGCCACGTAAAGCTACAAAGTGAAAGGTCCGATCTTGAAAATTCAATCGTCGGTTCTTCCTATTTCTTCCTCGTTCGGTCTGTCCGACCCTGTCTGCCTAAACTACCCAGAAACCAGCTCAAACCCAAACCCTATCCGCCTTATACTCTCACTCTCCGACTCTTCATCCCTCTCTCACTCTAACTCTCCCTCTCCGACTCAAACCCAAAACCAATCCCAAAACACCCAATCGTCCCTCTCTCTGATGAAGGAAGAGCTCTCAACACCGCCGCTCTCTTGCTACCAACTCCATCTCGCCGCCGCCACCTCTCTACCATTATAATTCTTTCTCTCTCTCTCTCTCTCTCTCTCACACTCATATTTGTGATTATTGGAATTGAAATGTGGATTGGATTGAATTTCGGAATTCAATTTGGATTTAGGAATTGGATTTAGGAAATTACAAGTTTGTGAATATTGTTAATATTGTATTGAGAATAAAATATTGAATTTTGTATATGATTTTTTGGATATAATTTTTTGATATGATTTTTGTATTGAATTTTATGAATATGAGAAATGTTGGATATGATTTTTGTATTGAATTTTGTGGGTATGAGAAATGTTGGATATTATTTTTTGTTATGATTTTTGTATTGAATTTTGTGGATATGAGAATTGTTGGATATGATTTTTGTATTGAATTTTGTGGATATGAGAATTGTTGGACATGATTTTTTGATATGATTTTTGTATTGAATTTTGTGGATATGAGAATTGTTGGATATGATTTTTGTATTGAATTTTATGGATATGAGAATTGTTGGATATGATTTTTGTATTGAATTTTGTGGATATGAGAATTGTTGGATATGATTTTTTGTAATAAAATCTATTTTTGAAAATTTGATGAATTTTGTGAATTTTTGATTTAGTAATTTAGTGTCAAAATTTAATTTTTTTCTTATTTTTTAAAAATTTATTATTAAAATTTGATTTTTTGTTATTTTTTAAAATTTATTATTAAGCGTCAGGGCCGAGAACGAGACCATCGGGTCCACCTTCGAGATCGAGATATCAATCGTCAGGGCCGAGAACGAGACCATCAAGTCAACCCTCCAGACGTTGCTTGAAGCAATTCGTTCGAGTGGGATTCCGCTGCCGCAGCCTCATCACCCGGCCCACCAGCCAGCACATTAGCCCTACTAGTCGCCGAACAATTAGATTTTTAGGACGTAATTTAGTTTGAATTATGCCAAACATTAATTTGTAGAAATATTTTCTTTAATTTTATTTGATTTGTTTTATTTCTTTTAATTATATTTATTTACAAATTTAATTATTTTAATTATATATATATATTTATTTATATTTGATTTTTTGTTATTTTTTTAAATTTACTATTAAAATTATTAATGAATTATTAAAAATTTTGAATTATTATTAAAATGAATGAATTTTGGAATCATTATTAAAAGAGCAAATTACACTTTAGTACCATGTGGTTTACACCCAATTTCAGAGCTGTACCTAACGTTTCAAATTTTGCATTTAAGTACCCTGTGGTTTATACCAAATTTCAGAGTTGTATCTAACGTTTCAAATTTTACATTTAAGTACCCTGTGGTTTATATCAAATTTCAAAGTTATACCTAACGTTTCAAATTTTGCATTTAAGTACCCTGAACTTTTTAAAACATTACAACTTGGCTCCACTGTTATCTAACGAAATAATTAACAGTGGAACCAAATTGTAATGTTTTAAAAAGTTCAGGGTACTTAAATGCAAAATTTGAAACGTTAGGTACAACTTTGAAATTTTGTATAAACCACAAGGTACTTAAATGCAAAATTTGAAACGTTAGGTACAACTCTGAAATTTGGTATAAACCACAAGGTACTAAAGTGTAATTTGCTCTTATTAAAATTTGATTTTTGTTATTTTTTAAAATTTATTATTAAAATTATTAATGAATTATTTATTTACAAATATAATTCTTTTAATTATATATATATGTTTAATTATATACATTATAAAAAAAAAAATTATAACTGAAGGCTTGCCTGACGAACACCTATTCGCCGGGCAAAGTGTCCATGATATACTTTGCCCGGCGAATTAAATGTTCGTCGGGCAAATGATAATTGATTTTTTTGAGTTTGCCCGACGAATGTTACGCTACCAAAATTGTTTGCCGAGCAAGGGTGGGTTTGCCCGGTGAATTTACTTTTTTCGACGGGCAAGATTTGGCCCGACGACGATTGACCGACGACCATGGCCCGACGGATGTTCATCGGGATTTTTGTTGCCCGACGAATTGTCTACTTTGCCTGACCAACCAGTTTCGTAGGGCAACATTCATTTCCTTGTAGTGTTTATTAATACAAACTAGCTACTTAAAATGTAATAAATATTCTATGTCAAAATTTTAAAATACAATAACGATATATATATATATATATAATTACTCATATTCTCTGTCAAAATAGTATATATATATATATATACTATGATATAATTACTCAACTTTGGTGCCTTTTTTTTCTTTACTTTATAAAACCATGGGTTATTGAGATCAAAGAAACAAACGTTGAGTTTAATGACAAGATGATTTAGACTATAAGATTTAAATGAAAAATTATAACGGTAAGTTGTTGCGTTAATCGATTTTCTCACAATTTTACTTGATAAAAATTATAACGGTAAGTTGTTGCGTTAATCGATTTTCTCACAATTTTACTTGATAAAAATAAGTCCAATATGATTATATGTTGAAAAAGTACTCCTATTAACGAAAAGAAAAAGCAAACTTTACCCTAAATTTTTTAGACTTAGAAAATATTTTTCGTCCAAAGAGAAAGTTGAAGATATATATATATATATATATCCACCATTGGAATGGGTCTCACTAGAAGTAAGAGGATCACTGGATGAATGAAAGAAACTTCCATCGAGTGATGAGAAGAACATGATCGAGGAAGTTTGAGAAGTCCCTCTTTACCACCACTTGGCCACTTGTTCAAGTTACAATCTTTTTAAGTCCCGCATGTTTTTATGTTACTTTCGTTTCATTGAATAAGAATATATGTTATATCATTGAAAATTGATACTACTTTCTTGTTGCCTTATATTGTCAATGTCTACTTGGAATTTGGTCACTCAATAATGAAAACCACGAGAGCGATTAGCAACAAGGTCAAAGTCTCACATAATTAAGCCTGTTCTCTCATGTAGCTCTGACCTCTAAGCCTAAATAATGGCGGTGTGCTATATAATTTATTAAGTAAAAAAAAAAGTCTCACACAATGTATAACCTCGATAAAATGTTCAAGAAGACATGAGTACAAATTAAGTACAAATTTGTTAATGGAAAAAAAAAACAGAAAAGTATAGAAAAGGATAGGTGTAATTTTTGCAATTTTTATGAGTCGATCTAATTACCTATTTTGTCTTGAATAAAAAAATAATTTATTTCTAGCCTAATTGTAAAGTTAATATGATACACACAAAGGGTTAGTTAAGATGATAATTTGAAAATACAGTACTAACATTGATTATTGTTAGAACAACTTTGAAATGAGGTGTACACCTAGACATCTGTCGATCAAATTCTAGTGAACTTTGCAAGTCTTCATTTACCTTTTGACAATTGCACATGTTGTGAGGCCCGTTCATGTGAGGGACTTCGCTTTCTTTCTTTTTCAGTGTAGGATACGAAGTAAATAAGGAAGATTTATTCTCAATATCAAGTAAGAGAAAAATTAATTTAAACTATTATTAATCGTCGATGATTTTATTAAAAAGAAATATTAAAATTTTAAAATGTCGAAATTAATTTAAATGAAAAATAAAGAATGAAACGGAGAATTATAATTATAATAGGTTAAAGGTTACCATGCATGTTCCCTGTACATGTAACTCATCAAATAATACCTTAAATATTAATCTGAATCATTCTTATTATATGGATCGACCTAAAGCCGTCAAAGAATCCTTTATTGAAAATAAAAAGGGGTCAAAGATTCTTTTAACATTAGAAAATAATCATGCGTGGAGATATATGTTTGTTTTGGTATCTTTGATATGATAAAGTCATGGGCAACCCTTTAAGGCGGTGACCACACATATCTCATTGGACCAAATTTTGGATTGCAATATCGATCAAGACATTTTAGTCTTAGTTTTGTTGGCACCATATTGTACCAAACTCAATGGGTGACATACCTAAAACCCAAAGTCCAACAAACAAGATTCAACGCCTATTCTACAAGGTCAAATACCACATGGGCCCAAGTCCACACAACCAATCAACCCTAACGAGGAACAACCACTGACTGACACGTAGACACATCTCCACCATCCACCCGGATGCCACGTGTTAGCACCACATGAGAAGTGCATTTATCCCACATCGAAACTATTCATCAAACCTCACTCAAACATCAATACAAAAATAGGCACATTTTCTAAAAAAGTAACTAAGATTCACTATTTACCGTTACTCTGTCAAAATCACTATTTACCACGTACCTCTTACATACACAGATCTACATACTGACTTGGGGGTTGGAGAGCCTTTAGGTCGGCACCACACCGGTGCTCGCACCTGACCGACGACCAATCTACTCTCTTTTACAGGTCTCCCGAAGAGCACGTGGCACACATATAGTGGACGAAATATCACCTTTAAGTTGGTACATTTTGCGCATCAACAGTTTGGCGTCGTCTGTGGGAATTCTAACTAAGTATGCCCATCACTCTACCGAGCCGAGCACGATCCCTCAACCCTCACACATTAAACATGCAAGGTGACTAGGGGGACGACGAAGTAACGCCCGGACATAGATCAAGAACATCGAGGGACAACTCTCCCAATGTGCTACAACTACTTGAAAGACTTTAACAAGACATGGCTGAGGTAAAGGCCAACAGTACTCAGGCCGAATACAGAAACTAGGTGCTCAGCGAGCAATACGATGACGTAGTGGCTCAGCTCAAAATTGCTTAGACCGAGATGGAGATTCACCGAACCAAGGCCGCAATGGCCGAAACCGAGCAAGTTGTGGCGGAATGTGTTGAACGGGCCAAGCCTGTTCGCTAGGCCACCGAGAAAGACAAAGGGAAAACACATGTTGAACCAACCAATAAGACCGCTCGGCTACTGATTATCCCGGGCAAGGGGCAATCTAGGACGAGGGTTCTAGGACGAGGGTATACCGAGACGCTAGGGAGGCCCTAAGCGAAGGATCGAACAGAGATCGCTCTGCCTTCGCACCAACCAGGCTGGCATTCCCTGTCAATGTGGGAGCGACCGATCGGCCGACACACGAACAGGCCGGTCGGCCTCGAAAAGATACAGACCCACAATATGCTCGAAGGCGCAGGATCCTCCCAATAAGCTATAAGTGAGAGGAGAACCGACTGACCTCCACATAACAATCGCCTGGAGGCATGCTAGAGGTCGCCCCCTCGACGTGCGGCCAACCGACCTAATCACAGCACTAACCATGATGACAGAGACATGCTTCCTACGGCTGACCTACTTGTCCAACAACTCCTTGACCGAGTCAAGAACGTTGAAACCAAGAAGGAGCAAACACGAATACCGACCTGGGGGAAGACGAACTCTGGGCCCTTCACAAAAAAGGATCAACCAGTTCAAACATAACTATGAGAACAAACCGCTCAAGATCCCACTTTACACCGGTCAGGGAGACCCCATCACTCACCTAAACAATTATCAGTCAGCCTGGCAACAAGAGACCGGTCAACCGGAACTCTTGGAACTGGGAAAGTCCCTACAAAATCACAAGAGTATGCTGATCGGGGACTTACGACCTCCCAGACTCTGAAGGACTTCCACTCAGTCACCCATGGAATGCATACCACCTCAAGAAATACTACATCTAGATTGGTCGACAAAACTCGTGAGGCAGACCCCAACAACACATTTTGTAAAGCCACACTTGGTCTCCCATTGTAACAAGTTCTACTTGACCTAACACTTATCAATGGCAAAAACAACTTATACAACTTACATTTTCATTACGCTCAACACTCACCGAGCTTGTTACGCAGTTTCATACTTATATTCTCTACTCAGACGACACATTGTTTAAACAACTCAAAACTAACCGAGTTAAAACAACGCCAACCACATTACACGACTAACATCAATTGATGTATCAAAATTGTGACTGACCACACTTTAAGGTCAAACAATTTGTAAAAATACTCCAAGTACCAACACATACCACTGTATAAAAGCTCATACACCGACTTCAATAAACATTAAACAATAATCGGTGTGCTCAGACAAAATATGTTCTTACACAAGAATAGACTACAACTCAATCGGTCTAACACTAACTCAGACCGACCAATTCCCACTGTTCAACAGCTATGGTATACTACATACTTGGAATAAAGACAAACTTGTCTTGACATTCTCCGACTAACAAAAAAACAGCTCGGTCAAACCACATCTAAACAAAAGGCATGCAGAGCAAACATTAGCTCAACCAATGCCCAACACAAAACAGACGGAGCGAACATTAGTTCAGACAATGGCAACAACATAAAACATGCCAAACAAGTTTACAAGTCTACACTTACAAACTTCAAGTCAGTTCTCCTATCGGCATCCAACCTCGACTGATCACTTGGGGGACTGAGGACAGTCTACTAAGCTGAGCAGCTCACTCGATCAACAACACTTTATTACAAGTCCTCAACCGAGGAATACTGCCTTAGCTAAGAATTTGGTAAACACATACCTTACTACATTTCTCTAAGGCTGAGCTCAAAACACACCGAGCTTAAAATTTGCTCAACACATACCGAGCATACATTTACTTAGTCTACATGAGCATACATTTATTCAATACATGCAAACATAAATAGACAAACCAAACCTTTGGTCAATTCAACACCTAGAAAAAACTCATCTTCATTAAGATAAAGGCAAAGACCCCACGGTCTGTCAAAATTGTTCACAAAACAAATACAATACAGACCGACTCGTGGTTGTCCACATCAAAGATAGAAAAATAAAAACGTACAAACTAGGAAGGTGGAGGGTCAGCACGGCTGGTGTCTTCTTCAGCGGGACGAGGCTCTTGGAGGTCTGATGCACTGGTCTGCTCCTCGTTGATAGGACGAGGGACAACATTGAGGGGCTGCTCTCCATCGACCGGAGAAGGAACGGCTTCACTGGACTGCCCTTAGCCATCAGGAGCAGCTGACTCAACTTCCTGCTCATCCTTCTCCTCCTCTTCGTCCTCCGCAACCATTGACCGAGTTACTTGCATGTTCAACCATGGAGTTGTATCAAACGAAATACCTTAATTATACTTGTAGATATTTCGGTAGATGGTCCACTCGCAGTTGGAGGCGAAGTCGTCCAACCTTCTCTGGTACTCCTTGGACTCTAGAAATTGAGCCACACCAGCTGACTTGGCAGACACAGCCTCCACTATGTTCAACTTCAACTGTAGCTGCTTGGCCTCTACTTCAGCCACCCAGGCCACCTCAGCCTCATGTCGACACAAATCCAACTGAGCAGCCTGCTCCTCTGCTTTCTTTGCTCGGTCGATAGCTTCCTCTCCAGATCGCCATTGGCCTTCAGAGCCAGCTCGGCCTCCTGAGCCTTTCGGCTTACGGTTGCATGATGTTCTTTGAGCTTGGCCCTCTCCTTGTCTGTAGCCGCCACACGCCTCTGAGGATGGTTGTAGTTGATGAACATCTCACCAAAGGACTGCATACCAAGCAAACATGTCGGTACAAAACTAAGCTATACCAAAAAACAACAAGTGTTAAATAAATCGACAACACTTACATGGGCAGCAATCAAGAGAGGCCTCTCCATCTGCTCGGTCATCGTCCTATCGGACAAGCCATCCAGCTTCGACAACTCCATGGACGACTCGATGGTGAAACAGTTGATGATGAGCACCATCATCTCCTTCATACAGACCGAGATGTCCGGCCATGTAATAGGATCAATGAACCAACCCATGTCACAACCATCAAGGTCGGTCAGCTCATCAGATTTCTGACCAGGGAAACGAGGTGGAGATGAAGCTCTGTCAAACCTTAGATCGGGGAACATAGACCCAGAACCCCCACCCAGCAGGGATTGAGCATGCTTCACGCTCTCAGCAACCTTTTGAATGGCATGATACCTCAGGTCGACCTCATTCCTTGGCTCTAGTTGCTAGTTGGCATCAATTAGCCTCCGATCGGCCTTCTCCATTGGCCCCACATCTGTTTGAACCTCATATGAGTTTAGCCTCACACCTTTCTAGCCCGGCCTAACAACACTCTGAACCTCGTCAGAGTTGATAATCTGCTCCGAGGGGTTCTTTGGGGGCTTCACACCCTTCTTGGTGGGCCTAGCAACCTCTTCCTCATCAGCCTCATCACCAAGGTCGACGACCACAATTTTTGCACCGATCGGAGCCTTCTTCAATTTCCTTTTCTTCTTAGCCAAGAGGGCTATCCTCTGCTGAGCCCTCAAGTCAAGACCCTCAATCCTCTGTTTTGGCCCAAAGGAAGACCGACTAGCGGTCGGTGGCTCATTCCTTTTCTGGCCAGAGATTGACCCACTAAGACGCGAAGTCGCCCCACCAACATTTGGCACCGACCCCTTGGCACTAAAGGCCATCCCACCATCTTCTGGCACTAACTCACTGGCATTAGGGATTGGGACCCGCTGATTGATGGTTTTCCTCACCTCATCTGCATTCTTCAGAACACGCTTCTTTGCATCCTTAGGCATGACTACAAAAAAAAATAAAAACAAAACAAAAACATACATCAGTAATGGATCGGTCGACCTACAAAATTACACCGAGTTATAAGAACTCACATGTTGAGGAGATTAAGGCGACCTCTTTGAGAATGGAAGGCAATCAAAGAATGAACTGATCTCGTTCGGTCATATTCAACCTCTTCCTCACTTCGCGACACACATGCTTGCCCATCCCAGTACACACCACCGCAAGGAGAGCAGCTGCAAGACAGACCACTAGTAAGACGACAACAATAAACAAACAGATTAAACAAAGCAATAAATACGAAGACCGACCGATGCTGTCAAGCTTCTGGAACTTTGAATGAATACCCTCCCCACCCTAAGCCCCACCGACAAAGGCAAACTTAGACTTATATGTCTTCTGGGAGGAAGGCACAATGTGAATAAATTCACCCCTCTCTTTCTTATCACGGAACTGAACGTGCACCAACCTCCTGCTCTGCTGCTGCTGGCTAAACTCGTACAGGTACATGACCCGTCCATAGGTCGGCTCAGGCTTCCCTGCCCTTTTGAACGCAGCATACAGACTGATCAACACAATTCAAACATTGGGATTAAGTTGACCGTGCACCACTCCCATCTCCTTCATCATCATCCTCAACCAAGGATGGAGGGGGAACCTCAGACCGTGCATATACAGCTCTGGGTAGAAGAGCGCATAGCCCGGTGGTGGATTACTCGGCATCTCACCAGCTCGAACCGCCATGAACTTCACTTTCTTGAGACATTCCAGCTGGCTTGCCATTTTTCCAACCCAGCTTGAGTCTCCTTGCTCAATAGCTCATCTACCGTGAACTCGGCCTCCTCCAGTGGTACGGCCCGCACTACATCTCCAGGAAGAACGTTTCCACTTGGCTTCTTCAGAACAATAACCTTACTATTATGACGACCGTGCTAAATCTTCAAAGCACGGACGAACATAGCCTCATCTTCTTCCTCTACATCTGCTTCAAACACCCTACCACTGGGCCCAACCTCACGCTGGTCGATCCTACCTTCTAAACGAGCCATCATCTGCCTCTCCTCCTCGGTTTCCCCTTCAAGCGGATCAGGCACTTGAGCGGTCTTTCCCCCTTTTCCACCTGAGAAACCTTGATACTAGGTCGACTCACCCTCATCAAACTCTGTCTAACCACTTGACTGCATCGACTCAACTTATGGCTCGGCATTCTCATCATAGTCTTGCACTTCATTCGATTGACTATATGTGTCTGACATGATGACAATCTAGGGAAAGAAAAGGAAAAAAACAACTATGACCGACTGAACACTATGCCTACACGGATCTAACCACCATCCGACCACCAGTTCTGCACCAATTCATCAAAAAATACAACTTTGATTCAAATCAACAAAGAAAAAAACAACATACCTTACTTTTACACGACGGACTTGGCTCACCAGAAATCGCACCACCTCAACTATTTATAGAGATCCAATTTGAGGAGAAGAAACATCGCCTCGTTAAATTAAAACACACCACCAGGCAACATGTGTCCAACATGCAGTGGCCACACGCGCTCCTACGCGCCCTACCTAAAGTCTAACGGACACCTCACTAGGTCATATGACTAGACATTCATGCACCAACCGGTCTCTCAAAGGACGACCTGTCCACACGTAACACATGCTAAGCACGATCATGCATCAGTTGGAAACCTATTTAACTAGGCAGGTTGGCAAATAAAGCACACAGACCGGTCGGCCATCAGCAGAAGACTGACCCAACTAAGGCCCAAACACACCGAGTCAACTCTTCAACAATGATCAACCTCCACAACATCACCAAGCGGTATGACCACATCAGTCCACACAGGACACACCGAATACCCACTCGGTGCTCTCCCTTGCTTGGGGGACTTAAGGGACTAGAGGTATATCTCCCCACCGAGTCTGGAAAACATGAGAAGTCCCCAACCGAGAAATTCCAGCTCGGTCATGAATTTTGGGGGACTTCTGTTGACACAATATTGGACCAGACTCAATGAGCCACATACCTCAAGCCGAAAGTCCAACAAACAAGGCCCAACGCCTACTCTACAAGCTCAAATACCACATCGGCCCAAGCCTACACAACCAATCAACCCTAACAAGGGACAACCACTGACTGACACATGGACACATCTCCACCATCCATCTGGATGTCACGTGTCAGCACCACAGCAGAAGTACATTTATCCCACTTTGAAATTATTCATCAAACCTTCCTCAAAAATCATTACAAAAGGAGGCAAATTTCCCAAAAAGGTAACTAAGATTCACTATTTACCATTACTCTGTCAAACCACTATTTACCACTTACCTCTTACATACACATGCCTACATGCTGACTTGGGCGTCGGAAAACCTTTAGGCTGGCACCACACCCGTGCACACTCCTGACCGATGACCAATCTACTATCTTGTACAGGTCTCCCGAAGAGCACGTGGCACACACAGAGTGGACGGAGTATCACCTTTAAGTTGGTACATTTTGTGCATCAACAAGTCCCTCATGGGCTAAGAAAGCTTAGGTGTGGCGGTTTAACAAACCGTTTGCTCTTATTATTATTTCTTCAAAAGAAAACATGATTTCGCTTGTTATAGTGGGCACTTTGAAAACAACTCATTGGTATGCCAAAGCTTGTGTTAGTAAGGGCACGTTTACTTATCAGGAATGAGAATAGTGAGTAATGAGATAACAAGAAGTGGGTAATCGGAGAAGGGGGTAATCATTCTCATTGAGTTGTTTACTAACTATATAGAATTAAATCAGTAATGTGATTGATTTTCATTGTCATTGTTTACTAGCCGTTATGAATCGGAATAAAAATTAATTGATTACTAAAATGCGCTTTCTTTTTCTCAGCTTTTTTAGCATCTCGTTCTTTTGTCTGATCATTCTTTGAACACACACCAGCCCCAGCAATCACAAAAGAATACATCGACAATATATTAAATACAAAAAATAAATTAACTTCAATTGTGGTGATGTGTGAAGGAAAGTAGAAGAAGAAAAGAAAAAATAACGTACTTACCTACTTTGGAGCAAAAAAAACTTTTGGAGCAAGAAGAGCGTCTGGAGAATTAAAGGGTTAAGTCATCGGAGTATTGAAGCATTCAGAAGAAAATTAGAGTACGCATAAATTTATTGTCACTAAAAGTTGTAATTACTATAAAAGTTGTAGGGCAATTTTGGTACATCAAAAAATTAAAATAGGTAATGGGAATCATTAACACCTCCCCCAAGTTAATCCCATTACCCATTTTGAGGTAATGACATTAAGGATTTCAAGTGGGACCCACCTGTTAAAAAAATCTAATTATGCAAGTAAACGCAAGATTACTTCGTAATGGGAATTATTGTTTTTTATTTAATTCTTATTACTCCTAGGTAAATACGCCCTAAGTATTTCTACTCATTGCATAGTGTGAGATCTTAGATTATGTGTTTGAGATGTCTAACGGAAAAAGTTGATATCCATTGTATATACCTTTTCTATGGTGGTGTTGTATATAAAAACCTCTATTTTCATGAAGCAATTGTCGTGTTTATTTTGATCTTTCTAGTGCTGTGTTTTTTTTATCTAATGATATACGGAAAGATGTATACTTTTGGATACGTACCTCGTTCTTTACATGGGGCAAATTTGAGACATGCGATCTTCCACTACACAGTGAATAGGAATACCATTAGTCTAGTAGGCACGTATCAATCATGTACGTGTTTTTTTAATATCAATGTTATTATATTGGTAATTTGGGAATGATCGAGTATGAGAAGAGCCAGAAAATTTCTCGATCTTTACTAAATCATAAGAAGAAATCACAAATTCGTCTTAAAATTCGTAATTAATTATCTTCTTGAATAAGAATCACATTAATTAAAGTAGTAGTTGATGTGAGTCGACTGTTTTATTATTCGTTTTTTTAATTTTTAGGAATCCTAATTTCCCCATTATAAATTGGTAAATATGTGATTATTGTCATATGGGCTGAGCCTTTAGCAAAGGTACGTAATGATCAAAGAATGAGATGGGATCCAATAACTATGGATTACCTCATTTGATTGACAAGGCATCAAATCATAATAATAATGGTCGCATCGAAAGTGCAAGGCTACAACTGCAAGGCACATCAAGCGTGCGCATATTTGATTGAATTTCAAGCACAAGCATACATGGATTTGTCAAACACACACATGCGTGGATTTTTGGGGAAATGGGGTGTATTGTATATGTTACTCCCAGAAGATTGATAGCATTTTCTATTTTAAAATTTGGATTTTACATCAATTTAATGTCTTTTAATAATGTTAATTTGTTTAAAATTCCGATTAAATTTCATTTAACATTCACGGAGATCAAAATATACAACAATAATTTATAATTAAAAAAAATTAATTTTAAAACTCCAGTTAACATTTTGTCGTAAGTTATGATTTGAAACAACAATTGGGAGAAGCATAAAATGTTTGCTAGTTTGCTCGATTACAGCTAGAAAGCACTGATAATGTATGTCAAAATTCTCCCTACATGGGCGATTGAACTGTCATTTTAACGGCATTAGCTAATGAAATGCAATTATTATGGACTTCTTGTTGTTTTCAAAGGTGACGCTTGGTTTGTCGGATTAAATCATTTGTAAAATTCAATGTATTTTGAATGTAAAAATGAATATGAACTTCTTATGTTTGGTTTGTCGGATTAAATCATTTGTAAAATTCAATGTATTTTGAATGTAAAAATGAATATGAACTTCTTATGTTTTTTTATTGTAAGCTTATATGGGATAGTAGACATAAGTTTTGAAGAGATTCTATTTCATAAGTTTCTTTTTATATACTCCCTTTTACTACTCCCCTTAATTACCATTAAAACACATTCATTTTATATTCTAACTGCATTGAATTTGATGATTTATCAAATCCGACCCATCAAAAGTGACCAACAAGATTGCAATCATCACTTTCCATTTTCCACATCATAAAAGTATAAGATGTTTTCGAAATATAGCATAAACGAAGTTAGGTTTTACACAAGGTCGGATATTATATTTAACAAGCTATACATGACGCTGAAATAAGTATAAAAATAACTTCTAATCATTCGCAAAAGATGAGAAATTTAAAACACACACGTAAATGAATCATCTGTCGATATTTTAACCTTCTTTTTTCCTTTTTATTTGTAGAAATAATGAATACTTACCATTCCCCATCCTTCTCATTATGATCTAGAAATTTACTAAAAAAAAAGAGATGTAATCATTTCAGCACAGTTAGCCAAATATATGGCATAGAAATTTCATTATACTTGCCAACTTTTGAGTGAATGATTGATCAAACAATATACTGGTGTCTCCATTACAAGTTATATATATATATATATATATATATATATATATATTGTAAAAGAATTCTTGGGATTAGCCATCGATTGCTGGTAGCCTCCTCCTGTGTATCCTTTTTTTTTTCCCCAAATAAACCCAAGCTAAAAATAGAAAGGGAAATCCAATGAGAGCATTTATAAAATAGGCGAAAGACCACACAACTGAATAAACTGCCACAACAAAGAAACCTAATGGTTTTTCAGTTAACAAAATGGGCCTCCACTAAGAAGGAAAAACCAGACGCTGCATATGGTATATGTATATAATACCCGTGGGCCCACTCCTTTCCTTCCTTTTACGTGATGTGACAGGTGGAGTAGGCCTGGCAATGATTCATCACCGGGGTCCACAAATCATGCTCCTAGTGCTAAGCCCACTAGTTTCCCACCACACCCACTGAAATTAAAACCCTAGAAATTCTTCTTACCCTACCCTCGCCCCCCACCAAGCCACCTTCTTCTAATCTGAATATCCAGATCCTTTCTTTTCTAGATTTTTATGGAGTTTAATATTTTTTAGAGTGGGGCATTAAGAACTTGTAGCTAGAGAGAAGAGAGGGATCAAAAGTTAAGTATTGTTGCATTAAGATTTTGAAGCATTTTCAGTTGCATATATTTGCAACCCTAAATTGTAAGTTATTTGTAAGTTCAATTCGTCATATATGCATACATGAAGTAACAATGGAAGGAGATAATCGAAACCCTAAATTCTAACCTGTAATTACAACACATGAAGTCTCACAATGGAAGGAGAGAATGCGAGATATGATAGATCGAGGTTGGCATGGAATTTTAATTAGCTTTGACAATGTATGTAAATATATAATAAGGACATATAGCTAGCTAGCTATCTAGAGAGAAGAGATGGATCAAAAGCTAAGTATTGTTGTATAAAGATTTTGAAGCATTTTTACTTACATATATTTGCAACCCTAAATTGTAAGTTTGTAAATTTGTAAATTCAATTCGTCATATATGCATGCATAAAGTTACAATAGAAGGAGAGAATGCGAGATATGATAGATCGAGGTTGGCATGGAATTTTAATTAGCTTTGACAATGTATGTAAATGACATATAGCTAGCTAGCTAGCTAGAGAGAAGAGATGGATCAAAAGCTAAGTATTGTTGTACTAAGATTTTGAAGCATTTTTACTTACATATATTTGCAACCACCCTAAATTGTAAGTTCGTAAATTTGTAAATTCAATTCGTCATATATGCAGCGCATAAAGTTACAATGGAAGGAGAGAATCGAAACCCTAAATCCTAAACTGTAATTACAACACATGAAGTCTCACAATGGAAGGACAGAACGCGATATATGAAAGATCGAGGTTGGCATGGGATTTTAATTAGCTTTGACAATGTATGTAAATAATAATAAGAACATGCATATAGCTAGCTAGGGCATATGCAGAGATCGAGAGAAGATTTTTCCAAATGATCTGTTGATCATGGTAATGGGATAATGAGGAAGTTGAAAAAGATTTATGAAGGAAGGCTGATTAAGTTCCTACTGTAATATATAGTCTAGTTTAAAATATCTGCTGGGTTCTCTTTTGATTGGGGTGCGTTTTTATTTAATCTGGAAAATGAAGCAAAATGTACTTATTAATTGAATTAGAAATGGAAACATCCTAAGACAAATCATTGCCATAAAATTATGTAGCTTTAGGAAGTTAGTAATAATGAAGATTTATACACATCAATTCCCCGTCCTCTTGCCAACATCGATCTTAAAGTGGCTTTAACTATTATTTGTGTTAGTGCCTAGGGCACTAAGTAAGGATGTCCAAAGTCGAATGGATTGCCACGCATTGCTATCATACATGTTACATCTTAAATCCATTACCCTCCTTATGATATATATGTTCTTAGAATTTTCAAATTAAATCTTTCTAATTATACAACCGTATTATATATACTCTAAAAAAATAGTGAAATATGGATGAATCATAGAATGAATTCATTATAATAAGATTCAACTCAACAACATAATTTATTCTTATCGTCGATATGTGTATATCCCTAAGACCTCTATTTACAAAATGAGAAGAAATACAAATATATATATAGGTGTATAGTAACGCTTTCCCATGCTAGATTACTAGTACGAAAATCTGGATCTTGTTATTGTTAGGTTATTAGGCTTTTACAAAAGAAAAGAAGAGGTTTTAGTTTGAGGCAAGGAGGAGATGATGTGAACAAGACTGATCTTATTTCTTTGATTCACTCACACACACATTATAACACTTGATAAGCTATTTATACCTATAGTCACTTGCTATACAGCTTGTACCCTATTAATTAGTGACCAAGTAAGTCACTTAACCGACTTAACCAATTCTTAATTGTTCTAACAAACCTAATAGCACAGCACAGCTGTCTTGCAGCTGTGAGTAGCAGTATGGACAACAGTGAAGCCGCAGCAGTGAAGGCAATGCATAGTGATGGTGTAGGCGTACTGAAGATAAGGCACATCACAGCAGTGGATGAAGGCGCAACATGGCAGGTCTTCTAATCATACTGACGGGTAAGGCGTGGCTTAGCAAGGGTAAGGCGCGGGAAGGCGCGACATATAGCAGTTCGTCTAACATCCCCTCTCAAGCTGATGGCGGAGATGCAACAAGCATCAGATTGGAAGAGTGCAAATAAAAAAGTTCATCCGCTAAGGCCCTGGTGATGATGTCTGCCACCTAATCACCATAAGACACATGTTGAACATCCAGATCTCCATGGACCACACGTTCGCGAACAATATGGTAATCAATCTCGATATGCTTGGCACGAGAATGGAAGATTGGATTAGCACAAAGACTTGTGGCGGAAGTGTTGTCACAGTAAATCAGAGGAGGTTTTAACAAGGGTACGTGAAGAGCACACAGTAACTGGCGAATCCAGGCAACCTCAGCTGCAGTAATTGCTAGTGCTCGATATTCAGACTCAGTACTAGATCGAGATACTGTGGTTTGTTTCTTGGACATTCAGGAGATAGGATTGCTTCCAAGATAAACAACAACACCAGTAGTAGAGCATCGATCAGTTGGATCTCCAGTCCAATCTGCATCAGTATAGGCAATGAGGTCTAAAGAGCCGGCAGATAAGGAGATGCCATGATACTAAGTATTTTTAAGATATCGAAGGATACGTTTGACATCCATAAAATAAGACTCAGAGGGTGAGTGCATGTACTGACAAACCTGATTCACAGAGAAGAAAATATCGGGTATGGTGAAGGTCAAATACTGTAAGGCACCAACAATACTTCGATAGTTGGAGGGATTATCATACAAAGGACCATCATTTTTCTTAAGTCGGGAACCTGATGTACAAGAAGTATATGCAGGCTTGCTGTCCAGCATTGAAGTTTTAGTAAGAAAATCATGAATATACTTGGATTGAGAAACAAACAAACCAGTGGAAGTATACTGGATTTGTAAACCCAAGAAGAAATGAAGATCCCCAAGGTTCTTCATGTCAAATTTTGCAGTTAGAGAAGTTATGACCTCTGATATTGCAGCAGCACTGCTACCAGTGAGGATAATATCATCCACATACAATAGAAGAATCACAACTGCAGAAGATGTTTATTTGACAAAAAGGGAAGCATCATCCCAAGTTGTTTGAAATCCTAGTTCATAAAGGAAGGTAGTAAACTTGTCATTCCAAGCTCGAGGAGCTTGTTTGAGGCCATAAAGAGATTTTTGCAGTTTGCACACATAATCAAGATGTCTTGAATCTTCAAAACCAGGAGGTTGTGTCATATATACCTCTTCCTTAAGGTCTCCATGCAAAAAAACATTTTTAACATCAAGCTGTTTTAGGGGCCATTGAAAATGAGCTGCTAATGCTAAGACCAATCTGACAGTGGTAGTTTTGACCACTAGACTGAATGTCTCACCATAGTCAAGGCCTTCTTCTTGACTAAAACCTTTTCCTACAAGTCGAGCCTTATGTCTGGCAATGGTGCCATATGAGTTCTTCTTTATTCTGTACACCCATTTGCACCCTACCAAGTTTTTGGAAGCAAGAAGGGGAAGTTTTTGGAAACAGGAAGGAGAACTAAACTCCAAAGTGTCTTGACCATACAAAGCATTCATGTCATCGTCCATGGCTTGCTGCCACACAGGAGCAGAAGATGCTGATATGAAAGGTACTGGTTCAACTTGAGCAAGATCAACTTCAGATGACAGAACATGAGTTGAGAGGAGAGCCTTCTGCTTGAAAATACCACTCTTGGACCTAGTCTGCATAAGATGCATATTTACCCCAGAGATGGGCAACAGTACTTCTAGGCATTGAGGATGAAAGTCATCATCTGTTGTGTTGCTGGGATGAGCAAGTAAAGGATCAGAAGGGAGAGAAGAATCTGCCAAGAAGTCAGCTGAAGTACCAGTCGAAGGTTGATCAGAAGAAGCAGGTGATCTAGTAGTGACATCATTTAGACCAGTAGCTGGTATACAAACAGGTGATCTCTGAACAGTGTCAAACTCAGGACTTGAGCACTCAAGGAGAAAGGAGGATTGAGTAACAGAAGGCTGTGAAATAGTTGAAGGAATAGAAGAAGGAAAGGATATGACACCAGAAGAACTAGAGAAAGATGAGTCTAAGACAGAAGAAGCAGATGAGGTACATTGAGATTTAAGATGCATAGAAGAATATGGAAACTGAAGTTCATCAAATAACACATGTCTAGACACAAAGGTTATCCTTAACAATGGATCATGCCAGATGAAGCCCTAATACTTCTCAGCATATCCTAAGAAAATGCATTTTTTGGTTTTAGGTTGCAGTTTAGTGGAGTTATAGGGTTTTAATAAAGGAAAACAAGCACATCCAAACACTTTTAGATGAGTAAGAACTGGAAGTTTGGAGAATATGGATTCAAAAGGGGACTTCATTTTCAACAAGACACAAGGCATTTTGTTAATAAGGTAGGTTGAAGTGGCACAGACATAGAACCAAAATTGGGCAGGTAAAGAGGCGGTTTGAAGGATGGTGATAGTTGTTTCAAGGATATGTCTGTGCTTTCTTTCTGCTAAGCCATTTTGTTCAGGGGTATAAGGGCAAGACCTGTGATAAGCAATGCCTTTAAGAGAAAGAAAAGTATGAAATTTTTGGCTAATAGATTCCCCACCTCTATCACTTTGAAGAGTTTTGATTGAAACATAAAACTGGTTTAGAATGTATGTATAAAAATGTACAAAGATAGAGTAAACTTCATATTTATTTTTCATTGGGAAGACCCAAGTATAGCGTGTACACTCATCTATAAAGTTGACATAGTATCTAAAACCTTCACAAGAGACAGTAGGTGAAGAACCCCATACATCTTAATGAAGTATTCTAAAAGGAATATGAGACCTTGAACTAGAGACATGAAAATATTGTTTGGACAATTTTCCTTCTAGACAAGACTCACAAACAACATGAGTTAAATCTTTGGAAACAGAAATGGTAGCCTTGTGTAAAGCAGCAGAAACAATCTGATTTGAAGGGTGGCCTAGTCTTCTGTGCCAAAGTTGAGTATGAGTAAGTTTACCAAGAAGAGCAAGTGGAGATGGACTCTGAGGAACATCAAAGGCTTTATTTGTGGAACAATGGAAAGGGAGAGGATACAAGCCATCCTTACTCAGTCCTTGACCATTGTGGTTCTATCCTAAATTAGAAAAGAAGACTCAGTACAAAAGAAAGAGCAATGATTGTCTTTACACAGCTTATGTACAGACAACAAGTGTGCTGAGATATGAGGAACATGAAGAACTTCATTCAAAAGGAAACAATGAGGTGTAGGATTAGTAGTTTCAAGATATGAGTGTCCAGCATGAGCTATTTTCAAACCTGAACCTCCTGTTGTGGTAATGATTTCCTAAGAGGAAGAGGGAGTTGGCCTTTGAACTTGAGATAACTCAGAAGTCATATGAGCTGTAGCCCTAGTGTCTGCAACCCAGTACTCTTGCTACTGAGTAGGAGGTGTTATCTATGCATTCATAGCAGTGAGATTGCCTGGAGGAGAGGATCCTTGACAAGAGTAGTTCTCCCTTTGATAGCAGTTCATGGATGAGTGATTTCCAGCAGATTTGGCATGGCTCACTGATTTGTGATGGTTGATTCTGATGGCGATGATAATAGTCTGCAGCTGTGTGTCCCTTCTTTCCACAGATTTGACAGACTAGTGGTGGCTGATAAAAATTCTGAGTTGACGCACCAAGAACACCAGGAACTGAGGAGTTGCTAGAACCTCCTTTATTTCCATTAGTCCAAAATTTTGAATCATTGTTCCCACTATTACCATTATTTCCATAGTTAGGATTCCACTTGCCTTTGTTCTTGCCTTTGTTGTCATTGCCTTTGTATCCATTATTGAAGGTGTTGGTTGAGAAACCATTGTTTTGGCCATAACCACCAGTGTAACCAAATTGCTGAAAATTATCAGACATCTGCTGAACAGTTGGAGGAGTATTGCTAGGTATCACATTGTTAGGCATGTTATTAAACATAGGTACACCAGATGAATTCGAGGCTTCATGACCAAATCTTGACTGAGTAGTGTTAGGTACACTATTATTAGTGGCAAAAAAAACAGAAAGGAAGGATGTATGCTCAGAAGATTGATCAATGACAGTTTCTTCAGCCAAGAGTTGAGACCTAAAATCTTTGAGACTTATAGAATTCTCTCTTCCACGAATGACACATCTAAAAGTGTTATACTCAGTAGGTAAACCTCTTAATGCAAGAATAACAACATCCTCATCTCCAAAATGGACATTACACGATTCTAGCAGATCTCTAGCAACCTTAATTCTTTGCAAATATTGAGTCATATTCTCTGAGCCTTTCTTAATGTTTTGAAGATAAGTTTTCATTTGAAAAATAGAAGCTTTAGTAGAAGAGGCAAACCTGTCTCTCAGGATAGTCCACATTTCTTGAGCACTCTTGCATCCAATGATACAGGAAATAGCAGATGCGGAGAGAGTTGAAGTGATGAGTTGTATTAGTGCTTGATCGTGCATCCTCCATATCAGGTAAGCATCAGAGGTTGGACTCTCGGAACTCATAACGGAGGAATAGCGAGGAGGACACTCCTTCATGCCATTGACAAATTCAAAGATGCCATTCGCATTGAGAAGAAGCTCCATTTGGAAGTTCCAGGTGATGAAATTATGATCATCAAGCTTGACTGTGGCTGCATTTCCAATCGTTGGAATGAGAGAAGCAATCGGTGATTGCAAAATTTGTAATTGAGTAGCTGTAACCGAAGGAACAGAATTCTTGGAGAATCAAGAAGGTCACAAATCAAGCACTTGGTGTGCACTGTTTGAATAGATTTTAAGAAGAAGTTTTGGGAGGGTTTTTTAAGGAAGAACATAATCAACTTTCTTTTGAGAAGTTCTAAAGAGATTTTTAGCGGAAGCAAGGGTAGAAGATCGCTCACGAATGGGGTTAACCATTTATCATGAGTTCGGCTCTGATACCATGTTAGGTTATCAAGCTTTTACAAAAGAAAAGAAGAGGTTTTAGTTTGAGGAAAGGAGGAGATGATGTGAACAAGACTGATCTTATTTCTTTGATTCACTCATACACATTATAAAACTTGATAAGCTATTTATACCTATAGTCACTTGCTATACAGCTTGTACCCTATTACTTAGTGACCAAGTAAGTCACTTAACCGACTTAACCAATTCTTAACTGTTCTAACAAACCTAACAGCACAGCACATCTGTCTTGCAGCTATAATACAGCTAAAACATAGCTGTGAGTAGCAGGATGGACAGCAGTGAAGGCACTGCATAGTGATGGTGTAGGCGTACTGAAGATAAGGCACATCACAGCAGTGGGTGAAGGCGCATCATGGTAGGTCTTCTAATCGTACTGACGGGTAAGGCGTGGCTTAGCAAGGGTAAGGCGCGGGAAGGCGCGGCATATGGCAGTTCGTCTAACAGTTATAAGGTTTGCATTTCCTTTATGTGTTCTTTGTGTTGAATATACAATTACCATAACAACAAAAGCAAAAACCGACTCTCCCCATGCCGACAGAAGCTGCAGCCACGCCTAGTTCACGGCCCACGTACGTATTCAACACCGACACCGCCACCTCGCTCCAAACCACGTCCATGCCTCACTCCGCCACCACGACCACACCATATATCCCATCAACACTTGCCACCCATACCTGTCACAACATTGGTACCACCAACATCCCATTTAATTGTACTAATTATAGGAGGTTAGCTAGCAAAGTAAAAGAAAATAATGTACAAATTCTAAGAATTTAAATCTCGATCTTTTAAATTCCATCGTTCTAAAACTTGTAAATGATATTAAATAACTTTTTTGTCCAAAACAGTGTATGGCTAGCAATAACAACGTCAGCATTACACATAAAATGTGTGACGCAACACAAGCTAACAAGGTTTACAAGCGTAAATCCTAAAGGAACATAAACTGGAATCCACCAGGGAAATAGTTGAGAAACTCTCAAATTTGATTGAATAAAAATATAAGATAATTTCAATACAACGTTTAAAGGTTGTTTATATACCTGCTAGTAAACCCTAGGTTGAAAAGGAAAGTAAAAACCCTAATTAATACAAATCCCAAAAATATCCGAAAATCTTCAAAGCTGATTTTGAGACCGTAAATGACCTTATTTGGCTAAAAAGCCCATACGCACAACAAATGTTGTATGTCTTGTTCCTTTCGTCGTTCTCTTTCCAGAAAGGTATCATACGCTCCATTCTAAATTTGGACGTTAAATCTGTAAATTACTGCTGCGTCATTTTTTCAGTTTTCGGTCCATCTCTTCTTCAATCCATTATGCCATATGTTCTACATCAATGTGTGCAATGCCATTTATTAGTAGATTACGTACACACATTTATTTCCAGGCTTAACAGTTACATTTTTCATACCAATTTGAACCCTAATTTATTATTTGGTATCTTTTACTACGATCCATCCATTAGTTAATGATTGATATGTTGATGAAAAGATGTAGAAGAAGTAGTGAAGGTAGCTAGCTAGCTAGCAGCAAAGCCCCACATTTCACATGTACTCGCTAGCTTCTGCATTATTATTCAAATGGAACATGGTAAGTCAATGGGAATTTGGGGAAATCTTTTGGCATAAAGGTCTGAGTCAAAATGATGCACATACAATTAAGCTATAGGTACTCAAAGTTGTGATGAATAAAGTATTTGAGAGTACAATAATCATTGTACAATTGAAATCTTTTTGGAGGAGGAGAGGAATCAACAAAGCCAATCCCCCACAAGAAATTAAAGCAAAATTACAATTTGAATTCATCTCAAATTTCCCCATGTTTTGATTACATCGATTAAATTATGCGCACCCAAGATTGACAATTACAAGTTAAAAGTACAAAGTAATGCATTCCAAAGTTTAATGATTGATAAGAGTTTCACACTCCACGTTATTTAGAAAATAAAAAGGATGAATCGATCATATCTGAAACATAATTATTTTATTGGATGTTACAGCACCAAGTATATATATATATATAGGATCCTTTAAATTCATGTTTTTTTTGGTAATTAAGTGACTAAGGTGGCACAGGAAGAGCCTCGATCATAAGGTTTATCCTATATATATATATATATATATATATGTGGACTTCTTAATACCCGATGTTGGAAAGATAATCAAGAGGAAAGGTTTATCTAGCACTAGAACTCTTGGTTGTATAATGTAAAAGTACAATAAAATCTAAACGTAAAATTTAAAATTTAGTTTTTTTATATATATGACATGCATTTTAGATACATTTAAACATATTTTCATATCGCACAATTCAGGGTGCGTGGGTTTTTGTCTTGTTTTTTTGGATACAATAAGACGAATGTGGATTATATTTCATAAGGTATTAATCTCGTCTTTTATTAAAGTCAAATATGACACCTTCCACATAACATACCAAGTGAGTTAAATCTACATTATATAAGATTTTTTTTTTTTTAAGTATTAAGGAAACTTAGGGCCGTAACACCAATGACAGTAAATTAGGACCGGCTTGCCATGTTGATTCCTACCGGAAATTCTTGCCTTCGAAGGTCTGGCCAAACTGCCAATTTTTGGGGGCTATGTGCCATGAGGTGACAGTAAATTAGGACCGGCTTGCCATGTTGATTCCTACCGGAAATTCTTGCCCTCGAAGGTCTGGCCAAACTGCCAATTTTTGGGGGCTATGTGCCATGAGGTGGACTTTCTTTTATCACTTGCTTCGACTCGGAAGGTGAGTGACTCACCAACCAGCTTGACGTCGGTAACCCATCTCTGCCCCCACATTCTCTTCATCATTGTCCATGGCACATGATCATCGCCCTTCACTTGCAGACTGATCACATCCCCAGCTCCAGCTACATTCCACACCAACACTTCATTGAAGTAAGGATTCCCCGTTATCGTAAAACGAATACCTCCCGCCTTTTGGCATGGAACCCTATAATTAAATCCATCATAAAAATCAAAATTCTTCTTAATACTATTAACGCACGTATTTGATCGATAATATTGTCTTGTCACGACATTGTGTGACATGCATGTATAATAAAAGCATTACGCACGTACCTGCGGTACATGACTGGAACGACACCGGCCTTGTACTCGGCAATGTTGAGGAATACAGGCTTGGCTATGTCGAAATGTTCTTTGGGTGGATCACACCATCCTCCAGGTGGGCAATTGTTGGTTGCTGTGACATGCAGAGTTGGCTGCCCGGGCTTGCACCATTGAGGTTGGTCCACGCATTGGATATCGTAACATGCACCACAAGACTGTCCATTGTTGAACAATGCATTGCTCAATGCGACAGTCTCTAGGCCGTAACCTTCTTGAACAACATCATGGTACCCACAAGCCCCCCCTACAATGAGTTCAAAACGTACAATTAGCCCATAGAAATATATATATATAGGTTTTTTGATTGAAGAAATAATGAAGTTTTGATGTCCTTTTAATTATTGGTACGTACCGAATGATCCAGAGCCTCCTTCATAGAATGTGGCATGAGCATGCTTCCAAGGGCCACCTCTGTACCTTGGCTTATGATGCTTGCCAGGAACTCCAAGTTGCCTGCGGTTTGAAGCAATGACATGGTCGGGAATGACAACAAGAAACAGCATAAATGAACCCAAGAGGGCTCGCAAGCTCACCAACGACGTCATGGCTGCAGTTTTTCTCTTTCTTTTGGATTTTTGTGGTTTGAATATTTTTGTGATGCGTGTAGATTTTTATAGTACAAGAAATGAATCTAGTTATATATTTGTTGCGTTTGTTTGGGTGTAATTAGCTAAAATTGTTGTTAATTTGTTTCTTTGTTGAGAAGACATGTAGGTAGTCTATATTTTTCTCTCTTTTTGTTAATTGGAAGTTGGCCTTTCTCAGTTTAGACTTAATTTGTGTGCATGAGGCATCATTTTCAACCAAGGAGATGGGAATTTATTAAATTGAGGATGTGTCATTTCTAGTAAGAGTTGAGTTAATTAGTTGGATAATACATGCATCTTGTCTTGGTGGTATGTTATTGTACCACCATTTCAATTTGTTGAATATATATATATATATATATATCATAATCGAAACTGTTCATTCTTTAAATCATCATTTCAAGATCATCTCCATACAAAAATCAATAAGATCGGAGGTCGTTTGGCCTTTCATATTTATAAAATAAATCAACGATTTTTGTAACAATTAAATTCCTCATGGCAAACCATTCATTTATTTGATACAAATAAATAGCTAAATGATCACCAATTTCATTGATTTTTTACGTGAATGATCTTCAAATGATGATTTAGATAAATTGAAAAGGTGGTACCTCTTTATACCACTCTTTCGATTTATCGAATTGTCGTTATACATATATTAAAATCAAAACCATTCAGCTTCTAAATCATCATTTTAAGTCAAGGTAATTTGAGATTATTTGGTCATTCATATACATCCATTAAATAAACGATCCGTCATGTGGATTTTAATTGTCACCAAAATCACTAATTTATTTTATACATATGAATAGCTAAACGACCTTCAATCTTATTGATTGTTTACGGAGACAATCTTGAAATGATGATTTAGAACATGCACGGCTCCGATTATGATATATATACAAAAATAATTCGATAAATTGAAATAATGGTATAATGAGATACCACCAGAGTGGAATGCAAATATTATCATTAAACTAATTACCATTAACAACAATTTCTTTTGGACTGATTAATAGAAGCCTGAATTGGATGTGAAATCCAACCATCAAGCCCATAACCAATCTTGAGGTTGGGCAATTCAAAAGATTTTGCTGGACTTTCTGTTTTTGTGGGTCAAGTATGGTGGACAAGGCTTGACTCAAATCAAAATCAAATCCTGGTCAAACAAAATAAAAAATTACAATATTTTATAAATTACAATATTTTATTGCCAACACCGAAACACTTTTTTTTTTTGGGAGAAGAACACATACCAAAATATTTTGATGTATTTGGACACAAAATTATAGCTCGGCGCCTTACATAATTCAAAAGTGGGATCTTAAAAAGAAATTGATAATCACTTTAACCATATTATGTTACATGATACTATGTAAATCAAATATCATCCATATTTATTATAACATTATTAAATGAATATCAATCTATTTTTCATTCTTATTATAACAGCTAAATTTTTATGAAAATTGATGAACTGACGATGTAGTCGAAACCCTAAACTAATACATCATCATTTGAAGGCACATTGTTCATCTTTACAAAGAAACATATAGAAATGTGAATTTTCGACTACCTTTTGGCATCTTCAGCTATGCTTTACTAACTACTCATTCTGTGTAAACATAGAATTTGCCTCGAACAATGTAAGAGTGAGCAGAGTAGGGCTGGGGTTTGTAGGAAAAAACTCATATTGTAAGAGAAGAAAACCATGCCTTCTTAATATTCAGGGGGAAGGGGAAGGGGAAGGGGAAGGGGAAGGGGGATCTTCCTAACACCTGAACCCCACTTCATGCCAACACCTATGCAACTCCTTCCCCTTCTTGGAACAAAATATATTATCACAGGGATAGATTAATCATATGCAAAATTTAGAGGCTCTTATATTAATTTGAGTCCAAAAGTTTTAATTTACATTTTAATTTAGTCCAGATATTAATTTAGTCATTTTTTTATTTTATACCTATTTTACCCTCAAAATAGTAGTGGAAATAAATTAGAATTTCTTATTTTTATGGCTTTTTCCCTTTATCTCGAATTTAAATTTCGAATGAATTTGTTTTAGCGAGAATCCTTCATATGATCAAATACACCTGCAATGACCAACACAAATGCATATATTTATGTACATATTATACCTTATAAAATTAAAATTTTGATATTATGCCTTTATTGTAGGCACAATCATGTAAAACACACTGCTCCAAAATTATTTTTTTACTATAATCATACGCAAATAAAAACATATACCTACTATGTAGGTAGACAAAATACAGTATGCTTAGAAAATAGAAAGTATACCCTAATCTACTTTATAGAAAAACTATTACCTTATGTACCTACAAAATAGAAATACCTTCACTCTACTTGTATATAAGAAGACAATACAATATACCTATAAAAATAGAAATATTCTATTAATCTACCCACTCTGCCACACATATCAATTTTCCTTTGTTTAAAGTATTCAAGCAAACATTCGGCATCACCTCTTTTTAGATAATCTCTACGCTTTCTTTGTATGAAGTTGTTGCAATCTGTCTGAATCACCTCATTTTAGATAATCTCACCTGCTTCTGTTGTCATGTATGAAAAGATTTGTGATGGTTTTAACCCCTGAGCACTGCATTTGATCAATCAATCTAGCTTGAGAAGGTTCTACTTTTTTGTTGTGGCCTTAAAATACGTGAACTTGATGCTGGAACAAGATCATGCATGGTTATGATCAGCTATGAATTTTGTCACAACATATTGTCCATCTTTGTTGCGTGTCATCTCAATCATTGCCTCACATCTAAATCTTCTTTCGTCTATTTTCTTCTTTGGAGTTATTTTCTTATTATAATAACCTTCACAAGAGCAACAAAGTTGTCTTTTCCAAAGTACCCTAGTATGTCTCTCTTTGTTTAGTCTCATCTTTCTCACACTAAACCTAACAGCTCTTGCATATGAATTGTAATACTGACATGCAACTTCATCACTGTCAAATGTCATACCTCTCCTTGCTGTCTTCCCCTCCTTGCCCATTATTCAATATATGATCAGGCTTTCAGATTCAGAATCTAAATGTATAGTATGACTAAGTTCTTCAACATCACTCGAGTACTTGGCATCAAATTCGTTTACTTGCTTTTCCATGATGATATTTGATATTTGATACAAGAGAAAAGAAAAATAATATGAACTCTAAATATTCATATAAAGAATAACGACAACATAAATATAAACGATTAAGTTCACCAACATACATGATAAATTATATATATAATATATGTATGTATATAGAAAAATAAGAATAAAATTACCGATTAAACTCTAAGAATTTGATCTTCTTCGTCCAATTGAAGTCAAGGTGCTCCACCATTGAATCTTTAAGAAGTATGATCAATATTTTTGAGTTTATTACCTCTATATATGGGGTCGAATCAATGCCACAATAATTTTGACACAATTTTTAACACAAATTTTGAACCATTGATTTAATCTGATTTTAATGACTGAGATTAATCTGTTTTAGTCCATATATTTTTATTTCTTATGTTAAATGCAACTTGGAATAATAAAAATACAATTAATCTGTAATTAATTTCATCATTCTCTCTCCTATATGTCTATTTAATTCACTTTCTCGAACTTAAATACAGAAGAAAAAAAAATCCAAAAAATATGGATCTTCTTCCTCTGGAAGTTTGAAATTGTTGGCCCTCAACTGTACAAAACTGCCTTCAATGTCCAACCGCTGACACCGTCGTCGGCCACGCCGATGGCGTGCTTGTCTTGGCAAACGAAATGGGCTGTGGGCGTCTTCGCCTTTCGGCCTCTGTTGTTGTCCTTGGGCAAATAGAAAGACCCACAAACATAAAATATCAGCTTCCAGATGCATCCCCCTCGTTCACTCCTAATCTTGGCTGCCATGGTAGATGTCTCTACCATCAAGGCCATTAAATATTTCACATCACATCACTTTCTCCACTCAGGGGGTTTTTGTACAATCGTACCCAAACTCTCTTTTTCAGCCCTCCCTACCATATCGAAACAAAACAAAGGCCTCCAATGTCAAACATAGTGAATGTCGTGACAAGGCCTTACCAAATCCAATTGCCCATCTCCGTTGTGCAAAATTGACAAAGCGCAGGATTGCAACCCAAAGCGCCGCAGGCACTTGCTTCCTCACAAAGCAATGAGTTTCAGCTAAGTCTTCTCATATTTTTAATATTCACTGCTTTTATTAATTAGTAAGCATTATTTTGTTCTGAATAATTTTGATAATTTCTTAGTATGATCGTTGAATTCACCCTTCATTATTTTGTGTGATTATTTTTCTCTGGTTTGGCTTTAGGGACAATATCATGTTTCTGCTCCACTTTTGTGGTTCTTATATACTTTTCTTTCATCTTAGTCATTGGTAGATAATTAATCTTTAGAAGTGTTAGTTTGTTTCTATTTCTATTTCATTGACATTTATTCAACATTAATTAAGAGTTCCAATAATGTATGTTCTTTGTTTTTCTTGCTGTTCTTAGAAAGTCAAGATAGATTTATAGAAGATATATATATTCTAAATATTTGTTGTCATTGGAACTAGAATGGGATGCTGTTAGATTTTGACACGGTGTTTTAGTGGCATCTCCACTTTGGTGGTGGCTGATGCAATTCTCTTGTTCACCGTAAGATGGCTAGTGGACTTAATTTCAATGGTCTTCTAATGGAAGAAATCTGATACTCCGTATCAATTGTTGTTCATATGGTTTTTTAGAAGTTGATGGTGGTTTTTCCCAGCAACTGATCAAGGAGTTTTTTATATTTATTATCCAAACTGTAAATTCAAAATCAAAATCTTATAAATGTTTTTTTATTAAAAAATTAATGAAAAATTAATTTTCTAATTTTTATTTTTTTTCAAATAAACATTTTAAAATTTACAATTTGAGATTTTGTCTCAACATGGAGCTTTTTTCTTCTTTTCTCCTATTCGTATTTATCTTTTTAGATGAGGGTGATACAAACTCCTAGCCGTCATTTTAGGCAATTCTACTTCTCTTTTATTCTAGATGCTAATGTTTCAATATCTTCTTGTAATTTGCCGTCTTTCTCAAAGGTGATGTGTCTTTCAGTGGAAATAAATTAGAATTCCTTATTTTTATGACTTTTTCTCTTTATCTCGAATTTAAATTTCGAATGAATTTGTTTTTAGCGAGAATCCTTCATATGATCAAATACACCTGTAATCACCAACACAAGTGTATATATTTATGTACGTATTATACCATATAAAATTAAAATTTTGATATTATGCCTTTATTGTAGGCACAATCGTGTAAAACAAACTGCTCCAAAATTGTTTTTTACTATAATCATAGGCAAATAAAAACATATACCTACTACGTATGTAGACAAAATATAGTATGCTTAGAAAATAGAAATTATACCCTAACCTACTTTATAGAAAGATAATTACCTAATGTACCTACAAAATATAAATACCTTCACTCTACTTCTATATAGGAAGACAATACAATATACCTATAAAAATAGAAATATTCTATTAATCTACCTACTCTGCCAATAAAAAAAATACTACTTACTCTAAAGCCTCGTTTGGTATGTCGTATTGTACTGACTATTTCAATCGGATAGACTAATCTGTTCACCAGATAGACTGACTATTTAGTCGGCTGTTTGGTGCTCTATCAGATTAAAATGCAGACTATATTATACTTGCCGGATTATATTATACTAGTTGATAAAAAATATCTATATTATAGATATTAATTATGTATATTATTATTATTATTTATTATAATTAATTATTGACATTATTATTATTATTATATTTTTATTATTATTACTATTTATTATTATTATTACTATTTATTATTATTATTATTATTGTAAGGACCCTTCCCGAATTTCGCCTGGAAAATCGCGAAAAGCCCTTATCCTGTCTGACAACTCTTTTTCCACAAAATTAATACCAGGAATACCCTTTATCCTTAAATATATTAAATAAACCTTAAAGGATTTCCGACAGAACCTCTCTGTACTTATTGACCACACCTACCTGTCAGACGCATGATAGCTTACAGGTCACCGTCGAAACCTCGGAATAGTGGTGGTCTGAAAAGGTAACACGCTCTGACATCAACTGTCAGTAGGTCAGACAATGCTGAAACCTCTACTGTAATAACACAAGACAACTGACTTGTTAGCCTTTTGTGAATCGTTAATAACTCGTCAATCTGGGTCCCCGCCCACACCAACCCACTTACCCGGATGACGAAGGAACCAGACTTGGTTGAATTGAGTCTCACTGACGTATCCCGAGTCAAACTCGATATCCCTGCTTCTTTAGAGCACCCCGAGTGGTAACTCGATATCTCGGCTCGTCCTGAGCACCCCGAGTGATAACTCGATATCCCTCATCCTCCAGAGCTACCTTGGACATCAACGATATGGCGGAGAAAGATCCCTCGAACGCCAACATTGGAGAACCCCTCGACGATCTGGCGGAGACATACCATTTAACGTCAATCGGAGAACCCTCAACAATGTAGCGGAGAAAGACACCATCCACACCAATCATCGGAGAATCCCGTGGTATACCCCAATACCTAGAAGTATGCATACCCATGCAATCCCGGAACCCTAGTCCGTTCACAGCGCAATTAAAATACCAAAGCATGGACGCACTAGCCCCAAGGAACTCTTGACACATTATTGACCCAACTCCCTTGACCTCCCGAGCTCAAAACCCGCTCCACGATCAACCGTTACCGCTAGAATTACCCAATCGGGGCTCTAAACGAACTCCTACGGCCTCGAAACTGTCGTAATCCGATTTGGAATGTCCCAAAACCCTTGCCACGCGCCACGCAGTGGCACTGTTCACGGTGGAATATTCCGTCAACCCTAACAGAATCTTCTGACGGAATCGGAATATTCCGTTAACCCTGACGGCGTTAGGGTTCCGTCAACCGCCGTTAACCTTTGACGGAATATGCTAACGCCGTCAGCTTATTCCGTCAAACTCTTGATGGCGTCAGTTGACTCAACGATCAACTGACGACTGGCGTCAGTAATTGTCAGCCTAACCAGTCGCTGGAGAAGACGGCCGTGCCACTGTCTGCCGTCGCCTACAAACTGAAGAGGATGATCAGATCAAATGGTTTTTATGGGTTAAAAATATCTACCGCTACAAAATTACCAAAATGCCCTTGACAATCTAGACCCGCATCTTTCGCACACGAACTCCGTTTCCCGTGTGCCGCCTATCTACGAACTCGTGAGTTTGAGACCTACACAACGGTATCCAAAACACCGCTAAAAGTGTCTCGAAACAAAAATTGACTTTCACGCCCCTTAACAACCAAGGGTAAATTCGTCTTTTTACAAAATAATTTACGAAAATTCAATAATTAAATTTCCGGGTCGTTACAATTATTATTATTAGTACACCTTTCAAAATTACTAGTCATTCGACTATTTAATACGGACAATTTCGAGGGTATTATTTTAGCGGGTGTGGATCATATAAAGGCACTCAACTGTATTAACTTATTCGGTGACTAATTAATATGAGTGATACCAAACATTGATTTCGTATTATATTATCCTATCTGGTTCCTTATACGGCGTATCAAACGTAACCTAAATACCTTAATATACCTATAATTCGCTCTTCTTCGACCTTAGATCGAACTTTACCGATAAACTTGACAGGGTTGAAGAACTGCATGGGTTTGCCCAAAACCACCTTGGGAGCCCATCGAAAGCTCCTTGCTTACGGTCTCCTTTGTTTTTTATTGTTGGTGTTAGTTTTTGGGTGGAGATGTCAATATAGAAGGTTTAGGGACTTAATTAATTGGTAATTTGAGTGTTCAATCAAAATATAAACAAAAAAGTAGAGAGAAAAACGAAGAATAGAGAAGAAGATGGCTGCTTTTAGTTTTGGTTATATGTGTTCTCATCTTGTGGGTTCTGGTGTGAGTATTGATTAATTATCATATTAATAGTTTAATAAAAATCTATAAATAGAATTTGACACCTTTCATATAACATACCAAGTGAGTTAAACCTACACCATATAAGGTTAACATGAATTAATATTATGACAGTAAATTAGGACCAGCTTGCCATGTTGATTCCTACCGGAAATTCTTGCCCTCGAAGGTCTGGCCAAACTGCCAATTTTTGGGGGCTATGTGCCATGAGGTGGACTTTCTTTTATCACTTGCTTCGACTCGGAAGGTGAGTGACTCACCAACCAGCTTGACGTCGGTAACCCATCTCTGCCCCCACATTCTCTTCATCATTGTCCATGGCACATGATCATCGCCCTTCACTTGCAGACTGATCACATCCCCAGCTCCAGCTACATTCCACACCAACACTTCATTGAAGTAAGGATTCCCAGTTATCGTAAAACGAATACCTCCCGCCTTTTGGCATGGAACCCTATAATTAAATCCATCATAAAAATCAAAATTCTTCTTAATACTATTAACGCACGTATTTGATTGATAATATTGTCTTGTCACGACATTGTGTGACATGCATGTATAATAAAAGCATTACGTACGTACCTGCGGTACATGACTGGAACGACACCCGCCTTGTACTCGGCAATGTTGAGGAATACAGGCTTGGCTATGTCGAAATGTTCTTTGGGTGGATCACACCATCCTCCAGGTGGGCAATTGTTGGTTGCTGTGACATGCAGAGTTGGCTGCCCGGGCTTGCACCATTGAGGTTGGTCCACACATTGGATATCGTAACATGCACCACAAGACTGTCCATTGTTGAACAATGCATTGCTCAATGCGACAGTCTCTAGGCCGTACCCTTCTTGAACAACATCATGGTACCCACAAGCCCCCCCTACAATGAGTTCAAAACGTACAATTAGCCCATAGAAATATATATATATATATATATAGGTTTTTTGATTGAAGAAATAATGAAGTTTTGATGTCCTTTTAATTATTGGTACATACCGAATGATCCAGAGCCTCCTTCATAGAATGTGGCATGAGCATGCTTCCAAGGGCCACCTCTGTACCTTGGCTTATGATGCTTGCCAGGAACTCCAAGTTGCCTGCGGTTTGAAGCAATGACATGGTCGGGAATGACAACAAGAAACAGCATAAATGAACCCAAGAGGGCTCGCAAGCGCACCAACGACGTCATGGCTGCAGTTTTTCTCTTTCTTTTGGATTTTTGTGGTTTGAATATTCTTGTGCTGCGTGTAGATTTTTATAGTACAAGAAATGAATCTAGTTATATTTTTGTTGCGTTTGTTTGGGTGTAATTAGCTAAAATTGTTGTTAATTTGTTTCTTTGTTGAGAAGACATGTAGGTAGTCTATATTTTTCTCTCTTTTTGTTACTTGGAAGTTGGCCTTTCTCAGTTTAGACTTAATTTGTGTGCATGAGGCATCATTTTCAACCAAGGAGATGGGAATTTATTAAATTGAGGATGTGTCATTTCTAGTAAGAGTTGAGTTAATTAGTTGGATAATACATGCATCTTGTCTTGGTGGTATGTTATTGTACAACCATTTCAATTTGTTGAATATATATATATATATATCATAATCGAATCCGTTCATTCTTTAAATCATCATTTCAAGATCATCTCCATACAAAAATCAATAAGATCGGATGTCGTTTGGCCTTTCATATGTATAAAATAAATCAACGATTTTAGTAACAATTAAGTTCCTCATGGCAAACCATTCATTTATTTGATACAAATAAATAGCTAAATGATCACCAATTTCATTGATTTTTTACGTGAATGATCAAATGATGATTTAGATAAATCGAAAAGGTGGTACCTCTTCATACCACTCTTTCGATTTATCGAATTGTCGTTATACATATATTAAAATCAAAATCATTCAGCTTCTAAATCATCATTTAAAGTCAACGTAATTTGAGATTATTTGGTCATTCCTATACATCAATTAAATAAACGATCGGTCATGTGGATCTTAATTGCCACTAAAATCGCTAATTTATTTTATACATATGAATAGCTAAACGACCTTCGATCTTGTTGATTGTTTACGGAGACGATCTTGAAATGATGATTTAGAACATGCACGGTTCCGATTATGATATATATACAAAAATAATTCGATAAATCGAAATGATGGTATAATGAGATACCACCAGAGTGGAATGCAAATATTATCATTAAAATAATTACTATTAACAACAATTTCTTTTGGACTGATTAATAGAAGCCTGAATTGGTTGTGAAATCCAACTATCAAGCCCATAGCTAATCTTGAGGTTGGGCAATTCAAAATATTTTGCTGGACTTTCTGTTTTTGTGGGTCAAGTATGGTGGACAAGGCTTGACTCAAATCAAAATCAAACCATGGGTGATGCGTCGGCAAGTTCCTTGGTTAGGCAACGAATTGCCGGCTCTCTCCTTCCTCGGTGTCCATTCGGTGTTCCTTCTTGTCCCTTATTATGCCTGATTTGGTCGTAGATGTCTTCGGGACACCTTCCCAAATGGCCTGCTATGTCGGTTGAGGGTTGCTTTCGGTTATTCCCACGCCCAGCGGCGCGGGCTTTGTTCCACTCGATGTTCCTGCATTGTTGTCTAGTCATTTCGCTGGCCGACTCTTGCGTTTCGTTTGGTGGTTCTGGTCTTTAGCTAACGTCATGGCGTGTGAGTGGTGAATAGGGTGATGCGTCGGCAAGCTCCTTGCTTGGGCAACGAACTGCCGGCTCTCTCCTTCCTCGGTGTCCCTTTGGTATTCCTTCTTGTCCCTACTTATGTCTAGTTTGGTCGTATATGTCTTCGGGACACTTTCCCAAATGGCCTGCTATGTCGGTTGAGGGTTGCTTTCGATTATTGCCACGCCCAGCGGTGCGGGCTTTGTTCCACTCGATGTTCCCTAATTGTTGTCTAGTCATTCCGCTGGCTGACTCTTGCGTTTCGTTTGGTGGTTCTGGGCTTTAGCTAACGTCATGTCTTGTGAGTGGTGAATAGGGTGATGCGTCGGCAGGCTCCTTGCTTGGGCAACGAACTGTCGGTTCTCTCCTTCATTGGTGTCCCTTCGGTGTTCCTTCATGTCTCTTCTTATGCCTGGTTTGGTCGTAGATGTCTTCGGGACACCTTCCCAAATGCCCTGCTATGTCGTTCGAGTTCGTTCGAGTCCCTAATCGTCCCTTTGAATCCTATTGAGTCCCTTCGAGTCCCTCGGCATCCCTCGGCGTCCCTCGGTGCCCATTCGAGTCCCTCTCAGCCCCTTCGACCAAGCTGAGACATGTTTTTTCATAGATGGCTACGAGGCATCTTCCAAACTCTCTGTCCATGTCGATAACTTCGAGTCCCTTGGAGTCCATGCTTCCTAAATGTCCATTACTCCGCTAGTACATAGGTGATGTTTGTTGCTGCAAATGCTGAAAATAAAAATAATCCTATATTGGGGGTAGTGGTCATCTCGATAGGAAGGCGATGTCCCCGGGGTTGGGCAGCCCACCCCCGCGTCCCTTCGAGTCCCTCGGTGTCCCTTTTAGCCCATCGGTGTCCCTTCGGTGTTCCTTCATGTCCCTTCTTATGCCTGGTTAGGTCGTAGATGTCTTAGGGACACCTCTCCAAATGG